>CM076574.1:443727204-444008763 GCA_034641835.2 Pinus albicaulis | reverse complement strand
TTTTTTAAATAAAAACTTGTAATGATATCTTCACTTTTTCACATACATAAAATATGGAAAAAGGGTCAATATTCTAAAGTTTATATTTTCTACATGTTTATGTATTGTTAAATAATTTTTCAATGCACATCAAAAAATTGTCACTAAAAAACCAATATTTTGAACCATATGACAAAAAAATAAATTTTTCAATATAAATACAATGCAAAAAATACACTTTTACAGAGTTTTTGTTGGAAAAAACATGTTAAATAAACTAATTTTTTGGGAGAATCTTAACAAAAAAACTTAAGAAAACAACATTTTTATTGAATTTTATGTCAAAAAATAATAACAATCACATGTTTTTTGCAAAAAAAAAGGGTTGTTCTCATAAAATATCAAAGTCTAAACATTACAAGTAAAACTGATTAATAGTTCTAAAAATAAGCTTTGTTTGCAAGCATAACTTAAACATCATCAACAATATCAACTAATACATCTTCAACATCATCTAGAACAACATTGATGGCTTCTTCCGTATCATTTTCTTCTTCATTTTGATCATTTTTGTCTTCTAATGGATCTTTCATGTCAGCAAATCTTCCAAAGTGTCCCTTTCCAATCATTCCATATAATGGTGGTTGAGGTTCCTTTTCTTTTTTTGCCACACGTGATTCATTAAAATCTCCTTTCCTCAAACCAACTTCTTGCTTCGCATTTGGAAGGAATTTAAGAGCATTAATTCTTTGTTGAATAAATTTGCATTGAACTGGGTCTTTCTCAATGGCAATGCAATTTCTTCCTTTTAGTAGGCAACATGCTAGTGTTGTACCTAATCATCAAGCACAAACAAAATAAGTAAGAAAATTAGTATGGAGACATAAAAAGTAAAAAAGACAATATTTAAATTTAAATTTGTATAATAAAGCTTACCTGAACCTGAGAATAAATCCAAACCTATTCTCCTTCATTTGAACATAGATCTATAAGATAGTTAATCAATGCTTGTGGCTTTTGGTAAATGTTAACTATATCTCCTTTTGCATATTTATCCTCATATGTTAGTTTTCTTACAACTGCATCATAAACCAATACTTGACTATGACTCTTCCCATCTACTCAATTCATAATAATATGCTTATATCTATTGTCTTTTGTCCAACATTCAACATGGATGAACTCACAATCATTTATAATAGGCTGATCTTCGGAAGAAACAATATTTTACGTTTGCCTGTAACATAACATAGTAAAAGTTCAATTAAATTTTACATGAATAAAAAAAATTAGGAGGAATCAAACATACAATTTCAAAATCTTACCATGTAAGTTGCATCCTTGAGTTTTCTTTACCCTTGAAGCTTGTTAATAACATTGGAAACTGTGTGTCTGAATGAAATGTCACAAATCACCAAAGTGGTGATGTTGTCACTTCTTGAAAACCCGTAACCACTTTACTAAAAGCTTGATAAGTATATGGTTCTCTATCATATTCAATGTCTGGGAAATTGAAACCATGAGGAATATATGCAATAACTAGGCCATATTCCCTTTTAGGTATTAGTGATGCAATGTCTTCACAGTCACCTTGTATTATTTGATATTGGACACTGTCGAGCCCATTCCAAATGTAATGATTAAGAGTAGGATCTAGTTCAACATTCATAAGACGCTTCCTTCTCATGTTCTCCATCTTAATTTTTTCAATAAAGATTTTGAAAGTATCTGGTACTCCATTTCCATCCTTCTTCGACATCTTTAATGAAATAAAAATATATATATAGATATGTATAACTAATAAAATAAAAATAGTTAAAATATGAATAAAATAAATTTACAAATCAACATACCTTATTGAATGCAATATAAAACTCTTTTAGTGTCGATGTAGAACTTGCTTCTGGGTAGTTGCATACAACATCATCCCAACTATCTTCATTCAACATTTTAACCATGTGTTCTTGTATTTTCATAAAAAATTTCTGACTAAATAAATCAAGTTAAAAGCGTTAATATATTGACATGTATAACAAATTCTACCAACATCATTATGTTTTATTTAAAAGAAAATTATAATGAAAGAAATAATTCAAGAAACTTACTTTTGAAATTCTGCACACATTTCTTCCATTGATAATTCACCCGACTTCACACGGGCTAATACCGATTTGACTAATTTATCATCCTTCACACCTTGCATTGTTCTCCAAGGTGTAATAGTCATATCCTCTGGAAGCTGCTTCATTTCAGGACCCCCCTTACTGTTGGTACATATTATGGGTTTACTCTTTATAACCTTCTGATTTTTTATGGAAATATTCTCCCACCGATCAAAAATCTCATCAATCAAATCCCATACCTCCCCAGTTCTAAATGCCAACTGAAAAATGTTATCTGTGCCTATGAAGAGATTTGTATTCAATTTTCCATCTTTTGCTTTTTTTTCATCAATTTGATAACCTGTTTCCATTAAACATTCCTTTCGAAATGCTACACTAACTTCTGTATTATCCCCACGACATTTTTCTATGAATTCATTATGAATAAATCTGACCCTTTGGATGAAATTCATTTTCATTCTGTACTCATTATCTGCATTATGATCCCATGCCAATAACTTTGATTCCATTTCTGTTAAGCCAATGTAAATGATGCATTTAACTGTTTGAAAAAGATAGTTATTGGGATATTCTGCAATCAATTGTCTCTTAGCCTCTATTGAATGGTTCCCTCTAATTACATAATATTTATAATCAAAAAATTTTGTCTTGTCAAATGCTTGTTTGTTGGGAACCTGACATGGATTGACAAGAACCAGATAATCCACCACATGCGCATATGGATTGAACCTGAACAATGTTTTTAGATTATGTACATGTAGGTGATGGGCCTTTCTAATTTGATATTGAGACTGTCCTTCATCTGGGCCATAAAATTGGTTAACATTAAGCTCAAATGTTTGGCCACCAAGAATTAATTTATTCTTCCTCAACTCTTGTCGAATAGCATTTTGTTTTGTTTTAATAATGCCATCCTCTAACTCAGCACCTGGTGTTATGATTTCTTTGCTTCCATAAGAGCTTTCAATTTTTTCTTCACTATTTCTCACGACCTTTACAGGTTCACCAATATTTGATTTCCTAGTCTTATTGGATAACATATCAGTTTTTTTATAAACAAGCTCTCCTTCATGAGGTACAAGAGAGACATCTTTGGCATTTTTCTTTTTGGTGTCTGATTTGTTTTCTCCTTTTTCACAATAGTTCTCATCTCCTCCCCACTAATTCTATCATAATTTTCTGTTTCATGTTCGACACCTTCAAAAGAAACATGTTTAATTTTACTAGATTGACCCACCTTAGTGACTCTTGGTTGATCCCCTCTTTCTACTGTTGCAATGTCACGAGCTATTGCTCTTTGCTTCAATCTCCTTTCCTCTGCTTTGTCTTTGTGGAAAGTTTTGATCACATCCATAACATTTGGCACCAACATATAAATACCATCAAACATGTTTGAAAGACCCGGAACAAAATCCTATGAAACAAAATAAAACATGTCAATAATCAATAATTTATAAAAAATTGAATCATCCTTACAATAATGCATAGAGGAAAGAAAAATAAGCATACTTACAATGTTATTTGCAATGTTGCTTGATATTTCTTCAGAAAATTTTGAAGTTATTTCATCTGTGTCATACTTGACGATTGATAGACGGTATCTAACCTTCTCACGTTTCTCAGCCTTCCTTGCAAGAACATAAATAGTGTTTGTATTCGGGACCGTACATATGTCTCGTACTCTGCCCATCACATCATATGGCTCATTTAAGTCAATCATACCACAAATCAAATAGATGTCTATATCAGCCTCCATTTCACTGTCTTCAAGATACCATGAGAAATTGGTTTTATCTATTTCCTCGGCATTCTTCCAATCAGAAATAAGCTTTAATGAACCTGGTGCCCCACTTGCTTGAATTTTATTAGTGTGTGCAACAATATCCTTATTGCGTCCAACAGTGTCCATAGTGCGTCCAGCTGCAACTTTAGATTTGGGAGTTGTATCCATAGTGCGTCGAGCTGCAGCTGTAGATTTGGGAGTTGCTGCTGTAGATTTGGAAGCTGCTGCCCTAGGTGCAGAAACATTCACAGAAATCTTTTTTGATGCCATTTTCCTGATATATATATATATATATATATATATATATATATATTAGTTAATGGAAAAATATTGCGGATAAAATAAATTTAATAAACAAAATTTATTTCTAAAACTAAATAGTTTGAAATTAAAGCAGTAAAATTAACTATAAAAATTTTCATTTAAAAAAAAAAATATTATAAATCATATGTATATATATCTATATAATATGTTTTGAATACATTTTATAAAAAATTTAAAAATGTGTTTAAATTGTATAAAATAATTAAAAAAAAATAAACTAGTATTTTCAAACTTCAGTTTTTGTTTAATATTTAAAAAAAAAACAAAAAAGTTACTAACTATTTATAACAAATGTTATAATATTATATATTTTTTTATTTTTTTAATTGTATTGTTATATAGTTTTTTTTAATTAATTTATTATATTGTTATATTAAAACAAATGTTTTTCTTTTAATTTATTATATTGTATTTTTTTTTTTAATTATATAATGTTTAAAAACAAAACATAATTGTTGTTTAATGATTATATATATATATATATATATATATATATATATATATATATATATATTTGTTATATTTTGAAATTTTTAACAATTATTATTTAACAATGTTTTTATTATATTATATAACAATTTTTATTTTTATTTTTATATAATGATGTTTCTATGAACTTTTAAATGTTTTATTAAAAGAAATTATTTAAAAAAAAAATATGTAAAGAACAAAATAAAATTAAAAAAAATCAATACTAAAAAATGTTTTATTAAAACAAATTATTAAAAAAAAATTTAAAAAACAAAATAAAAAAATAAAAATAAAAAAACCAAAATAAAAAAAAGTTTTGTTAAAAAAAAATAAAAAATAAAAATTTAAAGAAAAAATAAAAATGAATAGCAAGGCCCGCCCATTGGGCACTGGGGGCCGGCCGGGCGGCGCCACGTGGGCGGCCCAGCCAGCCTCACGGCCCCACCTGGGCCGAGAGGTTGGTTGGGCCGCCCCCGTGGCGCTGCTCGGCTGGCCCCCCATGCCCATCGGGCGGGCGAATCGGCCCTCGGCCCAGGCGGGACCATGAGGCGGGCTGGGCCGCCCCTGTGACGCTGCCTGGCCGGCCTTTGGCGCCCATCGGGCGGGCGAATCGGCCCTCGGCCCAGGCGGGGCCGTGAGGCGGGCTGGGCCGCCCCCGTGGTGCCACTCGGCCGGCCCCCGGCGCCCATAGAACGGGCCTTGGCACGTTTGTTTTTTTTATTTTTTATTTTTTTATTTTTTTAAATTTTTATTTACTTTAAAATTTTTTTTTTTTAATTTTTTTTAATTTTTATATTATTTTTTAATTTTATTTTATTTTTTTCGATTTTTATTTTTATTTTTTTTATTTTTTATAATATAATTATTAAAAAATTATTTATTAATTAAAAAAAATGTTCAAAATATCAAAATAAAAAAAAATAAAAAAAATAAAAAAAAAAAATTATTAAATCACAATAATGTTTGGTTTTTAAACATCATATAATTAAAAAAAAAACAATATAATAAATAAAATAAAATAAAAACATTTGTTTTAATATAACAATATAATAAATTAAAAAAAAAAAAAACTATATCACAATACAATTATAATATATATATATATATATATATATATATATATATATATATATATATATAAAGAAAAAAAAATTAAAGATTTAAAATTAAAAAGAATAAAACGAAGATTTAAAATTAAAAAAATAAAATAAAATAGAATATAAAATAAAAAAATTCTCAAATAAAAAAAAAAAAATTTAAATAATGAAATCACTGATATATTTATGATAAAAAAAAAAACAAATAAAAAATGTTATAATATTACTTTTTTTTTTATTTTATGTGTATGGTCATTTTATGGATTTTTCTGTCTAAATGAACCTATAAGTCTTAAAAAAGAAAAAAAAATCTAAATTTTTGTTCTTAAAACCCTAAAAAATTTAGTTTTTTTTGCATTTTCTTCACTAAAAAAATATTAAAAAATCAAGGTTTTTGAACCTAAAAACCTTTAAAAAGTAGTTTTTGGACACAAAAAAACTATAGAAAATAGACTTTCCCCAAAATCGTCTTTAAATTGATAGAATAGAAGTAAAACTAACCTTTGAAATGCAAAAAGCTGCTGTCACCAATGCCAACACAACGCCTCCACAAAATTACGAATAGCAACACAATGCCTCCAATGCCAATGCAATGCCTTCATGAAGTTACCAATGCCAATGCAACACCTCCACAAAATTACCAATAGCGACACAACGCTTCCAATGCCAATGCAATGCCTCCACGAAGTTACCAATGCCAACGCAACACCTCCAAAAATTTGCTCTAACAAATACCAGAAAACTTGATGTGATGTGATGAATAGAAACAATCATTCCTTTTAAATAGCGTATATTGTCTGATTGGTTTACTGTTTAACGAATGTGGGATTAAAATTTAAAATTTAAAATATTTACATTTAGTTTATTATAGTTCATACTATAGTTAAAATACTTATTATTTGCATGTAGTTATCATAATTAATATTTTATTTAATATTTACATTTACTGAATGTTGAATAGTTCAAATATAATCTCAGATTAAAAATTAAAATATGAAATACTTACATGTAGTTAATTATATTTAATATTATAGATAAAATAGTTAATATTTGCATTTAGTTATCATAGTTAATATTTACATGTAATCAACGTTTAAAATCATGGGATTAAATTTTAAAATCTAAAATATGTACATGTAGTTAATTATAGTTTAAATAGTTAATATTTACATGTTGTTATTTTTGTAAATATTTACATGTAGTCAATCTTAAACCATTCAAATAAAAAAATTATTTTAGTTTCGAAAACATGCATGAAAGGAATATTTTGTGGATATTTTGAATAGAAAGTATGGTGAAATATTTTAAGACCAACAGTTTATTAATAAATTTTGAAATATATTTTAGATAAATATAACGTAAGTTTAAAATTTAAAATTTAAAATATTTACATGTAGTCATTATAGTTAAAATAGTTAATATTTGCATGTAGGTATTATAGTAATATTATAGTTAATACTTACATCTAATCAATGTTAAATCATTCAAATAAAAATATTATTTTAGTTTGGAAGGCATCCATGATAGAAATATTTTGTGGATATTTTGAATATAAATATCGGTAAAATATTTCAACATAAACAGTTTATTAAAAAAATGTTAAATACATTTTTTGATTAATATTTGTACCAAATATATGAAATCAAAATTTTGGAGGGAAAGTTTTTCGCGAAATTTTTTTGAGGGAAATTTTGGAGGGAAAATTTGAAGGGAAATTTTCAGTCTTTAAGTTATATATTGTAAGTGGGAGAGGAATTTGTATCATTCAACCTATTCTTGTTGAAAGCCATGGTTTCTTCTGATAACAAAGTTTTTCTTTATAAAACATCAACATCTTCATCACGCAACAACTCTATTCAGAGTGATGAATATAACGGGAGTTCGTTCACCATGAATAAAGAGTCAAAAAATCCACTTGGTCGTTATCCTAAAGATGATGAGAACAAAATTGATGAGGTGCAGCAAAATGAAATTTTTGTAAATCGAGCGCCAGTTATACCACTTACTCTTAATCCTAAGAATTATGAAAGCAACAATGATGAAGGGCATGATGAAGAATTTCCAGAGTCAAAAGTTTCACTTCGTCCTAATCCCAAGGATTATGAGGACACCATTGATGAAGAGGGAGATGAAGAATATCCACTTCAGCTTAATCCTAAGGATTATGTGAGAACAAAAAATGAAGAGCAGAATGAAGAATCTGTAGAGTCAAAATATCCACTCTGTCTTAATCCTGAGGAGTATGATAGCACCACTGATGAAAAGGGTGATGTAAAATTTCCAGAGTCAAAATATAAAATTCGTCCTATTCGTAAGGATTATGCAAGCACCACTGATGAAGAGGGGAATGATAATGTTTCAGACTGAAAACATCCACTTCATCCCAATCCTAAGGATTATGCCAGCACCACTGATGAAGAGGGAAATGAAAAATTTACAGCGTCAAAATTTCCACTCCATCCTAATCCTAAGGATTATGCAAGCACCACTGATGAAGAGGGGGACGAAAAAATTCCAGAGTCAAAATTTCCACTTCGTCTTAATCCTAAGGATTATGTCAGCACCACAGATGAAGAGGGAAATGAAGAATTTGCAAAGTCAAAATATGCACTTCGTCCTAATCCTAAGGATTATGTCAGCACCACTGAGGAAGAGGGGAATGAAGAACTTGCAGCGTCAAAATATCCACTTCGTCCTAATCCTAAGGATTATGCCAGCACCACTGATGAAGACGGGGATGAATTTCCAAAGCTAAAATTTTCACTTCATCCTAATCATAATGATTATAATTTAACCATTGATGAAGGGGGGGATGAAGAATTTCCAATAAATATAGATTCAAGGCATTCACTTATTCCTAATCCTAAGGATTATGAGAGCTTCAGTGAGGAAGGGGAGGGGCAGGATGAAGAAATTCTAGTGAATACAAATTCAAAGCTTCCACTTATGCCTAATCAAAAGGATTATGAGAGCACCACCGAGGAAGGGGAGGATGAAGAGTTTCTTGCAAATGATAATTTTAGAGGCACAGATCTGAATATTGCATTTTCTCCAAGTGACCATTTCAAAGACACTCATGGTGATGAAGAATTGAATCCTCCTAGGGAAGAATTTGAAAGCATGGGTCAAGATGGTGAAGAATTTCTTTTGAGTCAGGGTTACAAAAGTGTCGATGATTCTTGTGAAATGTTTTCTTCAATTGATGATGGTAAAGAAAATTTTCCACGCAATGATGTTGATGAATTTCTTAACTATGTTGAGGATGATGATAGTGGGGATAATATTCCTCCTAATGGTGATGAAACTACTTTTACAAAGGATGATGGAATGATGAGGCTGTTGCAAGCAAATATTGCAACTAGGAGTAGAAGTAGACCTTTTCATATCAATCCAAAGCATTCCAGTTATACAAGGGCGAGGACAAAATATCTCACGACAAGAAGTTTTGTCATTCATTTGATTTCAAGTGAATTTTTTCGAAGCGATTGCTTGAAAAATATGGATTTCAACTTTTCTTTGGAGAAAAGGGAAACATATATGTCAATGAATAAAACCATGCAAAATTCATATTTAGTGGGTTGCATGCAATCTACACTAGCAGGTTATGATTATCATATTGGGAATGTATGGCTTTGCAGAAAAGCGTTAAAAATGTTGTATTCAATTGGTAATTGTCATTTGTCAAGAATCCAAGATAGATTGGAAAGGGATCCCACATATTATTCAGAAGCACGTTATAAACGAGAGGTGGGGCCATTTGCAAATACTACTAAGACATGGATGAAAGACTTATTTTCAAATCATGGAGAGTGTATGCCAAATAAAGACACAATACATATTCCAGATAATTTCTCGAGATGAGAAATATTCATGTTATACAAAGATTATGCAGAAGTTGTTGAAGGAATTGGTAATTTTATTACATATTCTTATTTTACAAGGATATGGAAAACTGAATTCAACAATGTTCGCATTCCTAAGAAGACAAGGATGGGGATTTGCAGCACATGTGCTTCTCTTAAAGAAAAAAGAGATAAATTTCAAGGGGCAGAAAGAGGTATGTGTTCAAAACCTTGTTTTTTAAAATTTGATACTTATCAACTATGAAAATATATTTATTCATATGTTTCTTTTATTTTATGTACAGATTCCGTTGTCAAAGAACTTCAAGACCATCGCAATCAGCAAACAAGTGAAAGACAAAAGTTGTATAAACATCGAAAGAAGTGTTATGATCATCCAAATAAATATCTGGGATTGATAATTGAGGGTATGGACCAAAAGAAAACACTTCTTCCACATTTTGTCCGCATGCCAGAAAAATTACAGGAGGAAAATTTCATTCAGTTTCACTTGGTTGGTTGTATGGTATTTAATGAGAAGATGTTTCCAAGAGTTTTCTTCACAACTCAAAATATTCACAATGATGCAAATCTGACCATAACTATAATCCATGATGTGGTTACTCATTGGTCTGGGATTCTTCCTGAAGTTTTGTATTTACAATTAGACAACACAAGTCGTGAGAGCAAAAATCAAGTTCTTTTTGGGTATCTAAACATGCTCGTTGAATTGGAGATTTTTAAAACGATAAAGGTTGGTTTCCTTCTTGTTGGGCATACTCATGATCATATTGATCAAATGTTCAATCGTTTTTTAGTAACATTGAGGAGGAAATTTGTTGGGAGCCTGCCATCATTAATTGAATGTATTAAGAAATCGTACATTCCAGAGCCTGTTTTTCATGTGTTGGAAGAAACTATTGACATGCGAAGGTTTATTTTTGGATCGCATGGTGAGGAGAAATGCATTGAACAACTTAACGACATTAGCTTCCAGCATCAATTTCGTATCAAAAAAATTTATGGGATAACACTTATATGGGGCAAGAAGTATTCAACTATTGAAGAATGGGGACCATCATCAGGTTTAGCATTTTTGAAGTTCATTCCAGAGCGTCGAATGTTTTCATTAAAGATATTGTTATTACAGTTAGTTTCTGAACTCCATAATGCACGAAGGCAGAAGAGAGACATAAATTATTCTGAATGTCTAGAGGAAATTAAAATATGTATTAGAGATACATATGAATACTTTGATAAGGCAGAAGAGAGACATAAATTATTCTGAATGTCTAGAGGAAATTAAAATATGTATTAGAGATACATATGAATACTTTGATGTTTCTGATTCAGTTTGGTGGGAGTCTTTTTTCAGTAATCAAAGTGATATGATTTCAAGATCAGTAAATGGGGATACGCTTTTGAAGACTCCTTTTTTTTTCCACAAAATATGCCAAATGAACATGAACATCAGGAAACACACAATGTTGAACAACAATAGCCTCAAGCTATTATTAATTCACCACCGGTAGAGGAAAGAGAAATCTATATTGGTTCTAGAAGATCATGTGCACAATGTGAAGCCATGGAAGACCTTTACAGGGGTTCTATGCAGGATTTTAAAGAGGGTTGCATGATACCAGTGTTAGCAGATGAAGATCCACTTGGCTATCCATTCTGGATTGCCAAGGTTATAAAGGTCATTAATGAAAATGAAGAGATTACAGTTGTTGATGTACATTGGTATGCCACAAGTACCCACCCTTTCAATGGTGTTTACAAGCCAGAGATGGTAGTGGAAAAAAAAATTTCTAGAAAGAGAAAAGGAAAGGGCACAAATATAAATCGTTGCCGCACAGATATATTAAAATTGGAGGATGTTGACATGCTTGTGTATGACTTCAATTTGACAAAGAGAAGAACTCTTCGGTTGCAGACCATAAATATTTTGAAGAAATTGCTACCAGAACAATTACTGTAGAAATTGGACTCTACAGAATGTAGACATAGATCTACCAGACTTTTGAACTCTGAAATGGTGGGCATGCATGTTGACTCAGATGGAGCACTAGTTGATGAAATAGAAGAATATGGATCATCTTCATCTGCATCGAGCCATTCATCTGAAGATGTAGATTATGATGGTGTGCTAGAACCTATGGCTGATTTTGAATAACTATCTAAAACACTTTTATGTAATTGATGTTTGCATGGTAACTTGAAATAAAATTTTTGACTTCCATCTCATTTTTCATGAAGTTATGAGACATTTCTATGTTTGTTGGATTATATGTTTTAGTTATGAAGAATTCATTTCTTTAGAATATCGACAATGTAACAATGAATTACAAAAATAATTTATGTTATATTCAATGTACCAATGTTGATATTTTAATTATAAGTAAAATAGTAAATAGAAACTAATGTTGAATTTTTAGATTATGCAGTGATATTACCATGATATTATGTATTGTTACCATTTGGTATAAGATACTTTTAAAAGTTTTAATAATTATATGCGTCATTGAAATAGAACACTTTGTTTTCATGCTTGATTTTTAGGTTTTGGTTGAAATTATATTTAAATTTGTCTTATGCTAAGATTTGAAAAAGGATAAGGTTTTATCGTTTAAAATTAAAATTACTCTTACTTGTTTCTGTTCAATGATAATTTTTTCATTTACTTGTTCATTTGTTTAAATTGTTAAGTCTTATAATTTCTCCATAATTTCATTGTTCAAGTATGTTGAACACTTAAGATTGGAAAACTTTAGATTTACAACTTGTCATTAAGGTTTTTATGCGCTACCAAATTTTATCTTTAAGGTTATGGTTGACAATAACTACAATTTTGGGGTTGTTTAAAGTCAAGATATTTTATGTTTAACAACATGGATGAAAATTGTTCGAAATGATAAGCCCTTCAGACATGTATTTTTTTATCTTTAACATCATCTATCAAAAATGTTAGAAATTTACGATTTAAAAAAATGTCCTAATATGTTGTCTTTAATTCCATTGTTACAAGTGTCAAAATTATGACACAATTTTTTTTTTTGTTATTCCAGCATCAACTGGTTTTGTTTTGAGGGTGTTTTTTCAATCCTTTTTTCAACAAACAATTTTTTTTTTAGCATAATTTTATAAAATGTTGAAATTTGACCTTCAAAAAAAACCAAGTGCATTCTGGAAGACACACCTTTTGTTTTTGGGGTGTTTTTTCATGTTTTTTGAGACTTTTTGGGCTAGAGTTCCCGTTTTGAGGTCACGTTACCTATTTGATCGGTAACAGTGTTTAGGTCATAAATAGCCCTTAAGTGATAGAGTTGATCACATTGAATTCATGAAACAACCCTCTATCCAATGGCATATGAATTTGACACTTTTTAATTCATGTGATATTTTTTGTCTAATTTATTTTAAACGTAACACTTCAAAAAAAATTGGATGGTTGCAAAGGAGTTGAATAAAAAAATAAGAAAATAAAATATACATAACGAAAAATTCTAATAATACCACTATATTAGTTTACGAGTCCTCTTCAAAAGGGTACTCTGGGCTTTGGGTACTCTTGGCTTTTCAAGTTATTTAAAGAGTTGACAAAAATATTACACAAACACATGTGCCTCCAAAGTGCAATTGAAATATTACTTTTCGGATTTCAAAAAATAATAAAAAATATAATTTTTCATAAAAAAAATTAGTTTTAGTTCTCTCCCTATAGATCATGCTCAGATATATATATATACATATTTTAAAATTCCACTTTTTACACTAACTTATGCTAAGTGAACATATCTCTTAAGTTTTTCCAAAATTTGCAAGGAAATATATCTCATTTAATGGAAAATTAACAGATTAAATGTTTCTGAAAAAAATATCATTATGACAGTTATAACATAATTTTCCACATATTTCCTTTTTCTCTAAATCAAAATTCATAATTCTTATAATTTTGAGGGGTGCAATTAGATAAAACAAGGAAAACTTCAAATTTCGTGATCACTTTTGGCCCAAAAGTGTAACCCATTTTCATGCTTTCACCCCTAGAGGTTATAATGGTATAGGTTGGAATCAATGCCAGGGTGGCACCTATAGTGGAATACTACATTTTCACCTATAGGTTATAGTGGTAGTGATTGGAATGGGTGAAGGGTGACAGCTATAGTGGAATACTAGATTGTCACCTAGAGGTTATAGTGGTAGCGACTGGAATGGACTGGGTGTCTTGTGAATACTAGATTATCACATAGAGAGATTTTGACCTAGAAGTTATAGTAGAAGTAGTTGGAATCAACCTCATGTCTTGTGAATCCCAGATTGTCACCTAAAAATTATAGTGATAATTGTTAAAATTGACCTTATGTCTAGCGAATACTAAATGACCCCAATATCTCCTAAATAGCCATTTGGCCCTGTTATTATTCCTTTAATTTAAAAAAAATAACCTAATTACTTCTTTTGAAAGTCAATCTCACCCTAAATATAATATTAAAAATCCGAACACATGAAAGAAATATAAATTTTAAAGTATCAACTTCTTTTGAAAATAAATATCACCCTAAATCTAATATTAGAAAAGGCAGATGAAAACAATATAACTTTTTAAAATAGCCAACGATGACGTGTTTATGTAACTCGTGAAGAAGACAGTGAGTGATATGTAAGATATTTCGATAATAGAATCTATGATAATCCAATTGACGTTGATTGAGTATTTAGTTTATATAGTAAATAATGTATTCGTGTAATTGTTTTCTTTAATTAAGTTAGATTATCTTTATGTTTAGGTTCATGGTTTAATATTGAATCTGAAAGCCATGCACTGTCACTAAAATTATACTGGACTCATAGATTCTGAAAATCTTTGACAATAACCTGGGCTCTGGCCTTTAACTCCTCCCAATAAAACTTGTAATAGAAATTAAACTTCACATAATCTAATTAACTAATAAATTCGAATTTTTAATTACGCCGATAGGCGTATCCCCCTATCGGAGGTCGGCTCTTTTGTGATTATGCTAATTAATATTTTTAATCTGATGGTCTAGATTGAAAGATGCCGGTATATTCTGGTCATCGCCACTCAATCAATGGATCAAATCTACCCCACTAACTTCCTTGCATATCTAAATCACATGTTTAAACCGTACTTAAATTAATTTTTTACAAATCTTGATTAAAAATTTACTGTGTCATTTATTAATTGCCACCTATCAAGATTAACATTTGGAATGAAACTAAAACATTAACCCTTGTCCAAGTGTGTTAAACGGTTATGCAAGGTGTCTGAAGGTGCCCGCAGATAGGGACACGTCGTGAGAGGAAACGTTGTGGGAGCCCTGGTGGTGAGTTGTCTGCAACATGGAGAAAATTGGAATTTGGAACGTCGATAACATTGGAGTTTGGAAAATTATATAATCCTATGGAAATTAATATGGTGAGGGCACGAAGAAATATGTGAAACAGTTATGCAAGGTGTCTAAAGGCGCCTGCGGACAGGGACACGTCGTGAGAGGAAACGTTGTGGGCGCCCTGGTGGTGAGTTGTCTGCAACGTGGAGAAATTTGGAATTTGGAACGTCGAGAAAATTGGAGTTTAGAAAATTATATAACCCTCTGGAAATTAAGATGGTGAGGGAACGAAGAAATATTGAGAGAATGGAGGGACGGTTGTGGATATCGGGTATTGCAGCATTTGCTATATTTTTTATTACAGTAGTCGTTGAAGCTATAAGATTTATTTGGTGGAAGCCTCGGAAAATACAGAAGAATTTCGAATTGCAGGGAATAAGAGGCCCTCCCTACAAAATATTTCTTCGAAATGCCAAAGAGATGGTGAAAATGGCGCATGAGGCGAGTTTTGAAAATATGGGCTTCTGTCACGATATTCTCGCCCGAGTTTTTCCATTCTTCTATCATTGAAGGAAGTCATACGGTAAAGTTTTGCTGCTTTACATACTGCCTATTTTCTAATGTTTTCGAAGATTGAAATTATAGTTGGTTTATAGGGTTGCCTTTAATGGGTTTGTATTGCTTTTGTATATATAGGTAGCACTTTTCTCGTCTGGTTTGGCCCTACCACAAGACTCACTATTGCAGACCCTACACTAATCAAGGATATATTATCATTGAATCATAGTGATTATGAAAAAGCAGAGCCTCATCCTATGTTAAATAAATTAGAAGGTGATGGACTCCTAATTTTGAAAGGGGAAAAATGGAGACGACACAGAAGAATCATAAAACCTGCCTTGTATCCAGAGAACTTGAGAGTAATATGTTCAATTGAGTCTTGCCTAACTATGATCTGAAGCTATCCATTTAGACTTAAACTTTAAAAGTGCATTTAATACAGTATGTTTCTCATAGCTACCTCTGTGCATTACAGGTACTGATTCCTGTGATTGCTGGGAGTGTGACGAATATGCTAAACAAATGGAAAAATTCGATTGAAGCAGGCGTGAATGAGATAGACATTTATGAACAGTTTGAAAATCTTAGCGCAGATATTATTGCACGAGCAGTTTTTGGCACCAGCTACAAGGAAGGAAAATGCATATTTCATATGCAGTCTGAACAATTCATCTTTGGTGCAGAAGCTTTATGAAAATTTTATGTCTCGTATTTTTGGAGGTCAGATATTCATTCATCGATCTTAAATTTTTCATGTTCCACCCCGATATCAAATTTGACTCTGTGGTATTTCAAATTTTTGCAATTTTATTACTCAAAATCTATTTAGATTGCAGATTTTTGTAATATCTCAAAATCCAACTGCCAAATTAATTATTTTGACTTCATTACTTTCTATTGGATTCTGAGATATTCACAGAATTTTCTCTGCATCTTTATTTATTAAAATATTTTCAGAAATGTTGGGTTGATAAACTGAATAACAGATTGGTTAGACACATATATCGAGTGATAGTCGTCGGAGGTTCGAAATAAATGGAATAAATTTGGTCACGTAAATATTCGATAGATAGTGACAATATTGTATTGACGATTGCACTCACATTTGAATTTCAATAGAGTGCAATATTAGAAGAAACGATGTAGCATCAAAGAAATTAACATTCTGTGCAATTAAAATTCTGAAGCACAAGATTTTCGAAGAAGATTGGTAAATTAGAAACCTTCACGACATTCTGTAAAACGCACATGTTAAATAAACTAAGCAGCTATTATATGTGAATAAATGAAAACAAAAGTAGTATTAACTATGGAGAATAAAATTAGCTATTATGTGTGAAGAAATGAAAACAAAAGTAGTGTTAACTATGGAGAATAAAACTTTCTAACAGCTTTATATGACAGTATAAAGTTCCATGCGAACCAAGTCACATACACCTACTCTGGAGATGTGTTTGATCTTTCTTTATACTTCTCCCATGCCATATAAGAAGGTATAATTTTGTTGATATACTCATTTATGTTCAAAATTTTTCAGTATCATTTGAAGTATTTCATAAGCAAGTTAAACCAGCAACGTGAAATCCAGTGACTTGAGTACACCAAGGTAATCCAACCATATTGAATAAATTTTTTTCCTATTCCGCATCTTATAATATGCCACATTAGCATTCATTCTTCTCAAACTTGATTTGTTCCTCCTCCACCCATAGGCGTAAGGAAATAGGTATGATAAGTGTATTGGCTATAATTATTACAGTTATATCTCAATTTAGGCTATATCAAGGGTTTACAAGATTAACTTTTTAATGTGCTTTTCTCTTTGTATATTTTAGTAGGGTGAGTATATTGTAGATTTTATTTAATAGGGATTTATTTAAATTATTTGATATAAAAGTATTTAATATTATGTTATATTTATGTGATCTTTATAATAGTAATTAATTATTTTATCTGTAAATTAATTTATATTTAATGTTTTTTTCAAAATAATTTTTTCATTTACAATAAATTGGAAATTATTTTAATTAGTTTTTTATTTATTTTTATTTTATATATAAATATAGGCACATGTTCATATTTTCAAACTTAAATAATAATAAATGTGAATAATAATTTCTATTTTCTCAACTTTTAAGTGTTTAATAATGTTCATATTTTTAAACTTAAATAATAATAAATATATATGTATTATTTATTTATTTTGTCAAAAAAATTATAGATATAAATAATAAAGATATAATTTTAATCTGTATTATTTATTTTATTTATTTTTATTCGAGATGTCATATAAAAAATTCAAATTCATACAATCAAATATTGTTTAAAATTTGTTGGGTGATGGTTTTCCCTTGGGTTCACCAATTCCTTTGGTTTATAATATTAAACTCTTATTAGTTTGTTTATAATTTGTGAGATTAGGTTGTGATTAATAAATTTCAATCGAGGGCATTTATAGTTCTTAAAACCATTCAGAAATAGTATAGGGTTTAAATAATACCAATTTTTAAAATGATTGGATTTGAATTTATACAAAACATTTTAAAACTATTTTATCTACCATACAAACACATATATATGATTGTTTTTTGAGATGTTTCATCAAATTTTATACTAAATATATAATGCAGGATTTACAAAGTTAAGAGAGGAATTAAATTTTTAGTCAAAATGTAAATCTTATTTTGAGTGTAAAATTGGATGAAATTTTTTATTTTGAGATAAACATTAAATTGGTGTATGAAACCTTCTTGTTTGTGGGACAAGGGACCCACTTCCATTTGACTCCAAAGTTTACTAAGACATACATATTCTAACCCATGATTTTAAACTTGAAACACATGCTTTTAACCATTAAGCCCACTCAAATATAGATAACTTTATACTAGTGATGTATTTTAAATATAATTTTAGTGATGGTATTTTTTTCCAAAATAATTTTTTCATTTACAATAAATTGGAAATTATTTTAATTAGGTTTTTTTATTTTATATATAAATATAGGCACGTGTTCATATTTTCAAACATAAATAATAATAAATGTGAATAATAATTTCTATTTTCTCAACTTTTAAGTGTTTAATAATGTTCATATTTTTAAACTTTAATAATAATAAAGATATCTGTATTATTTATTTATTTTATGAAAAAATTTATAGATATAAATAATAAAGATATAATTTTAATATGTATTATTTATTTATTTTAATAAATAATAATAATAATAAATAATATATCAACAAATATTTATTAATAAATATTATAATATATAAATATTATATATTATAATAAGTAAATAATATATCAATAAATATTTGTTAATAAATATTATAATAAATAATATATCAATATATATTATTAATAAATATTATAATAAATATTATTATATTTTTAATATATCAATAATTAATATATAGTATGTATATATTTAATATTATTAATATATATACAATATTTTGGTGATTTTAATCATAATTAATATGTTAATAAATATTTTTAATATATATTATATATATTTCAAGTTAATATAATAATATTATGATATATAATAATAATTATTATATAAATTAATGAGCTGAGTAGTGGATATAAGTTTATCCGCCTATATTAATTATATTGGTGAATGTGGTTGTAAATCTATTTTTTATAAGCCTATCAACATATATCAACCATATTAGTAAATATAATGTGGTTGTGCTAGTATATAATAACTACAGAGAAATGAGTCTACATGGAAGTTACTCATCAACATCCTTTGCCAGAAATGGGAAGGCACGATTGGAAATTTTGAAAATCGAGCGCCATTTCCAGATCGACAGACGATGTTTAAGGTCCAGATCAGTAGGCTGGTCATATATTGCCCCGTTCAATGCGCATTGATAGCCGGCCATAAACTTTGTAACTATACTGAAGAATTCCAAAATGGCAAAGCGTAAATACAAGAAAATTGTTCGAAATGTACGAGTTTCAAGCTACAGAGAAAACGAGTGACTCTATTTTCCAGCCAGGGTAAAGAAAATCCAAGCGCGTGAAATGAAATATTCTTGTGGCCCATTTTTTCTAATCATTCATTCAGAACATCTACTCGAGGAGTTTCGTCAAAGCAGCACACGGGGAATTTAGAAAGACGAATTAGAGACACTATACACACACGACTACGTGCTTGAATGGTAAACGGAAATAGCATATGGGTACACGCAAACTTCTGATATGCAACGAGTTTCAATCGCAGAAAAAGGCGGCTCATGAAATTGACAGCTTACCAGTTTGCCGCCTCCAAAATTTGTCGTAATCGAAAATTTCATGGTTTGATTAGGTAAATCTCAATTTGTAGGACACCTAAATACGTGAGAATTACAACTTTCGTTGTCCTCGATCTATAAATAAGTTTACATATAGCCATTCTTCCATGTGTGTCTTCGCATACCAAGTATAATAGCTTGCTCGCTTATCATCCTCCTCATAAGTGTGAGCGATTTCGAATAGCATTGAGTTCATCAATTCACTTCTACAATGCTTCAATTCGTTGTTGCTTTGTGTGTCGCCCTGCTTTTTGTCCTGTCGAGCGTTAGCGCTCAGGTGGCTGTGAAGCCTGGTTCATGGGAGCTTGTCGTTAAGAATGGAGGTGTCTCCGCCATGCATATGACCACAACATACAAAAATACAGTGGTCATGTTCGATCGCACGGACTTCGGTGCTTCGCAACTGCGCCTCCCAAATGGACGTTGCAGAGACGATCAAAACGATACAGCACTCACTCATGATTGCTGGGCTCACTCCATTGAATATAATATCGCCACCAACAATCTCAGGCCGTTGATGATCATGACCGATAGTTGGTGTTCATCTGGTGCCTTTGCAGCAAACGGTACTTTGATAAGTACCGGTGGGTACAACGATGGGGGGAAGGCCGTTCGTTCTTTTGTACCCTGTGATAATTCTGCATGCGATTGGAATGAAGGTGGCCCCAATCAACTCAAAGAGAATCGATGGTATGCTTCTAATCAGATCCTTCCTGACAATAGAATTATTGTTGTGGGAGGCAGGGGAGATTTCTCCTACGAGTTCGTCCCTGGAGGCCAATCATTTTCGTTGCCATTTCTTTCACAGACTAACACTGCCAATGTGCAGAACAATCTCTATCCTTTTCTTCATCTCTCCTCCGATGGAAATCTCTTCATCTTTGCCAACAAGGATTCCATCTTATTTGATTACAGAACAAATAGTGTTGTAAAGACCTTTCCCAGGATGCCAGGTGGACCAAGAAATTACCCCTCCACTGGATCATCTGTTATGCTGCCACTCTCAGCTTCTAATGGATTTCAGACGATAGAAATTCTCATCTGTGGTGGTGCTCCTGACAATGGTTACACCTCAGCAAATGCTGGGAAATTCGTGGACGCTCTTCAAAGCTGTGGAAGAATTGTTATTACAGATCCCAACCCTGCTTGGGCCATGGATAATATGCCTGCACCCAGGGTTATGGAAGATATGCTCAACCTGCCCAACGGTGAAATTCTGATAATTAATGGAGCCGAGAAAGGGACGGCAGGTTGGGATCTTGCAACGAATCCGGCTCTTGCTCCTTATTTATACAGACCTAATGCAATGGCAGCCCAGCGATTTACAGTACTGGGAGCCTCCACCATTCCGAGAATGTATCATTCGACTGCAAATGTATTGCCTGATGGGAGGATTTTTGTGGGAGGCTCCAACACTCACGCTGGTTACGTTTTCTCCGGAGTCATGTATCCAACAGAGCTTCGTCTGGAAGCATACAGCCCTTATTATTTGGACGGTTCATACAGCACCTCGAGGCCTGCTGTCGTTTCCCTATCTGAAGATGCTGTGAGCTATGGTTCAAAATTCACGGTTCAGTTTTCTGTTTCAAATTATGTTGCCAACAATATTCAGTTCACCATTTATAGTCCATCCTTCACAACTCATTCTTATTCCATGAACCAGAGGCTGCTCGTGCTTGCCTCAACGACACCAATGAGTGTAAGAGGAATATATTTTGCTACAGTCACAGCACCTCCAAGCTCTGTTGCAGCACCTCCCGGCTACTACATGCTATTCGTCGTGAACAATGGAATTCCAAGCGTCGCAAAATGGATTCACATGTCCTGAGCAATATATTTAGGGAGGGAACCTCATCTAAATTATACTTGCTGTCGGATAATAAGGAAACTCTATATCATTAGCTCGCAATAATTACCGACTACTTCATCGTGTGAATTGTTCCTTATATTTAGAATAAGAAAAACATGTCACACAAGCAGCCACATGTTTTTCAAAAACGCTTTTCAAGTTTGGTATATTATTTCAAAATTTGGATAAAGTCTCGTCCGTTTAAGGAGTGAAGTTAGTGGTTGATTTTGTAGGTATAGAATTTGCATCAATTATATATATTAAAAATTTTATATGTATGGAATATATTTATAAAAATAGATGTTATGATTTTTTGGGTATTTTTTTTTATCAAATTTATTTAAATTTGGAAAAAAAAATTGAATTATTTAATTTAATTTAAATTTAAATATTTCAGAAAATTAAAAATATTAAATTAATTTATATATTCAAAAAGACATATTTTAAATAATAAAAAATCACAATCTCTTTTAAAATTGTGTTAATAAATTTATATAAAAAATTCATTTTCATCTATTAATTAAACTACACCTTATCTAATTATAAATCAATTACAACTAATTACACTCTATCACTACCCAAAAAAAAAAATTTAAAATTAAAAATACTAATATCTAATATAAATATTTACTACTTCCAAAGCATCATGTAGGTACTTACTTATCACACTAGCTGAAAACGCCAGACTATCCACATCAAGTGACCTTCATAAATGGTCACTAAATAGAAGGCTCTATCACTAAATAAAATAAAAAATAAAAAAAAAATACTAATATCTAATATAAATATAAAACAAGTTATTTACTACTTCCAAAGCATCATGTAGATACTTACTTGCCACACTAGCTGAAAACGCCACTTCCAAACTATCCACATCAAGTGACCTTCATAAATGGTTACTAAATAGGAGGCCAACAAAAGTCACTAAGATGATAGTTTGTTTGTATTTTTAAATTAAAAATTATATTTCAATTAAATATTATTAAAAAATAATAAAAATATTAATTATTTTAGATAATGTTTTTAGATTTAATTGGGTTAAATAAGTCACTTATTAACAAATATTTTTTTTCATGAAAAGTAGTTGTAGTTAATTAATTTTTCATAGTAGTTGTAATTATTTAATTTTTCATGATTTTTAAATAGTGAAGTTAAATTTACTTAAATGTTTGAAATCCCAAAAATAATATCTAATATAATGCATTTTAAAAACTTTTTGGTACTTGAATATTAATTATTATTAAACATAAAATAATAAAAATATTTATATTATATTTATTAAATTAAAATAATTAAAATTTTATATTATTTATGATGGTTGTAAAGTTATTATAATATTAAGTCTTTACCCAATTAAAATATAATATAACTTTAATTCACCGACCCAAACATACCTTTCATCATAAACAGAAATTTTATAAATAGAGACCACTCCGACATATTGGAGTTTATAAATCAATAGATTCGTTGCTTTTTTATGGACTCTAATTTATATTATAGATTCGGGCATGATGTGGCCATCGACCAGGCATCCAAGTGTGATTGTTCAAGTCCTTGAAATTATGGTATTTGAATGGCCACCTATGGACTTTTAGTTGTATGTGATAGTGGTAGTTTGGGTTTATTTTTATTATTTTAATAAAAAGTGATCACATTGCATTAAATAATTTACTTTTGTCCTTTTATTCATAGTATTGTAATTTCACTTTTGTAGGCTTTCGTGTGATTGTAACTTCGTTGCAAGTTCGTCGCATTTCTTTATAGCAATTTAAATGACAAGTATTTATTTAAACAATGTATTTTTATCATAAGAACATTAATATGTAATATATTGTTATTTAGTATTTTTTATGGTTATTTTAGATTAATTTAAATGGTTATAGTGTTAAAAATATCCAAAATCATATATATATAATATGTTGTATGGTAATTATAAATTCTTATTTTAAGTAGTTTTGAATTTATAACTTTTTTTTTATATTAGGGTTATTTGAGTAAACTTGACTCGATCGAGATATTGGTGGTATTCTAGCTCAAGATATATCAGCATTTATGGTTTTTTTCCCATGGTATTCATCTCCAATAAAACCTATTTAAAGGCTAGAAATATCAAAAGTAAATAGTCTCACTCACCACTAAGAACAAACAACGTTGTCTTTAGACACCAGGACACTACCATCTCTCATCTCTCAGTGTTGTGTTATCCAAACCTATAATATAAGAACTATAGTGATAAATTTTCAAAGTTGAATGTCGATAGAGAGATCTTAGATGTAAATCCTACTGTGAATATCAGAAGCAATGTGATAAACATCGGTAGAAGTGTGTGATCAAAGAAGGAAAAGAGGATTGTGCATGAGGCATGACGAGCAACATGTGTGGATGCGCGTGTGTGATTGTTGAGAGAGAAGTTAGGTTTGAGTGAGCCATAGGGTTGATAGAGACTTGCGTTATGTGCGCTGGGAGCTAACCTAAGTTTTGTAATGCAGTTGTGTGAAGAGTTGAACGAGTCGTCTGTGAGTTTAGCTTGACATAGATTTGTTGTAAAATCCGGTGGAGCATTGCGGATGATTATGAGCCAAGTTGTATGAGTCCATATGCTCAGGTGATGGATGATATCAACAAAAGACCCAAGGCATTATTTGTGAGAGAAAATCCACATGGTCAGGAATATGATGTCTGGCATGAGCTCAATGGATGATCAAAAAGGAAAAACATGTTGAGAATTCTGATGCGGAGAGGTCACTTACTGCACAGAAGAAGCATGCTCCCAAGGATGGGAAGAGGACGCTCTAGGAAGGCGAAGTTCATCAAATTCGGCCACGTGAATTAAACATGACACGTAGTTGTCAGAGCCAAAGCATCTAGTCTGGTGAAGGATGGAGGTGTGGCTGAAGCATGAGGCCCAGAGGAAAAAAAGGTTGAGTCTAAGGTTCAATTGATAAGGTCTAAGAGTAAATTTAGTTCGATTGAAACCATGAGCATTCTGTGAGTAGAGGTTGCAAATTAGAGGAAATTTTATCCTAAAATGGCCTCTTAAGGAAAAATAATAAAATAATAGTTAAAATAATAAAATAACAATTATGAATTTTGGAGGGAAAACAAAAAACTACTTTTTTTTTAATTATATTTTCATCTTATCTCCTTGTTGGTTTACTCAAATTTCAAGTTTAGACACTCATTAGATGCAGAATTAAATTCCACATCCAACAAGTACCCATTATGCGTACTTTTGAGAGGACCCACATTGATAAAAATTGCAGATACATAAAAAAACGTGTTAAAATACATTATTTTAATGTATCTACAATTTTTATCAAGGTGGGTCTTCTCAAAAGTATGCATAATGGGTACTCGTTGGATGTGGAATTTAATTATGCATCTATTGAGTATCTAAACTTGAAATTTGAGTAAACCTATAAGGAGATAAGCTCAAAATACAATTGCAAAAAGTAGTTTTTCTTCTTTTCCCTCCAAAATATTTACATGTGCATCTTTTTAAATATAAAGCATATTGATTGGTTTACATATTATGACATGGAAACTACATGAAAATTTCATGGGCACATTTAGGCTGAAATTTCCTCTAATGACATGTGTGTAGTGAAAAAAGTGTCAAAGCAAAGTGATGGTCATCAAGGCATGAAAAGTCATAGTAAGCGGTCTGTGTGAGAAGACCAGCGTATAGAGAGGAGAAGCTGGCATGTAGAGAAACATAACTAGATGTGAAGGAGGAGGACTACAGAGTAATGACAGATGATATATAAATCGAGTCAAGTCATTGAAAAGCATCCTAATGACTTTAACTTAGATGATGAGTATCATTTAAGTTAGTCCTCGAAACCTACCATCCACTCTCTATCTTCTAATCTCATTTCCACTAATTCTGATTCTAGCAATTCCTAAGCTCTTATCATCTCCTTTAGTTCATTCCCCCTACCCTTTAATCTATTAATTTTTTTTTTGGATAATTCTTTACTTCTATGAATTAAGTTAATCAATTTATAGCATAAAGTCCAAACAAAATACAAATATATACAGTCCTAGCATGCCGTCAATGAGCAAGAGATTTGCAGTCATTGTCTTGCTAATACTATCATAAAACCAGTTTAAATGGAACCATCATAATAATAATCCATCACACTAAAACAATCCAGATGGATCCCCAGTGTTGGCACTCTTCCCAAGAGAGGAATCGTGAGAGAAAAAGAATATCATCGTGTAATTTGTATAATCACAAAGTAGAGTCAGTCATCTAGAAAAGAAAAATGAAAGGATATTGAACTGGATAATGGGTAGGATTAGTGATAAATCAATTTAAAGCATAACGAAATGAAGTGTATGTTGGCTCACTTGATATAGTAGGCTCGCTTGCCAATGATCCAAATGAAGACTGAGGCAGAGGGAAAACAAAGGTCGTTAACAGCCGTGAGTCCTTATAATGTGAGATCTGAATGTTTCCAAAAGATAGATTAAGGTTTTTCTTTGACAGGGTGTCCACCCGAAAGTTGTTCGCTCTGTAGATATGTTACATTGATGAATCCTGAAACTTTGTCAATAAATACTTCACCCTGTCAATCCACCATTTTAGACCATGAGAAAAGATTACAAACATGAGAGATGCATTCAATGATAATTTTCAAGTCTCCATATATGTGGATAGTAGGTAGATTTAAATGATATGCTACCATGAGCCCACTCCACAAGGCCATGAGCTCAGCGTTATTATTGGTACCATGTCCTCCATTCCAACAAATATGATATCGTTATACCTCTAAGATCTTAATCCAGGCCACACATCCACAAACACCATCTTGTTGCGCCCCGTCAAAATAAATCGCTGGAATAGAAATTTGGTGAGGTTGATTGCGGACTGATAAGTCCACCAGGGGTAGCGTAGGAGGAGATCCACCTCCAACCACTTCATAATATTTCCATGAATCTGTGAAAGTTTGATTGATATGCCTTCAAAAATTAAGTAGTTTCGGGAGCACAAAATCTCTCGGAATATATAAAAGGGAAGAGACTTATATATTCCATTGGTACCCCTGCATACCATAATAGTTTGGATACAATCGACAGGTCTCCACGTAGGATCCTCCATGAAGCTAGTAAACAAATTCCAAATGTTGAGTGAAAAGGAGCAATAAAATAAAAAGTGTACAGGAGAATCCTCTTGAATATGACAAAGAGGACACCTCCTTGGCCCCTAAAAACCTTGTTTCATAAGACAGTACCAAGTCAGTATTTTTTTTTTCCAGAGAAGCCAACCAAATAACAAAATATTGGTTGGAATGTTCCAATTCCAAGCTTGTTGGAAAGGTGAAAGAGAGGAATCTACAGCTTTTCCTTTATGATATAGAGATATATTTTCCTAACCGTAAAAATCACCAGATAATAAGTTTTGCCCAAATTCGTTTATCTCCCTCCCCACTAAAATTCTTTCCCACAGCATGTCGTTCATTCACCATTATTTTCCATTCAATTGCCTCCTATCCATGTAGACCCACCATCTCCACCGATTTCCAAATTGGTGATCCCAAATTCCAGCATAAAATAAGTTGAGATAATGAAAAGATACCTCGATGACTCAATCTGTGTATTAACTGTGGATCGATACGGAAAGCAACATCCATTCTCAATATCTTGTCAATATCTGGCATGATTTTATGACCATTCCCAAAGTTCCATACTAACCTCTAGCCCAATAAAGGCATAAATTTAATGAAACTGCGCCATATCTACAATGCCTTCTTAGCTAACAAAGTGTAGGCCCAATACAATGTCAGGAATGGATCACCCATAATCTATTTGCAAGCAATAATATGCGTCCATACCCCATTTCCCTTTAAGGCCTGCCAAATTGACTTGATGAGGAGTGAGTTTGTAGAAAAACATAAGTTTAAGAGTCCCCAGCCTCTATACTTCTTCAAAATTGTGAGACAGTCCAGTCTACACAAGTGCATTTTTTTACTATCTCGAGATCCAGCCCATATGAAATGAGAAACAATAGAATTAATTTTATGAATTGTATATGTAGGGAGATAATACATATGAGTCCAATAAACAACAAAGTATGATAATACAACTTGTACCATAATGTATCTACCCCCAAGTGTTAGCCATTTGTTTGTCCAAATCATGATACTGTTCTTGAATTTTTCAACCAACTAAGTCGAATCCCTGACCTTATATGCACATGGTTTCAATCTAAAGATGAGATAGGCGAAACCCATAATTAAATGATTCTTTTGAACCCTCATGAACTCTTGTATGTAATTTATTTCATCCATATATCCAAATTCATATTTTAAAAAGGAATTTTCTCTATTAATGCAAAGGCCATTAGCAGCTCCAAACCGGATGAGAAGAAAGTGGAGATAAAACTAGGGATTCCTAATCGGCCTTCCAGAAACAATTAAATCATCCCTAAATAGAGAGTGAGTAATGCATGCCGTAGGGGAGAATGATAGCCCTTTAAAGTACCCTGCATTTTTGGCCATGCTCAATAAATTGTTGAAGCCATCGATAATAAGAATAAATATGAGTGGGGACAACGCCCTTTAAAGTACCCTGCATTTTTGGCCATCCTCAATAAATTGTTGAAGCCATCGATAATAAGAATAAATATGAGTGGGGAAAACACACATCCCTATATGATACCCCTCTAGGCCATGAATAAGTTTGACGGAAGACCATTGATTAAGGCAAAAAATCTTACAGGAGATATACAAGCCATAATCCATCTAATAGATGACATAGATAATCCCACATCGAGGAGAGTAAGCCTGAGAAAAGACCAATCAACAAAATCATATGCCTTATGTATATCAATATTCATTATAATAGCCTCCATCTTATTTACATGTATCGAGTGCATCGCTTCTTGTGTAGTGGCCACTGCATCGTGTATAGATATTCCTTTTAAAAAACCATATTGTTATTCAGATATGTTTTATGACAAAACCCCACGGATCCGGTTTGCAATGATTTTAATGAGATCTTCTAGACCAAATTGCATAATACAATTGGCCTAAAATTTGCAAAAAAAATTTGTGTAGATATTTCAGGGATTAAGGTCAGGAATATAGAGTTCATATCCCCCAGTACAAATCCAAAAATTTGAACCTGTTCAACAACCAAAAGAATTTCATCCACCAAGATTTCATAAAAATGAATGAAAAATTCAGTCGGCCAGCCATCTGGTCCCAGGATTTTATCATGTGCAAAGGATTTTAATACTTCTTATATCTCCCCTTTTGTAACTTCCCTCTCCATGATATCATTGCAACATGATTTAACATGAGAGGCATGTGATCAAGAACCCATGATTGACATCGATGGTAAATCTCCATATCAGCCTTATAAAATTATGAAAAGTGTTTATATGCCTCTTATTGTATTTCTTTTATTGAGTGCTTCATTGAGCCCTCTGATGTCTCAATATGCCAAATTGAGTTCTTGTTCCTTCAACCATTTGTGTAATTATGAAAAAAAATTGTATTTAAATCTCCCTCCTTTAGCGACTGGATTCTTCTTTTGAGCTTCCATGTTGTCTCCTGAATCTTTAATATTTCTAGTTTTTATGATTCAAGGTTATCAACGATACTATATACATTTAGATTAGGGGGAATGAGCATCATATCCTCATATGTCTGTGACACTTTTTCTTCAATATCCCTCAAATCCATCCTTAAAGCCTCTTTTTTTTCCTTTCCCATTGCTTCACGATGGCCTTTAACTGACTAAGCTTATTCCTAAACTTTTCCCATCCCAATAATCCACCATTTGAAACATCCTTTATCTATAAATCATCAACCATATTATTAAATAAGGGATCCTCCAGCTAAACACGATTAAACTTGAAAAGCACCCTAGTGGATTTTGGTTCTCTGCGCCATAATAGAACCACAGTCATATGGTCCGATAAAGAAGAAGATATCACCTGAGACCTCATATTGCCCAATATTTGTAGAAGATATACGTTGATCATGGCCTGATATAAACACTTTCCAATGAAATCCTTTCCTTGGCGTATATTTGTCCAGGTCGGAACCAATGGAGAGGGCCTAACATCCATCATGCCAAAATCATAGAAGATTTGCCCAATTTTATCTGCAAGTTGATGTATACGAGGTTTCATCCCCCATGATTCATTAGCAGACATAATTGAGTTGAAGTCACCAAGAACAATAATATTACCTTTTTTTAATATCCCGGATTGTTTCATACGGTCCCAGAAGACAACCCGATTATAACAAGGTGCATATAGATTAATAAGAAATATATTCTCAGAGACCCCATGTAAAGAGCCATAAAATAATATCCAACAAAAGAAATTATATGCCTTGAACTTTACCAGCATGGATTCCAAATTACTAACATGCCTCCTGCCCTACCAATGGCATCCACTCCCACAACATGCCAGCCAGGTCTAATACTCAGCAGAGTCCTAATGGCAAGAGATCGAACACAAAGAGTTTCCTGAAAAAAGCCACAGAGGGTTGAATTTTATAAAGCAAATCATGAAGGCACTATAACATTGAGGGGTCACCCATCCCCCTTATGTTAAAGGAAATGATAGAGTTCATTTGGGCACACCTATAGGGTTTCTTGCTCTAAGGGCCTGAAAATCATCAGATGAAGAAATAGGAACATCCTGAGGGTCATACAAGTCCCCCTGAAATAAATATTTGGTCCTAAGGTGGCCTCAAAAGTGACGGGAACCCGACTTTGATTTTTTCTAACAGTGATTTTGGATGCATATGCAGGGGAAATATAAGGCTAAGGGTCCAGGGGAGCCTTATCAAAAATAGTAAGAGCCTCCATTTCCAACTCCACGTTACCTAGTAAGGACTCTAAGTCACTGCCTATAGTATTTTTCAGTGATTCTGGTATATCGACATGCTCTAGGTCATGAGAAGAGTGTGGGGATGCCCACTCAAGCGGAGGCATCAAAGGAGATACAAAAAGTGATTCATTTAGGAAATAAATAGAAGTCAGGTCATCATGTTTATCGGAATGGCATATGCTAAATGGATCATCAATATGGCCATTAGGATGTGGAGATAACGATTTTATCGATGGCGGAGTAATAATAGCATCAATACGAGGCTACACGTTCAGATTAGGAATAGTACATGATATAAAGATGATAGATTTTTTTCATATATCTTATCATAGAATGCAGACCTTTCACTATCATATGTAGGAGGAATTGACTTACTCGAGAAGTCTGTACCACTAGACTGGAAATATGCCTTCCCTCTATTATTGCCATAGGAATTTTTCCTGCATTGCCGCATATTTTTATGCCTTAAAAGACAAATTTTGTGTAGATGTCTGGTATGATGACAAATATGGCACCAAAGTGGCACTCCCTAATAATCCACCCTTTTCCAGTGTTTGGGTTGCCCCCAAATGAAATCGACATCACCCGAAAACCGTCGTACGAAGGATACATCCACTAGAATCGAGGAAATGCGCTTATCATATGTATCTATAATTCAAGGATCAATGTGCTTCGTCCAACCAATCGAATTCCCAATGGCCCTTACAAATTTTATAGTCTAGAATTCAAGTGGAAATCCTGGCAACTTCACCCACACCAGCTTGCTCTTTGGTGCCTCAATAACCGAGATAAAAAAAAGGAACCATGATAGAAGCTGCATAAAACTTCACCCTCTAACCCAATTGTGGCAAAGTATATTTTTACAAGCATCCTTGTGCATGAATTTTACATTGAACCAACTCCCCATCATCTTGCTAACTTCTAGTATGTAGTCGAGCATTGGGCACTAGAAGGTCTTTACCCACTTGACCATATCAACATCCTCTGTCTCAGAGAAGAGCCACCTCCCAATGAGAGCCCTCTTTTGCAGACTTGAAACCCGTCCCCATAAATCGTCGTATTCTAGAATAACTTGCTTCACATTTGTAGCCAATTTTTAGCATTATTCCTTTGCACGTACAAAGAATATTGTGTGTCCCTAGTGTGTGTTCTGCTCTCATCACAACAAGAACTAGAGCCGGGTTGCTCAATACTTCTAGATACAAAATTTTGAGCTCGTGTCGAAGACAAAGTGGTAATGTGGTCATCCAAACCCTGCAGGTGTTAACATTCCTTCATTACCACGTGTTCCTTCTCTGCCAACAATGTGGCAGCTATGAGTGCCTCGTGTACTGATGTGTCGGAGGATAGTATGTCGACAACTTCCACCATCATGCAGATAGCCCGATACAAACTCGACACCCCCCCCCGATGAGCAAAAAGTAGTCCCTGTCCAATCTAGCACGACATCAGAGTCACAGTATGATAAAGCCATCACCCAAACGAGGAAAGGTGAGAGTAAAGAGAATATGTCAAGAACCCATCATCAAAATCCCCCCACCTGACAGACCACCCTGACAGATACAGGAAAATATGCACTTCTAATCGAGGACAATTAAGAAGCTTATGCACCTCTAGATTTCCAAATATGGAGATTACAAGGATAATGTCAGAATGCATTTAGTTCGATAATGAAAATTCACGAACCCGATGACCGAGACACCCAAGATAGTAATATGCATTATTCAATGAGTTTTTGATAGAAGTAACAAATAGTATCATATATGGCAGTTGCTTAAATTATGTTAGAATAAGGAATAAATCCCTTAATGAGGAGTCACCAACCCAATCCAGGCGACACCCTAGATAGCATAACACCGTCCCTGGATAGCATAACACTGCGATACAAAAGGCCTAGATAAGGTACCCTCCATACCACCACAATCCTCCATGAAGCTAGTAAACAAATTCCAAATGTTGAGTGAAAAGGAGCAATAAAATAAAAAGTGTACAGGAGAATCCTCTTGAATATGACAAAGAGGACACCTCCTTGGCCCCTAAAAACCTTGTTTCATAAGACAGTACCAAGTCAGTATTTTTTTTTTCCAGAGAAGCCAACCAAATAACAAAATATTGGTTGGAATGTTCCAATTCCAAGCTTGTTGGAAAGGTGAAAGAGAGGAATCTGTGAGTTTATCCTTAATGATATAGAGATATATGTCCTTAACCTGTAAAAAATCAACTAGATAATGTTCGTCACAAATTCGTTTATCTCCCTCCCCACTAAAATTCTTTCCCACAGCATGTCGTTCATTCACCATTATTTTCCATTCAATTGCCTCCTATCCATGTAGACCCACCATCTCCACCGATTTCCAAATTGGTGATCCCAAATTCCAGCATAAAATAAGTTGAGATAATGAAAAGATACCTCGATGACTCAATCTGTGTATTAACTGTGGATCGATACGGAAAGCAACATCCATTCTCAATATCTTGTCAATATCTGGCATGATTTTATGACCATTCCCAAAGTTCCATACTAACCTCTAGCCCAATAAAGGCATAAATTTAATGAAACTGCGCCATATCTACGATGCCTTCTTAGCTAACAAAGTGTAGGCCCAATACAATGTCAGGAATGGATCACCCATAATCTATCTGCAAGCAATAATATGCGTCCATACCCCATTTCCCTTTAAGTCCTGCCAAATTGACTTGATGAGGAGTGCGTTTGTAGAAAAACATAAGTTTAAGAGTCCCCAGCCTCTATACTTCTTCAAAATTGTGAGACAGTCCAGTCTACACAAGTGCACTTTTTTACTATCTCGAGATCCAGCCCATATGAAATGAGAAATAATAGAACTAATTTTATGAATTGTATATGTAGGGAGATAATACATATGAGTCCAATAAACAACAAAGTATGATAATACAACTTGTACCATAATGTATCTACCCCCAAGTGTTAGCCATTTGTTTGTCCAAATCAAGATACCACTTCTTGAATTTTTCAACCAACCAAGTCAATCCTCGACCTTATATGCACATGGTTTCAATCTAAAGCCGAGATAGGTGAAAACCTACAATTAAATGATTCTTTTGAACCCTCATGAAGTCTTGTATGTAATTTATCATCCATATATCCAAATTCATATATTAAAGGAATTTTCTATTAATGCAAAGGCTATTAAGGGCCCAAACCGATGAGAAAAAAGTGGAGATAAAACTAGGATTCTTAATCGCCCTCTGCAAAACAATTAAATCATCCCTAAATAGAGAGTGAGTAATGCATGCCGTAGGGGAGAATGATAGCCCTTTAAAGTACCCCTCGCATTGGGCCATGCTCAATAAATTGTTGAAGCCGACGATAATAAGAATAAATATGAGTGGGGACAACGCCCTTTAAAGTACCCTGCATTTTTGGCCATCCTCAATAAATTGTTGAAGCCATCGATAATAAGAATAAATATGAGTGGGGAAAACACACATCCCTATATGATACCCCTCTAGGCCATGAATAAGTTTGACGGAAGACCATTGATTAAGGAAAAAAATCTTACAGGAGATATACAAGCCATAATCCATCTAATAGATGACATAGATAATCCCACATCGAGGAGAGTAAGCCTGAGAAAAGACCAATCAACAAAATCATATGCCTTATGTATATCAATATTCATTATAAGAGCCTCCATCTTATTTACATGTATCGAGTGCATCCCTTCTTGTGTAGTGGCCACTGCATCGTGTATAGATATTCCTTTTAAAAAACCATATTGTTATTCAGATATGTATTATGAAAAAACCCCACGAATCCGATTTGCAACGATTTTAATGAGATCTTCTAGACCAAATTGCATAATACAATTGGCCTAAAATTTGCAAAAAAAATTTGTGTAGATATTTTAGGGATTAAGGTCAGGAATATAGAGTTCATATCCCCCAGTACAAATCCCAAAATTTGAACCTGTTCAACAACCGAAAGAATTTCATCCACCAAGATTTCATAAAAATGAATGAAAAATTCAGTTGGCCAGCCATATGGTCCCAGGATTTTATCATGTGCAAAGGATTTTAATACTTCTTATATCTCCCCTTTTGTAACTTCCCTCTCCATGATATCATTGCAACATGATTGAACATGAGAGGCATGTGATCAAGAACCCATGATTGACATCGATGGTAAATCTCCATATCAGCCTTATAAAATTATGAAAAGTGTTTATATGCCTCTTATTGTATTTCTTTTATTGAGTGCTTCATTGAGCCCTCTGATGTCTCAATATGCCAAATTGAGTTCTTGTTCCTTCAACCATTTGTGTAATTATGAAAAAAAATTGTATTTAAATCTCCCTCCTTTAGCGACTGGATTCTTCTTTTGAGCTTCCATGTTGTCTCCTGAATCTTTAATATTTCTAGTTTTTATGATTCAAGGTTATCAACGATACTATATACATTTAGATTAGGGGGAATGAGCATCATATCCTCATATGTCTGTGACACTTTTTCTTCAATATCCCTCAAATCCATCCTTAAAGCCTCTTTTTTTTCCTTTCCCATTGCTTCACGATGGCCTTTAACTGACTAAGCTTATTCCTAAACTTTTCCCATCCCAATAATCCACCATTTGAAACATCCTTTCTCTAGAAATCATCAACCATATTATTAAACAAGGGATCCTCCAGCTAAACACGATTAAACTTGAAAAGCACCCCAGTGGATTTTGGTTCTCTGCGCCATGATAGAACCACAGTCATATGGTCCGATAAAGAAGAATATATCACCTGAGACCTCATATTGCCCAATATTTGTAGAAGATATACGTTGATCATGGCCCGATATAAATGCTTTCCAATGAAATCCTTTCCTTGGCGTATATTTGTCCAGGTCGGAACCAATGGAGAGGGCCTAACATCCATCATGCCAAAATCATAGAAGATTTGCCCAATTTTATCTGCAAGTTGATGTATACGAGGTTTCATCCCCCATGATTCATTAGCAGACGTAATTGAGTTGAAGTCACCGAGAACAATAATATTACCTTTTTTTAATATCCCGGATTGTTTCATACGGTCCCAGAAGACAACCCAATTATAACAAGGTGCATATATATTAATAAGAAATATATGCTCGGAGACCCCATGTAAAGAGCCATAAAATAATATCCAACCAAAAAAATTATATTCCTTGAACTTTACCAGCATGGATTCCAAATTACTAACATGCCTCCTGCCCTACCAATGGCATCCACTCCCACAGCATGCCAGCCAGGTCTAATACTCAGCAGAGTCCTAATGGCAAGAGATCGAACACAAAGGGTTTCCTGAAAAAAGCCACAGAGGGTTGAATTTTATAAAACAAATCATGAAGGCACTATAACATTGAGGGGTCACCCATCCCCCTTATGTTAAAGGAAATGATAGGGTTCATTTGGGCACACCTATAGGGTTTCTTGCTCTAAGGGCCTGAAAATCATCAGATGAAGAAATAGGAACATCCTGAGGGTCATTCAAGTCCCCCTGAAATAAATATTTGGTCCTAAGGCGGCCTCAAAAGTGACGGGAACCTGACTTTGATTTTTTCTAACAGTGATTTTGGATGCATATGCAGGGGAAATATAAGGCTAAGGGTCGAGGGGAGCCTTATCAAAAATAGTAAGAGCCTCCATTTCCAACTCCACGTTACCTAGTAAGGACTCTAAGTCACTGCCTATAGTATTTTTCAGCAATTCTGGTATATCGACATGCTCTAGGTCATGAGAAGAGTGTGGGGATGCCCACTCAAGCGGAGGCATCAAAGGAGATACAAAAAGCGATTCATTTAGGAAATAAATAGAAGGCGGGTCATCATGTTTATCAGAATGGCATATGCTAAATGGATCATCAATATGGCCATCAGGATGTGGAGATAAAGATTTTATCGATGGCGGAGTAATAATAGCATCAATACGAGGCTACACGTTTAGATTAGGAATAGTACATGATAGAAAGATGATGGATTTTTTTCATATATCTTATCATAGAATGCAGACCTTTCACTATCATATGTAGGAGGAATTGACTTACTCGAGAAGTCTGTACCACTAGACTGGAAATATGCCTTCCCTCTATTATTGCCATAGGAATTTTTCCTGCATTGCCACATATTTTTGTGCCTTAAAAGACAAATTTTGTGTAGATGTCTGGTATGATGACAAATATGGCACCGAAGTGGCACTCCCTAATAATCCACCCTTTTCCAGTGTTTGGGTTGCCCCCAAATGAAATCGACATCACCCGAAAACTGCCATACGAAGGATACATCCACTAGAATCGAGGAAATGCGCTTATCATATGTATCGATAATTCAAGGATCAATGTGCTTCGTCCAACCAATCGAATTCCCAATGGCCCTTACAAATTTTATAGTCTAGAATTCAAGTGGCAATCCTGGCAACTTCACCCACACCAGCTTTCTCTTTGGTGCCTCAATAACCGAGATAAAAAAAAGGAACCACGATAGAAGCTGCATAAAACTTCACCCTCTAACCCAATTGTGGCAAAGTATATTTTTACAAGCATCCTTGTGCATGAATTTTACATTGAACCAACTCCCCATCATCTTGCTAACTTCCAGTATGTAGTCGAGCATTGGGCACTTGAAGGTCTTTACCCACTTGACTATATCAACATCCTCTATCTCAGAGAAGAGCCACCTCCCAATGAGAGCCCTCTTTTGCAGACTTGAAACCCGTCCCCATAAATTGTCGTATTCTAGAATAACTTGCTTCACATTTGTAGCCAATTTTTAGCATTGTTCCTTTGCACGTACAAAGAATATTGTGTGTCCCTAGTGTGTGTTCTGCTCTCATCACCACAAGAACTAGAGCCGGGTTGCTCAATACTTCTAGATACAAAATTTTGAGCTCGTGTCAAAGACAAAGTGGTAATCTGTTCATCCAAACCCTGCAGGTGTCAACATTCCTTCATTACCACGTGTTCCTTCTCCGCCAACAATGTGGCAGCTATGAGTGCCTCGTGTACTTATGTGTCGGAGGATAGTATGTCGACAGCTTCCACCATCATGCAGATAGCCCGATACAAACTCCACCCCCCCCTCCCCCCGATGAGTAAAAAGTAGTCCCCGTCCAATCTAGCACGACAGCAGAGTCACAGTATGATAAAGCCATCACCCAAAAGAGGAAAGGTGAGAGTAAAGAGAATATGTCAAGAACCCATCATCAAAATCCCCCCACCTGACAGACCACCCTGACAGATACAGGAAAATATGCACTTCCAATCGAGGACAATTAAGAAGCTTATGCACTTCTAGATTTCCAAATATGGAGATTACAAGGATAATGTCAGAATGCATTTAGTTCAATAATGAAAATTCACGAACCCGATGACCAAGACACCCAAGAGAGTAGTATGCATTATTCAATGACGTTTTGATAGAAGTACCAAATAGTATCATATATGGCAGTTGCTTAAATTATGTTAGAATAAGGAATAAATCCCTTAATGAGGAGTCACCAACCCAATCCAGGCGACACCCTAGATAGCATAACACCGTCCCTGGATAGCATAACACTGCGATACAAAAGGCCTAGATAAGGTACCCTCCATACCACCACATTCAAAAAAATTACCTACACCACATTAGCTAATAGATAGTGTAAAGAAATAATGATAGAAGAACATCACGATCATAATCAAAGATCTTGGGATTTGTAATGATCTAGCCCACTGGAAATATATGAATATTCACAGTCACCTGAAAAGGATCCAATGCTACGGGAATTGAGGTTAGAGAAGCCAATTACATTAGAAAAACCACAGACGTGCATTCAACCATTCATTCATACATGGCAACATCAACAACAACAACATACAACACAATGCCACCACCTAAAATAGAACTGGAACCCAAAATCCTTGCAAGGTCAAGAAACGATGAAAGAATCAATCCATTTGTTCCAGAGAATGGACCATTTATATTGATACGACAATATAAGGTTCTCTGCAGACTTAAGGATCTCTTGAGTGGGGAGCCTATTCCCTCTGTTTTGCATTGGTCGCCTTCATGCAGTGCCTCATATGAGGAGTTAATATAGCATGCAGAATAATAACAATAATGACACCCAAATATATAATCTGAGATACGACATATATATCATATGACATGATTCAAAACACCTATTCTCATCATCCCTCCACTCAACTATGTGAGAAAAAACTCATTTATCCAGATTGAGGATCCTAAATAATATCCCCTATAAGACATCTACAGAAACCGCTTATTTAGGATTACGTCACTACAACATCAAGGGGGGTTTTAAGACAATATTTAAGACAATTTTGGGGTAAATTGTCTTAAATTGAGACCAAATAAAAATTGCGTATTTTCTTAAATATTGTCTTCAAGCAGGTGTCTCAAATTAAATGGTCTTAAAACTAAATTTTCTTAAAATATAATCTCTATAAAGACAATATATAACACAAGCATTTGTGTCTCTCCAGAAACAATTTCATTTTTGTCTCTCCAAAGACAGTTTCATTTTTTTCTCTCTAGAGACATTTTCATTTATTGTCTGTCCAAAGACAATAGTTGGAATTAAAGAAATATTATATTTATGGAGACAATGTCTAATCCTATCTATTGTGTCTCTTGAGACAATATTAAAATATTTAATTAAAAAAATCTACAATATCATTGAATAATTTATGTTAGGGTACAGTGGAATTGAACCACCAACCTCCTGCATGGTAGGTGCTCTTCCATTGAGCTAGCACCCTTTAAATAAATATGTGAGTTATGGAAATCCTTGAAATTGTATAATAAGCATTGATTTTTAAAAAATGTTCAACACATAATGGCATAATCCTTTAAAAATATATAATCATGCAAGCTCCTATTTCTAACTTAATAAAAAAATAACTCAATGGAGTTAGCTCAATGTGACCCCTTTGTCGCTTGGCTTGCACAAAAATGTACCTCCCTTTGTAGGTAAAGTTTCGTTTCTTGATGTTTAAAATTGGCATCAATGTAGCATCTTCTATGGATCAATTGTCTGCTAGAGCTTCTTTCTAAACCAAAATCTCACAAATGTATGTAATCGAGCTGAGAGTAGGGTTCTAGTTTTATAGGTTTTATTTTGTAATCCAGTATACTCCCATATTAAGATCTCAAAAAAATGGTTAAATTCATGGTTGTCAGGGGCCTATCAAAGTAGAAACCAGGCCTCAAATTTTTTTTAAATCTCAACACTATGATGTCTGGGAAAGTCCAAATGTATTTTCTATAAACTAAGAACTTTTTCAAAGCATCTCTATACTGTACAAACAAAAATACTAACAAGTAAAACCAGAAAGAAACTAAAGCCATAAAAGTTAACTAGGATATAGTTTGGCTAGGCCAGCTTGGCTAGAGATATCATGCACCTCGGTTTTGAATTTCAAGTTAGCTCCCAATTCCCCTACAAAGATAGAGTTGGAGCTTGTTCCTGGGGATTCCATAGTGCCTGCAACCACAGTTGAATTATCCTCAATGGCAAGGTCCCAATCCATCACCTAAAACAGAACCCAAATGCTTCTCCTTCTAACCCCATGACATCTTGATTCTAGATTATTCTTGGGTGTTTAGTTAGCCCTGGAAAAAGTGGTGGAAAAAGTGGTGCTGGCAATGTAAAGGTAAGACTACAAACAACGAGTGTGTGTGTGTGTATTGTCAATTAGGTCTAGCCTAGGCAGTTGAAAGGAGTGTTACACTCCCTACCCGGGTTCAATTCCCACAACTAACATACATTGTTGAATAATCCAGTTTATCCTAGGTACCATCCCCAGAATGAGGGGAAGTGCTAGGTGGTTTTTCCCAAAAAATGCATGATGAAGAATATATATATATGGTGGGTTTTCCCAAGAAATGCATGATGAATAATATATATATATATATATATATATAGTGAGAGAGAGAGAGAGAGAGAGAGAGAGATATGGAAGTGCTCTATGGGTTCTCCCAAAAAATACATGACGAAGAATACACACACACATATATGCACAGATGGATATATATAAATAGACATATCTTAATTTTGGAGATCAACCGTGTCAAAGTCAAAGTCACTTGTTTCAGCCTAAATGTGAACATTACAAGTCAAATGATTTATTTGTATTTGTGCTTAAATTTAAATAAGTTAAGAGCTCAGGCATGGTTTTCGAAGTTGTAGCCCTACAACAGTAGAATATTGTGTTGAATAGTCAAATCTTTGGCATATGAGAAGTACTATAGATATTATGGGCTTCAAAGTCAAACCTTCAAAAAGAAGGATGTTGAAATTTAAGAATGAGGAGACCCTCCAGAGCCTCAATACCTGTGTGTAATGTAAATATGTTTAGCTATACAGGGCAAAGTAATATAAATTATTTTATACAAAAAACAAAAAGATTAAAAAAAATAATAACCGAAACATAGTTTTATACTTTTTAAGAGACAATCATATGTTGACTGCTTAATTATAGTTTATCGAATTAAAACATTCAATTGTTTGATGTGGCATCCTAACTACGATTCTACAAGAGAGACTCTAAAGTTCACATTAATTGAACTTGCAATGAGTAGAAAAAATTGGGAAAAGATCATTATATATTCGTTTCAAGAAAGCGTGCAAAGCAGTTATCACATATATCTCAAAGTAGATGACTGGGGAAAAATAAGGATCCTCTAGAAAAAACAAGTGAGTCAATTTATACAATGAAAGAAGGATATCAATTACAATGTGTGTTCAAAAAAAATAAAAAATAAAGATGGGTTAGATTATAATCTATAAAATTGGATCCACCTGCAATGACACAACCAAGATCTACGAAATAAAGAGCACTAGCATAAAATAGAAATTCAACATGGAATCCTTCTAGTAAGATGAGGAAACAAATTAGAGGAAGGGGCATGCCAATTAAACTCCTAATATTGTCATTTTAGAGCTATTCGTTGCTTGCTTTCCACTATTCTGCCAGCCCATGCACCATATAGGACTTGTATCCTGCTACAAAATAAATTTCAGTTTTAGGTCAGTCGTTGATTTACTCTCCCATTACTATTAATAATTGTAAGTTAAATTATAATAGATAGGGTTGTTTAATGGTGGCACCTATGTATGTAAACTATGTCATGTATATACTTTAAATTTAAAAGTGGAAATTCGAACCATTTTTGTTTTCAACTTTCATTTGAGAGTAAAAATGAAGAAAATAAGGATACAATTCTTACAGGCAATACCTGTTGAGAAAGATAATCTCTATGCTTCAAGTCCATGGGTGACCCCTCAAATTAGACTGTAACATAGGGGAATATCTCATCGATGTTGACAAAAGAGCAATCAGTTCAAAAAAATCAGCACACTATTACAAAATATAAATATTTTACTACCATAATGGTAGACCAACTAAAACAAAGAGAATAAAGTCCCCTTATCAGTTATGTGGACATGATCTCCCAAACCTATGAACCATCAAGAAACATGGATTTCCTTTCGAAATAAAAGGTTGTGTATATTGCGATACTGCTGTAATAATCTTCATATAATTTGATTTAGTTATAAATGAGTAAAATTTGAATGCACTGGTAAAATTGAAAATAAAATGACTATGTACATTCCGAATTGACAAAGGGAATGGTTATCTAACTTACTTTCTTGTGATATTAACTGTACTCACAAACTTCAAGCTGTTGGTCATTATGCATTCATGGCATTCTTCCAGATGATTCTTGATGATTGTTTGACGTTCGCTTATATTAAATTGTGATTTGTCTAGGCCTATTTGGAAGAACTGGAGATTATTTTACAGGAAACATATCGATTGATTATGAAGAAAAGGAACTTTTGTGATAAGGTTGGGACATGTTGATAAATATATGATCACCTCAATTGGAAATGTAATGTTCATGATCATGAACTAGGATGTATTCAGATATTTCAAGGCATCTCACACTTCTAAAAGTCAAGTTCTTGGGTGTTTGGTCCTCGAAAATGTCCTTGTAGTTAACAATCTTCTTCATTGAGCTATATTTATTGAGGTTTTTGTTCACTTTGTAACAGATAAGCATGAAATGTGGTTATGAAAGGTTGCTGAGATGTTTAAAAACTATATAACAGCTGAGAATAGTCTTCTTGTTGTTGGTCCAACTCACTGGCATGGGGCTTTTTAGAAGAAAAATGATGATTTGGAAAGTGAGTAGGAAAATGTGGAATGCATTCATATTACCTGGAATTTCCTTCTTATATACTATACATTGTCACATAGTCAGCTTTGCAAGAGTCAAATAATCCATTTGGATAATATTCGGTTATCCAGATCTTAACCAGGATGCCTATTTTGTCAAAAAGATAGAGATAGTCTTATAGATGAGACCAAGGTGAATATGCTGGTTCTCCTTATATACAGAGGGAAAATTTCAGGAACACTGCTAAAAATACTCTTGTCTTTGGCTTTGTTGCTCCACTTCATTGGAAACAAATTTTTTTTGAGGCCAAGTGAATAATCCAGAAGGCTGATATGAGAATGCGACATGCAATCAAATTAACTGCTATTTCCTCCTTATATAATGGCATCACTACGTAATTAACTTTGCAAGAGGAAAATAGGCCACGCAACCCATCAATAGCTACTGATTCATATTATATTTTGAGATAGTCTTCCAGTGGGAACTAGGGTGATTATGCTAGATTCCCTTTCTTTTATAGGTAGAGGAATTTTCAGAATGGCTATTTTTCAGAAACATAGAGATAATCTTTCCAATGGACAAGGGGAATTTTTGTTTTTGTCCTCTGAAATGTGAATGAAAATCCATTTTTCATGCCATATAATATTCCCTTTGAATTAAAATATTAATGTACCATCCGCAGTTTCACAGTATGAATAAAACAGTCGTCGACAAACATAGACCAGAATAAAACAGTTCACAAATATGCCTACTCTAATTATCTAGAAAGAGAAGAAGACAATCTTGGACAAATGTTTGTTGGTCTCAAACGAAGTAGCATAGTATTACCATACATTTCCTTCTTAAAAAACAAAATTTTCATTCTATTCCCATATATTTTCTTTCTAAACAGCAAAAGTAGCATATTATTGCCATGTATTTTCTTTGTAAACAACAAGTAGAAGTGGAGAAACAAAAATTATAACACATACGTCAGTCCTTTGGCATGTATATGTAATCGATTTTTAATGTAATATAGGATGCAATTGATCAAAAATATAAACAAGTTATTAGGAAACATAAATCAGAAGAAAGTAGTCCACAAAGAGGTTGATTCTAAATTCTCCCAAAATAGATGTCGAGAACTGAACTAAGGTTATCCAACCATTGTCTCAAATGTAAGGTTATCCAACCATTTCTCAAATATTGGATTTTACTCATGATGGATGTAAATGAAGCGTCAACTGACCCTTCACCTAAAATAGTACAATCAATGAGGTGGATAACATGGAAGAGTTGACCAACCCATATTCCAAGATAACATTCTCAAGGAGATAGAAAATTTATAAGGGTTAGTTGATCCATCCTCCAAAATGGTCTTTATGTGATGATATATGTCAAGGAAGGGTCTACCAAAACTAGGAAAAATCTTACGGGCTAGTATTTGCACGTGGGCTAATTTCTTATACTTTTTCCCAAAACAATATTCGCCAATTTCCATTATTTTCTAAAATTAATTTTCCCAAATTTTATAATATGAAATTATTTTACCTTAAAAATCACCAAAATATTATATAGAATAATATAATATAATCAAATTTTTAGATATTTTTACAAAAATATCATCAAAAATTTTACATTTTTCCTATTCTAGAGTACTAATATTTTCCAAGGTTTCTAAAATTTCAAATAGATATCCATCCTTCAAATTTTCCCTGTCCAAAACATTATCTAGCCTAGTATTATTGCGAAGGTGGATCAGGATAGTAATCTCAATGATGCAAATGAAGAGGAATGGTCACTGCAGCCCTTCCTCAATTATGGAGCTTTGGTCATGATTCATGTAGAGGAAGTATCAACCAACCTTCCCTCCATAATAGTATGATTAATGAGGTGGATCACGTAGATGGTGAAATTGACCATTCTTTAAGGATAACATTCTTAAGGATGTGGAGAAAGTGTAAGTATTATCTTACCCTTCCTCCAATGTGATATTTGGGTGATAATTGCTATTTGGTATTTGTTATTTTAGTGAGATTTCTTGATGGTATCGATTAGTTTTATAGATAACGTATTGAGGAAGTTCAAGGAATGGAGATGAATGGTAGTGCTATATGGTTTATATGGGGCCCTAGTGTTAGTACTAGGATGTGACATGGAATGCAACATGATGGAGTAGGGTTTAGTTGTGTGACACATGAGTTGAATTGAAAACATGGGAACTAAATCAATCAAGTGTCAAATATTTTGGGTCTTGAACCCAATGATGAATGAAAAAGGGTTTTAGTCAAGATTTTGAAGTTTACCTAAAAAATTGTGGAGTTTACCCATTGAGTAGTCCATTCAAAGAATCATTACCCCTAGCTTATGGAAAACACCAATGAGAAATGGTGACGGAAAAGCATGATACCATAGTGATGGGGAGGATGATATTCATTGATGATGTTAGTAGAGGATGCATGGAAGAAGTAGAAAACAATGCATGGACCCAAGATAGGGGTCATGCAATGACATAGTAGTGCCATATAGAAAAGAATATGGTGACCATGTGGAAAGGGAGTTTGCCAAGGAGTAAAAAATTAATTGAAGTGTTAGGAGACCTTGATTTTAGACCCAATGTAGTCTTTAAAATTTATTTTTGTTACGGGGTTAAAGTATATAAAGGAATTAAATAAGTTCCATAAAACCTTCCCTTCGAGTAATATTTTTCCTCCCTCCATCAACCAGTGTCGGTAGTTGGACCTGATGAGATGGTGACATCAACCAAGAGAAAAGGTGAATTAAAAGAGTATATAGCTAGTGACATCAACATGATTTCAGACAACTGAAAAATTAAATCATGTGGAAGTGAATATAATCACATCGCCCTCAAGGAATATTTTCTCGTAGGTGTTTTCCAAGCCAACCATAGAAACCAATGGTTGATTTTTATGGGCATGAAATTAAGGTGATGTCAGCCCAATAAGAATCATATGGAGGGAAAGGAATATGGTTGATTTAATCTCCCTCAACTGCTATGGAGAGAAAGGAATATGGTTGTAAAGGGCCCATTAGGGAGGGTCATTAAGGAATCTCTTTCCCACAACTGGTAGGAGGCTCAAGGATAATTGTTGACAATGAAAAACAATAGGTTAAGGTACTATTCATCGAGTCGTGATTTCACACTATAGGCTAAAAAGTTTGGCTAATAAAAGGAATAGACATTTAGGATAAAATTGGTATTTTTGGGAGGGATTATGGCTCTATCAAGGCCATGTTCATTGAATTTTAAAATATCCAACTACCATTATAGTGTTATGGTGGTTGGGGAATTCACTAGCACATAATATATTTTGGTGAAGAAAGGAATGATCGCTAAGTGAAGGGTCACAAAAGTGTAGAATGACAACCTAGTAATATGGAAGGATGATGATGTGGTGTATGAAGATGGAAGAAATCTCAATGACGCTTGAGAAAATTTATATGGCTCTTCCGGCCTCTGCACAAGACAAAAAGGAGACCAGTAAATGTAAGAGCATGGTATCAAATCTCAAAAATTATGTGCCCCATTTCATGAGGAAACTAAGTGGGTGATAGAGGAATCTAGAAGTGGAGGGGATTGGTGGAAGGTGACCCAAGGGTCATTTGAATATGAGAACTTAGTGGTATAGGGGGGGTCCTTAGATGAATTCCATCTGGTGGAACTGAAAGTCAATTCTCCTTTTGTCAGATAGAACAACCTTTCCTTCTCAACGTTAACATCCTTTTGAGGGAGTTGTTGTTACCATCAGTGTCCTTGTAAAGTATCTAGCTTTTTGGTAAATTAAAATATGTTCCCAACCTCATACTATTTTCATTGATAAAAGAGGGAAACCTCCCTTTGTAGGTAAAGTTGCCTTTCTTGATGTTTAAATTTGGCATCACTACAACATCTTCTATGGATCAAGTGTCTACTAGAGCTTCTTTCTAAACCCAAATCTCACAAACGTATCTAACCAATTTGAGAGTGGGGTTCTAGTTTTCTAGGTTTTTTTTTTTGTAATCCAGTATAATCCTGTATTAATATCTTAGAAAAATGGTTACATTCATGGCTGTCATGGGCTTGTCAAAGTAGAAACCAGGCTTGAGACAATTTTTAAAGCTCAACACTATGCTTTCTGGGAAACTCCAAATGCATCTTCTATAACCTAAGTCCTTTTTCAAAGAATCTCTATACTGTACAAACAAAAATACTAAAAAGTAAAACCAAAAAGAAATTGAAGTCAACAAAGTTAACTAGGAGGTGTTTTGGATAGGCCAGCTTGGCCGGAGATCTCATGCACCTAGGTCTTGACTTTCAAGTCAGCTCCCAGTTCTTTTACAAAGATCGAGTTGGAGCTTGTTCCTGGGGATTCCATAGTACCTCCAATCACAGCAGAATTATCTTCAATGGAAGGGTCCCAATCCATCACCTCAAATACAACCCAAATGCTTCTCCTTCAAACCCCATGACTCCTTGACTCCAAATTATTCTTAGGTGTTTAGTTAGACAAGGAAAAAGTGGTGTTGGAAATGTAAGGTAAGACTACAAAAAGAGTGTGTGTGTGTGTGTGTGTATTGTCAATTGGGTCTAGCCCAGGAAGTTGAGAGGAGTGTTATACTCCCTACCCAAGTTCAATTCCCACAGCTGACATGCATTGTTGAATAATCCGGTTTACCCTAGGTACCATCCCAGGAATGAGGGGAAGTATTGGGTGGGTTTTCCGATGAAATGCATGATGAAGAATATATATATATACAATATTCGGAGGTTAATTGGCATGCCCCTTCCTCGTATTTTTTTCCTCATCCCACTAGAAGGACTCCATGTTGAATTTCTATTTTATGCCAGTCCTCTTTATTTCGTAGATCTTGGCTGTGTCATTGCAGGTGGATGCAATTTTATAACTTACAAGCTAACCCATATTTTTTTTTTGTTTGAACACGTGTTGTAATTGATATCCTTCTTTTATTCTATAAATTGACTCATTGGTTGTTTTTATAGGACCCTTGTTATTCTCCAGTCATCTACTCTGAGATATATGTGATTGTTGCTTTGCATGGTTTCTTGAAACTGATATATAATGACATTTTCCCAATTTTTTCTACTCATTGCAAGTTCACTTGATGTGAACTTCACAGTCCCTCTTGTAGAATTCTAGTTAGGATGTCACATCAAAAATTTGAAAGTTTTAATTTGATAAACCACAATTAAATAATCAACATATGTTTGTCTAGTAAAAAGTCTACACCTATGTTTCTTTTTTGGTAATTATTTTTTCTAGTCTTTTTTTTTTTGGTATAAAATAATTTACTTTAATAACACTGTTACCGATGAAATAGGTAACTTGACCTCAAAACGTGAACTCTAGCCCAAAAAGACTCAAAAAAACATGAAAAAACACCCCAAAAACAAGAAAAGTGTATTCCAGAATGCGCTTGGTTTTTTTTTAAGGTCAAATTTCAACATTTTATAAAATTATGCTAAAACAAAATTGTTTCTTGAAAAAATGATTGAAAAAACACCCTCAAAACAAAACCAGTTGATGCTAGAATAACCAAAAAAAAAATTGTCGTATTTTCGACATTTTTAAAAATAGAAATAACATTTTTTAATTTTTAAAATTCAAACATTAAAAAGAAAACTTAAAATTTAAGAAAAAAATAAATTTAAAAAATAAAAACTTTTTAAAGCTTAAAATTTAAAAATATATAGGAATAAAAAAAAAAGCAAAATAAAAGTAAAATAAAAATTTTAATTCAAACATTAAAAAAAACCTAAAATTTAAGGAAAAAAAAATTAAAGATTAAAATTTCAAAATATATAGAAATAAAAAAATAAAAATAAAAATAAAAACAAAATAAAAATATTAAATTTAAAAAAATAAAAAAAAAACAAGTTAAAAAAAGAAAGAAATTATAAAAAATAAAATATAGAAATTAAATTTAAAAAAGAAAAAGAAAATGTTTATTAAATTTTTAAAAAAATTAAATTAAATTTCAAGAAATATATTAAATTTTAATAAATTTAGAACTTTAAAATAAAAATTAAAGAAAAAACGTTATTTAAATTAAAAGTAAAATGTGAAAAATTAATTAAAAATAAAAAGAAAAAAAAAATACACTAAAAATATTAAATTTAAAAAAATATATATTAAAAAAACAAATAAATTTTAAAAAATAAATTAAATTAATATATATATATATATATATATATATATATATATATATATATATATATATATATATATATATATATATATATATATATATATATATATATATATATATATATATTATAGATTTTATTAAATTTAAAAAAAAATGTTAATATTAAAATAACAAATTAAATTTAAAAAAAAAATTTATTAAATTTTAATAAATAAATCAATAAACAAATAAATTTTGAAATAAAAATTAAATTTTAAATATAAAGAAAAAAAAAACATTGCTAAAATAAAAAGTTAAAAAACTTTAAAAATCAATTAAAAATGAAAAATTGAAAAAATTAAATTAAATAAAATATATTAAATAAAAAATAAAATAAAAAACAAATTCATTTGAAAATATTAAGTTTAATTAAAAAAAAAAAATCTAATTTTAAATACTAAAAAAATTATAAAAGTTTTGTGTAATTAAAAAAATAATAATAAAAAAAATAAATAAATAAAAATATTAAATTGAAATAAATTAAAAAAAAAAATATAAAATTTATTAAATTTTAAAAAATTAAATGAAAAAACTAAACATAAAATTTAATAATAAAAAAAAAGGAAAAAAAAAAAAAAATCAATTAAATAAGAAAAAAATAAAAACTATTAACAAAATTTAGAAAAAAAAAATGAATAAAATTAAAAAAAGTTTTAAAAAGCAAATTAAATTTGAAATATAAAAAAAAAATTTAAAAAAAAAAAAAAATGAATTTAAAAAAAATATGTAAAAAAAAATCAAATTAAAAAAAAACTATTAAAAATTTAAAAAAGAAAAAAAAAGAAAAAGAAAAATTTGATCGTGGTGGCGCCGCCAATCGGCCTCTCGCCCAGGTGGAGGCAGAGACCGATTCCTGGAATCGCCCTTCTGCTGTGGGAGGACGATTTCGGGAATTGCCCTCCCGCCGTGGCCTCCCGCGACAGGAGGCCGATTGGCGGCGCCACCACGATCAAAAAATTCTTTTTATTTTTTTGAATTTTGTTTTTTAGTTTTTTTTTTTTTTTCAATATTTTTTAATCGTAACGTAATTTCTTTTAATTTTGTTTTTAATTTTTAATATATATATATATATATATATAGTTAATTTGATTTTTTTCATTTTTTTTTTATTTTTTTTAATTTTTAAATTTTTTTTTTTTTTTAAATTTGTTTTTAAATTTTATATTTTACATCAATTATTTTTTAATCTTTTAGTTTATTTAGTTTTTCATTTTGAAAATTTATAAATTGTTTCATTAAAAAAAAATAGTAAATTTATGGATATTTGTTTTTTAATTATTTGCACCTGGTTTGTTTCATTTTTTTTGTTTTTTAATGATAGTTTTTTTTTTTTTTAATTCTTTTATTTTAATTTTCTTTTTCAATTTTAAATATTGTTTTTTTTATTTGTTTTTTTTTTATAATTTTAAAATTTGTATTTTTTTTTCTTATTATTATTATTTTTTTAATTTAAATTTTTAAATCTAATTTTTTCTTTTTTGTATTTTATTTTTTTTTATTTAAATTTTAATTTTGTAATTTTAATTATTTTTAAATTTTCTATTTTAATTATTTTTTTTAATTATATGGTTTTTTTTAATAACTTAGAAAAAAATGGTTTTGATATTTTGTTTTTAAATTTTTTTGGTTAAATTTTGTTTTTGTTCTTTATGTGTTTTTTTTTCAAATTTTGTCATTTCTTTTGATATAATTTTCGAATATTTTTGTTTTTTTGTTTTTATTTATTTATTTTTGTTTAAATTTTTTACTTTTACGAGTTAATTTTGTTTTTTTTTACATTTTTATTGTTTTTATATATATATTTTTATCTAAGTTTTGTGTTTTATTACCAACATGAAAATCACCACTCTAAAAAAAAGGTTAATGCTGAATCAATACGTTTCAAAATTAGCATGAAAATCACTGCTCTAAAAAAAATAAAAATTGATGCTGCATCAATACGTTTCAAAATTAGCATGAAAATCACTAACATTTTAAAACAAATATTCATACTTCATAAATAAAAATATTAGAGTGTAAAAAATGTGCACGAAAAAAGGGGTGATTCTGCATCACCACTTTTCAAAATCAGGTGTTTTTTATGCTACCCAAAAAAAGTAGGTAACAGTGCGGTTACCTATTTCATCGGTAACAGTGTTTAATGTGGCCTGTATAGCTAAACATATTTACATTACACACATGTTTTGAGGCTTTGGAGCATCACCTCATTCTTAAACTTCAACATCCTTCTTTCTGAAGGGTTGACTTTGAAGCCCATAATATCTGAAGTACTTCTAATATGCCAAAGATTTGACTGTTCAACATAAAATTCTATTGTTGTAGGCCTACAACTTTGAAAACCATGTCTGAGCTCTTCACTAATTTAAATTTAATCCCAAATACAAATAAATAATTTGACTTGTAATGTTCACATTTAGGCTGAAACGAGTGACTCTGACTTTGACATGGTTGATCTCCAAAATTAATATAGGTCTATTTATATATCTACATCTATGTATATATGTGTGTGTTTATTCTTTTTCGTGCATTTTTTTGGAAGTTCTCGGTAGGTTTTCCCAAAATATGCACGATGAAGAATATACACACACACATATATACACAGATGGAGATATATAAATAATTCTATATTAATTTTGGAGATCAACCGTGTCAAAGTCAGAGTCACTCGTTTCAACCTCAATGTGAACATTACAAGTCAAATGATTTATTTGTATTTGGGTTTAAATTTAAAGAAGTCAGGAGCTCAGACATGGTTTTCAAAGTTGTAGCCTTACAACAACAGAATTTTGTGTTGAACGGTCAAATCTTTGGCATATCAGAAGTACTCCAGATATTATGGGCTTCAAAGTCAACCCTTCAGAAAGAAGGATGTTGAAATTTAAGAATGACGTGACCCTCGAGAGCCTTAGAATCTATGTGTAATGCAAATATGTTTAGCTATACAGGCTACAGTAATATAAATTATTTTATACCAAAAAAAAAAGATTAAAAAAAATAATAACCAAAAAAGAAACATAGTTTTAGACTTTTTACTAGACAAACATACATTGATTATTTAATTGTGGTTTATCAAATTAAAGCATTCAATTGTTTGATGTGACATCCTAACTACGATTCTACAAGAGAGACTGTGATGTTCACATTAAGTGAACTTGCAATGAATTAAAAAAATTGGGAAAAGGTCATTATATATCCGTTTCAAGAAAGCATGCAAAGCAGCTATCACATATCTCTCAAAGTAGATGACTAGAGAATAATAAGGATCCTATAAAAACAAACAATGAGTTAATATATAGAATGAAAGAAGGATATCAATAACAACATGTGTTCAAACAAAAAAAAATTATGGGATATCTTATAAGTTATAAAATTGCATCCACCTGCAATGACACAACCAAGATCTACGAAATAAAGAGCATTGGCATAAAATATAAATTCAACATGGAATCCTTCTAGTGGGATGAGGAAACAAATTAGAGGAAGGGGCATGCCAATTAACCTCTGAATATTTTCATCTTTGAGCTATCTATCGCTTGTTTTCCACTCTTTTGCCAACCTATGCACCATACTGAACTCGTATGGTGCTACAAAATCAATTTCAGTTTCAGATCAGTCGTTGATTTAATCTCCCAGTACTATTAATTATTGTAAGTTGAATTATAATACAAAGTTTTGTTTAATGGTGGCACCTATGTATGTAAACTGTCATGTATATACTTTAAATTTAAAAGTGGAAAGTTGAAGAATTCCTTTTTTGCAACCTTCATTTGACGATAAACATGAAGAAACCAAGGACATAGTTCTTACAAGAAATATTTGTTGAGAAATATAATCTCTAGGCTTCAAGTCCATAGGTGCCCCTCAAATTAGAGTGTAACAGAGGGGAATATCTTATCGATGCTGACAGAAAAGCAATCAGTTCAGAAAAATCAGCACACTATTACAAAACAGAAATATTTTACTACCACAATGGTAGACCCACTAAAACAAAGAGAATAAAGGCCCCTTATCATCTATATGGACATGATATCCCAAACCTATGAACTCTCAGGAAACACGGATTTCATTTCAGAAGAAAAGGTTGTGTATATTGCGATATTGCTATAATAATATGCATATAATTTGATTTAGTCATAAATTAGTAAAATTTGAATGCGCTGGTAAAATTGAAAATAAAATGACTATGTACTTATCGGATTGACAAAGGGAATGGCTATCTAACTTATCTTCATGTGATATTAACTATACTCGCAACCTTCAATTTGTTTGTCATTATGCATTCATGGCATTGTGCCAGATGATTCTTCATGACTGTTCGGTGTTTGCTTATATTACATTGTGATTCATCTAGAACTAGTTGGAAGAATTGGAGATGATTTTATAGGAAAGATATCCATTGATTACCAAGAAAAGGAACTTTTGTGATAAGGTTGGGCCATGTTGATCAATATCCATTCACCTCAATTCAAAATCTAATGCTCATGATCATGAACTAGGATCTATTCAGAGATGTCAAGGCATCTCGCACTTCTAAAATTCAAGTTTAAAAAGACACCGATCGACTGACCTATAAATTGGGAATGTTGGTTTCACATGATCACTTATGAACAAGTAAGATTGAGAAAGTGATGCAAAGTGAAATGTACCTTTGCTTCTTCTGGCGGTAACCCTCTCGGCATGACTTTGCAAGATCCAACAAAACCCAATACTTCCTTCATGCATTGCAACTTCTGCCCTAGCAAGATCAACAATTACAATCCGAGCATCAATCACCACAATCATTGCAAGTGCGATGACTGCTCTCCATAATTTAATCCACACAAAACCTTTGAGATCTCCAAAATTAGCGACCTACATTTAGGGCTATATCCCTGCGCGATATCGGAATAGTGACCTAGATTTGTGAATCCATTATCCACTTGATGTGCTCAGAACCTAGCATAGAAAAAAACCTAAGATTTGATGCATATCCTAGCATCATCTCATCAACAATCATGCAATCAAAGGGGCTAATATCTGAAATATTGAGGCAATGCTTGACAAGTGCCCCGATATCAACCTCGTCCATGTCCCTCGACACTGACAGCCAGAGCTGCTTAAGCCTTTAGAAATAGAGGGAAAAAACATCTTATCACATCACTTGTTATTTTCTCACATAAATCTAGCCCTATCTGCATGCTCTTGAATCGCTAGTGGTGGCCCACAGGCATGGAAAGCGATGAATCCATGAGGTCACAACACCTATCCGCATTCATCGCATTCATCTCCTAGATTACTTTTCCTTCAGTCTTATTACCATTTGGGGAAATTTGAGGTCTAAAATGGGCCTCCTAAGAAAAATGTACAACCAAAATAAACTTTATAATAACCAATAGGATTTAAGATGAAGATGTCAACCATTGGGGATGATTCACCATTTTTTAAGTAAAAGGATAAAAAGATTAAAAAATAATAAAACAATAAAAATACTTTTTCAACATATCTCCCAAAGTTTTTACTCAAATTTTGAGCGGGAGTATTCGTTGGTTGCAAAATTTAATTCCTTGTCCAAGGAGTATCTGTGTTCCATACTTTCGATGGAGCTTGCTCTAAGAAAAATGAGAAATACATGAAAAAACGTGATTGCAATCACGTTTTTCATGTATTTCTCTTTTTTCATGTAGCTAGGTCCATCGAAAGTATGCAACATGGGTACTTCTTGGATGAGGAATTAAATTTTGCATCCAACAAGTACTCCTACTTTAAATTTGAGTAAAAAATTTGAGAGATAAGTTGAAAATACGAGTTGAAAAAGTAGTTTTTTCTTTTTTCCCTCTAAAATTTGATGATGTCATCAAATATTATTTTATTATTTCCACTATTATTTTATAATTTCCTTAGGAAACCCATTTTAGATGTCAAAATTCCTTTAATGCATGTTCCTGGCACTACCTCCTTAGAAGCTTATGCTCAACAATTTGTTAGATGAAGAGCCTAAAAACCCTTGCAAATGGAAGAGTCTAAAAACCCATGAAAAAGGATGCAAGGTTGGCCCTATCACTAGAGGTGAGGTTGGCCTTGTCCCTACGATTCTAGAGGGAAAAAAATGTAACAATGCTTCATCGGAAGAGTCGACGAGTCAACCCCCACGCTCCTCTTTTGACCTGCTCGTAACAATTACCTGTCTCCAACCCTCATTGTGTCTACTTCCCCTTCTTTTTTTCGTAATTTTTCTTCTGCTTGAACGAATTGTCTTCATTTCTAACTTACCACAATAAAAATAGTTTTAATTTCTAAATTAAAATAATCATTTAGGATTTAAAAAAAAATATTAGTCGGCCTTAAAAAAAATGGTTTATAGTGATATAATTTTTATGTATAGTAGTTATATAATTGTTATGGTTTTTTAATCATTTATTGTTTTTATAAATAGTTAAGGTAACCTTATTAATCAATGAGGATTACTATTTTCTTGATGAGGATTATTTTAAGATGTTTGTGCATAATTTAGGTGTAATTCTAAAATAATCCAACATACAATGTTGTCTTTGAGTGCTTTAAAGAGGATAGAGATTAAAGTAAAAATTAGATTATAGAGGGATGTGATGAGTTTGTTAATACCTGTAGTGATTAGATGGAAAAGAAGAAAATAATATGAACCTTATATGAAATTAAAATTTAAATAAGTGAACTTTAATGACAACAGAATCCTTGTAGCATGATAACATATACAAAACAACCACATGAACTCAAAGAGATATAAAATAAGAATATTAGAATCCATTTGATATGTGAATGAAGTGTTAGAAAGTAAATAATAAAGACATTGTACCATGGGCTACCTTATCAAGCTCTTACATGTCTAAAATGGATGAGGGTAGGTGATGAGAAGCTCTTGGCACCTTTGTAATTAAATCCACCCTCTAGAATGAGGACTTGCACCTCTCCTTTATAGAACAGAATAGGAGGAGAAATAAGGTAGTCAAGGAAAGAGAAGAGGATCAAATTCTGGGTTAAAGGCTTGTGCGCTAGATCATTTTGGATGTCACAATTCCTCTGCAGTGAATTTTCTCTCTTTCAAAACTAGGTTTGCTGAAAGTACACACCTACTCAGAACACTTCGTAGCTAATGTTTTTCCTTTAATTGAAAAATATGTTGAAAGTATCTTTAGTGAGGTGCATGTACTCGAAAATATGTGTTGTTTTAGCATGTAATACTCATGATAATGCATTAAATGTATGAGAAACAAGTCAACATAATGTCGTGGCACTGCTTCTCCACGAAATCTATTTTTTTCTGATTATGAAGTTCCAACCTACTAGAAATAATTCAATATGGTGCCCCCTTTGTAATAACTTGTTTTTTTCCTGTAGTAGCCATATATATCTATTGATTGTCATATGTATGGATGAAATACAAACATTTCCTAGAACTCTCCTCCTTGAGCATGCCCTCTCCAAGAATGTTCACTGTTTGAATGGTTGAAACACGAAATCTGCCAATAATAATCCCTTTTGACTACATCATCTCTCAATATTTTCCTTTCTCATTATAATAATTGGCATTTTTGGATGAAATTAGGTCTAATTTGACTTCATTAAGAAAATAAAACTTGCATATATGGCTAGGTTGAATTGCATCATTACCTAGTTAACCCAGTCATTATCGTCCTCCTTAACCTCAGTCCCTACATCCTCCTTGACTGCACATACAACTCAACCCCTCTCCACTCCTTCAACCGGGATGAAAAGGATTCAATTTCAATAGGAATAATTGACAGGATGAAGAAACTCCAGTAAGTTGTAGTCCTTGCATCCTCCTTGACTATTCATGTGACTCAACCCGCTCAGCTTCCCCTCATCTCCTTCAACTAGGATAAAAAGGCATCAATTTCAATAGGAAGAATAGGCAAGATTGGGAACCTCGAGCAAGTTGTAGTGCATGCATTCTCCTTGGCTCCGTATCCAACTCAACCCCCTTAACTCCTTCAACCTAGATTAAAATAATTAAATAGTAAGAAATTGTGGGATCAAGAACCTCTTGCAAACTGTAATAGGAAGAAATGGAAAGATCAAACTGTGCCATTAAAAACAACAATAGAGCAATATTTTCTCCAATGGGGTATAATTTTTTTTTTTTGAAGCATTTGTTCCATAGTTGAAATTTTAATAGACCATAAGCTCAATGATATATAGACAAGTTAAATGCAATTTGTAATAAATTATAGGTTTGTAATGAACATTGAAAATATGATTTTTTAGCTTAAATATATTAGAGAAGCGGAAACTACCACCAATTTTGCTTGGATCATAACCTAAGAGGAAATAGATTTTAAATGAAAACCAATCCAAACCTAGTTGAGCTAACAAAAGAAGGGCCTGAAATTTTGGGAGTAGATTTAAGGCTTATGCACCATGTTCATTAAATCTGGATTGATGAAAGCTTTTATGATACTTGTCAAATTGAATAAAATATTCATAAAGACACATACAAAAACCTTGGATATGTACAACATCACCTAGATGCACTAAAATATACCCAAAATGTTAATGAAACACACCCAAGGAAATAATTTACTCCAAAACTAGCAGAAGTTCTAGAAAAAAAGGTTTTCATGAGAGATCTAGTCAGATAAAATTGGTTGAAAAGATAGAGGAGAAAGGATGAGGGAAAAAACGAAATATAACAAATATACACCAAAACAATATCATTTTATCCCTAAACTGCTCAACCGTAGAAATCTATCTGTGCATATCAAATTTTTACATTGGCTTCTATTTATTACTTCAATCAATTGTAAAGGCAGGAAATTTATTCATTGATAAAATCAGCCCCTTTAAATTTGAACCAAAGAATAAGGTGCAAGATTTTATCCTATGTACACCCATCCCTACACTCTGTAGCAAGAGGAAACCCAAAACAAATATGGAAATGAGAAATAAATGTAAGAAAAAAGTTCGACATCCAATTAAGTGCAATATATAAGCCCAAAAATTCATCACTTCCCACCATACCTTTGAGTCTTGCTGCCCCATGGGTGATGGAAAATGATGGTGAATGACCGTGATATCGGTAGTTGTTTCCTTATCTATTTGTAAGGAAAATTCCCAACTAATGAATGAGTCTTGTGCCATTTGTATTGGGCCAAGAAAGTTGTCTACCAAATATATTATGGATGCATGAGCCAAAAATTCCATTCTCCTTTGATACGAGCCATGTCATCATTTTTTAAAGCTTGGTCTTCACAAACAGATCCGTCTAGAGCATTACAGGGACCCATCAATATTTTTCTCAAAAAACCTCTAAATGATAAAACCTATGACTTTCCAAAGTATGCACCCTAATGCTACTCATGGTAGGTTTTGGTATTTCCAGATGACATCCCCATTCATATTCAGGAGAACTAGAAATGAGTAATGATCTCATCTACATCCCAGAGGTTTTTATTATCTTTACATTGAACAAGGTCCTACAATTCGAGATTGAGTAATATATGTTTACTCCCAACTCTTACTGGCTCAAATAATCAGGGCAGATAGGAGATTTATCTCATGTTTAACTCTTCGATTGAAAGCTCTGTTCATTTCTCTTACCAAGAATACCACATGACTACACCCGAAAAATAGAATATTTCAAGGGCCTTCAAAAGGGGAATTTATAAGCCAACACATCTCATTATGTTTCCTAGGAAGTGATTGAATTCACAAATGAGGACTTTTTAAAATGAGGGTTTTGTATATGACTGATGAGCTCGACACTCCTCAGTTTGGGCTTCATATTCATCATGTATACCATGATGGTACAATGGCATGATGGAACTTGGAGCTTTGGAATGGGAAATTACCTAACCGTACACCCATTGATGGAATGAAAATATGTCATAGATCAGAGTATTATAACCCTAAACCTCTTTTGAACTGAAATAAAAGGAAAACCCACTTAACACAGTCATTATCATGTCCCCTTAACCTAAATACCTACATCCCCCTTGATTTCACATACAAATCAACCCCTCTCCACTCTTTCAACTGGGATGAAAAGCATTCAATTTCAATAGGAGGAATCAACGGGATGAAGAGACTCAGGTAAGCTATAGTCCCGACATCCTCCTTGATTATTCCTATGAATCAACCCGCTCAACTCCCCCGCATCTCATTCAACTGGGATAAAAAGGGTTCAATTTCAATAGGAAGAACAAGCAGGATCAGAAACCTCAAGAAAGTTGTAGTCCATGCATCCTCCTTGGCTTTGTTTGTAACTCAACCCACTTAGCTCCTTCAACCTGGATCAAAGGACTTAAATAGGAAGAAATGGTGGGATCAAGAACCTCCTACCAATTGCAATAGGAAGAAATAATCAGATCAAACTACGTCATTCCATCAGTAAGAAGCCTCAGTTTTCAAGGCATTGATTCGCCTATAGAGAGAGATATCATCACAAAGAAAGAAGAGGAAGAAACACTTACTAATGTGTTCTAATTGTTTGAGCTAGAGGAAGCTAAAGTAGTAGACATGATATATCCTAAGAAAAGTGGATCCAATCCAAACCAACCACCCTATGAATTTTAAAATCTTAGAGGTAATACCAGCTTTTTATTCTAATTTTTACTTGAAATCACCTTTTCTTAGTCTTAATAAATGAAGCAAATAGTCTCAACCCCTTGGAGAAGTAAATTTGAGAAAAACAATTAGCATGAACAAAAAAAGAAACCAATGAGCTAAGCTGAGAGGGGTCTCCCTTTGTAAAAAAGCATCCATAGGCTTGTTAGAGTTAGTATGAATCTAGAAGGTGAGTAGTCTTCACATCACCAACGACATCCAATAGAAAGGTACCAACCCCTACAATAAAAATTATGTCTCCAAATAAGGTGTAGTCAATACCAATAATATCATCTTATGAATCTATTACAATATGATTTGCAAAGTATGTTTCCATACATGTGTGAAAGAAACAATCCATCTAGTTAGCAAAAGGAAGTCTTTTTGAAGGGCTCAAGAAAACCCCTTGAAGGAGACAAGAAGGGTTTGAAACCATAGAATACAAGATTATCTATGAACCCTAGTTCTGCAGCCCTTCGGATAAATTTTAATAGTCAATAGTATAATCTTAGATGATATCCTACTCTCAGATCAATCTCTGAGAACATTGTTGTTCCCTTCAATTGATCGAAAAAATCATCAATCCTGGACAACGAATACTTATTCTTAATGGTCACCTTGTCAAATTGCATGTAATGAATGCACAATATGATAGTACCATCCTTTTTCTTCACAAATAATACCGTTGTGCCCCATGGTGATACACTTGGCCTAATGTATCCCTTGTCCAACATTTCCTTCAACTTCAACTTTAGCTCGACCAATTGTGGAGTGCTCATCTTGTATGATTTTTTTGCTGTTGGTGCTGCCCCTGGTACCAACTCAATAGAAAAATATACTTCCCTATGAGGTTAAAACTCTGAAATATATATAGGAAATGCATCTTGAAATTGTTGTAAAACCAGGTACTTTCTCAAGATATCTGCATCCTCAACTTCCTTATCTTTGTTACTAGAAATATGTACTGCAAATAACACACACTTGTTCCTACAACTACACTTCGTCTGCATAGTTGTCACCATTCTAATCGACATTTCCTTCTTCTTACCTTGCAAGAATATATGTTCTCCATTGTCATCCAAGAACTCAATAGCTTTGTCATAGCAATCCACTTTGGTCCTATGGAAATACAATTAGTCCATACCTAAAATCATGTTATACGAACCCAATGAAAATAAATTCAAATGTATTGATGTAGACATACCATTAAAATCAAATTCATAAGCTCTTAGCCAATGATGAACTCACTTATTTGTACTTGTATCCAATTTCACTAACCAAGACTCTGCATGCATTTCTTTATTCAAACCACACTTATCCACGAGGTCAAGATTAACATAACTATAATTAGATCCAGGGCCAATCAAAATAGAAACAAATTGATCACAAAGCTTACCATCCATATCGATAATAGACGTCTGGTGATTTGGCTACCTGTTATCCAATGCTACAGAGATCCGAGGAACACATTTTCCAACATCCCCCACTTTCTATTCTTCCTGAGCATTGTAAATATTTAGTCTACCACCTTGATTTTGTGTACAATTTCTCATGTGATGATATTTGCCACAAGTCCAACACTGTATAGGATTCCAACCTACACCCATGTTCTGCTCCTCAAACTAAAATCCTTGCCCTTTGTTAGATGCATTGAACTTCTTGTGTGGTGTTTCATTCTCTTTGTTAAATGTGTCCCAAGGCCTTGCTCGCTTCTTATCCCATTTCCATTTATTTCTTTCATTACCTTTTCAATCTGGTTTAGTCTCAGATCTACACTTTGATTGCTCATAACAATGCTTTAGCTTTTGGATGGCCTCCTCCATTTATTTAGGCTTATCAAAATAAATTTGGTCCTTGAATGTTATCGAAAACTCACTGATGAATCATTGAATCTTGGCCTTCTCCTCCTTGAGGTAAGGCACATATCTAAACAAATCCAGAAATCTTCTAGTGTACTCATCATTGATAATAGAGCCCATATTTAGCTCATAAAACTATTTTTCCTTGTCGTCATAGTACCTCTTCGATAGGTACTTCTTCCTGAATAGTCTCTCAAACTCACTCCAAGTCAACTTCTCCTCATAAATATCTCTAATGTTCTTTACATATTCACACCAAATATTTTCATTACCTTTAAGACTAAATGTAGATATCATGGCCTTCATGTTCTCTGAGTAATCGTGCAATCTGAAGAATTTATTCATTCCAATCAACCATGCTTATGCATCTTCTGTTTTCTTCATTCCCCCGTTGAACGTAGGTGGATTTTATTTCTTTAACTCATACCATGACTTCATGCACAAAAACCATCATCTAGTCAAAGTATGCATAACAACATATAAACACTGATACACATAACCGATGCACGGTCGACATAAAGTCACAACAAATACATTTAGCAACGACACCATCAAATTTAACATGGAGACACCACTACAATTATGACCAATGCCATGCATACAAAACAAGAACATATATCACAAGCACAAAGACCTATATGCAACCAACATGTACATACGACAACACATTCAACCAAGGGGAATAGAAACCAGACATCACCCAAGGAGAACGAAACCATGCTATGATACCACTCTATAACACCCTCCTCCCACATCTACCCATGTAACTGACCAACCAGGGAAAAAAAGTGACGAAGAGTTACTATGATATTATTAAACTCCCTATATATTAGTTAAGGAAGTGGAACCAACTGAGCACAACCAACCTAACCTTCTGTACTTGCAATGGAACCCCCGAGGAGCCATCCAGCCCATCCAGGTGACCAACCCTTGTGAAAAAATGACATTTTTCTTCATCAAAGCCTTAATATCTCCCTTGAGATGGGAATTCTTGCAACTTAGAACCTCTAATCGCTCCCACAACAAGGCATGCCTGTGACTAGGGACTTTTCCAGGTATTTCTATGCCAACAACTCCGGATTCTAAGCCACTTTTTCAGGGCCAGGACTCGAGGCACTGCCTAAGAGTTCACTAAAGTTATAGAAATTAAAAGTAACATCAAAATAATGATCGAAATGTAAATACTTGAACAAGGACTTGAGTGGACCCCTACTACCGATGAAAGCCATTTTGTCAAAAATGTCACAAATATGCATTCTACAGGTTAAAAAAATAGACATGAGCACAAAGGTCTCACAATTATCTGAGAATCACTAAGAGGAATTGATGCCGCATCATAATAACTGAATTACCATATATTAAGCCATATAGTCATTGTAAATTCAGTTATTAATCAAAACATGATGAGAGCCACACATTATCATTGTCATAAAACTAAATCATAACCAACATATAACCAATAGAAATATCAAGGATATAACAATGATATAATACACATATAAACAATTATATTTACCCATAAAATACCAGGGAGAAAGAGCTCACATTGATGATTACATAGGATGACCAGGTATTGGACTTACATGAACCACCTGACCATAGGCTACGCTCAACCAAATATTTCTTTCATCTTGTCACCATCATGCCATATTCCAAGCATGAATGTGTGATCTCATAGAACAAATCAATCAAAACCAAACCAGGGATTTCCTCTAGGCCAAACCACCTCAACCCTCAATTAGTGATTTCACTTCATGGTCGAACATCACTAACCATCACCATATTGGTCTCTACCCAGGTTGTCCAGGGCTCCAACGTGTGTTTTCCAACCATGGCTTCCATGACTAGTAACTCAACACATAGTTGTTGTCATGCTTCTAGAGAATTTTTCCACTAAAGGCTTCCAAGACTAATACCTCAACCAACCAAGGGCTTCCTGAGAATTTGTCCAACCAAGGCTTCTAGGAACTAATAACTCAACCCACAACCAAATGCACAAGAAAACAAATCAGAAAATAGAAGTAAAACCCACAACAACATGGCTATCTAGGAAATAACAAGGCCAAGCAAAACCACTATCAAACCATGCAATTGCCCATGCCATTGAAAAATCATAACAAGAAAAGAACATGCATATGTCATGCATGCCAAAACTAGTAAGAGAACCCTACATGAAACTCATTACCTACAAGAAAAACCCGCTATAGCTAATGATCTCGTTGTCCTCTTGCACTTTCTTGCTTTTCCTTTCCCTTCTTGCTCCAGATCCAAAGTATGCCACACTCCTCCAATAGTGATATAAGAAAACTGAAAGTGTCCAAGGGTATGAGAGAGAAAGAATAGAATGAGAGCTCCAAAACTGAACTGAAAAAAGTGTGTGCAAAAGCTACCAGCTGATCCTGATAAGCCTTTTTATGAATGCAACCTCTAATTTCTTCATTTTCCATTGTTTTCCTTCATTTTCCTCCTCACATGCAACCTATGACCTTTCACCTCCCTTTTCTCCTATTTTCCATTATTTTTATAAATAAATGCCAATAAATGTCACATGCCTTTCCAAAGCCTTTTCCATTTCTTTTTCCAATTTTCATAACCATTAATAAACCAAAATGAACACCCACTAGGATGTTTTTTCCCAAGATTCAACTTGGAATATGTGTCCCATGACCAAGGTCTTATTTACCTTTATTAACTTTTACATGGATTTTTGACCAGGGTTGTTACAACTTGCTACTACAGTGGTAGCTTCAACCTTCAATTCTTCATCAAACATGGCACTTTCCATATTTCCACAATCAATCCTTTTTTCGAAAAAGAGACCACAAATTTCATCAACATAATTTTCATCGACTTTGTGGTGATATATCTGAGCATGCATGTGATCATTAACAATTTCAACTTCACCAAATTCATCATTTTTTGTTGGATTCATGAGAGATGCACATTCATCTCTACAAACCATTACTTCATATGAAAAAATTTCTTTGTTATCCTCAAACTTAATTTCTTCAAACTCTGATGAAAAGAGGCCATCATAAACTACAATCATACCAAATAGATCACACATGTTATTCATTTCTTTATTGGAAGCTTCACCATCATCAACAAGGACTACTATTGGATTCACCAATTCACTACTCACTTTTCAGTCACCATCCACATGTGTCCCATCAGAGTGGGATTCACCATCATCTTCACCGTCCATGTTACAGTGGGGTTCTCGAACATTTATATGTTCTTACTCTACCTCACACGTAGGGGCTTCAACTTCTCACTCTGAAATATTTTATGTGTCTTGTTCATCCATATGCATGTATGCATGATGGGTTCCACTTTTATAGTCTTTATTACCATCATCCACAATTGAGTATGATTCTCCAAGCTCTGTTTTCCTCCTAGAGTCTTGCTCATTTAATCACAGAACTGCAGTTAAATTTCTATTGATTCTTCAACTGACTGTAACATACTTTGTTGCTTTATGTCACTTCCTTTATACCAAATTCTAATTCCAGGGTCTTCCATGCTTCCTAGGAAGATGTAGCTTTTTCTAACTTGCACAAGGACTTCTCATCCAATGCATGTTTTATAAGATCCAATACTAAGATATCACATACTTCATCATATGGGTTATTAGACCAATACTCAATCAACTCTTTACATTGAAGAAATTTTTTCATTTTGACAGTTCCTAAAAATAAAAAAATTTACTATTAAATTTTGGAAGTATTACCAGATTTATCCTGATCCATTCATCCTTGAATTGTTCTACTTCATCTACTTGTATTTTAGATGCATCGACTGTGCAGAGAACCTCTATGATATATTCAAACTACTTTGGATCTTCCTCTCTATTTCTTTTCTCGGTTTGCTTCATTCTTACTTTGTGACCAATGGTTGTAGTCTTTCTCTTGTCTTCTACCTTATTTCCTTATTGTGTTAGCCTTCTAGAAATTAACGTCACATACACTTTATTATCTTTAAAAAAAAACATTTTAACCTTCACTTTAACAGTAGCTCCCAACAACTACTAGCAAGTTTGGTAAGATCTTTTATGCATATTCTTATGGAGGCTCATGGATACAACTTACGATGGAGATTCCTTCTTTGGTTAGTGGGTGTGGCTCTTTTCTCTTAATATGGTGGTGGCTCTATAGGCTACTCACCCTAATATTTTAGTAGTTGGGTTTACAAACTCTCAATGAGCACTAGTTTCTACTTATGGACCAATGAATGCAAACTTCGATTCACAGAATACTCACAATAGCCAAGGCTCTTAGTGGGAGTATCCCATGACCTTCTTAACTTGTTTGGTGCTTTGAAACCTTGTTAAACCTTGCTATGATACCTCTTGTTATTTAGATGCAAATATAAGCATGCAAACACAAGACAAGTAGGTACACAAGCTTCTTCTTGAATAAATAAGTTATATTCATTAATTATTCTCATCCACTGAATTGTTGTTATTCTCTCTTGTTACTTAATATTACAATGACCCAACCATGAGTATATAGGCACTAAATTTTTTAAATATGGAATCATGCAAACTCTAACTTTCTTTTCTTCATGCAAACTATGACTTGACACTTTAACTAAACTTTTGGAACTTCACTTTAACATAAATTGACATTTTTCTTTTCCTTCACTTAGCTTTTCTTGAAAAGGCATTACATTTTTAAATTTGACTCACTTGACTTCTAATATTAGACTTAACTTTCCTTCCTTCATTTAATTTAACTCTTCATACATTGCATGGATACGAGAGTACTTACTATTAATATCAAGTGAAACAATTTTGATATATGACAAAGTTGTGATCGATGATTGTAAATGAAATAGGAAACTTGGTGATAGGTTTGTATGAATTATGTGCTCTTATAATTTTAATTGTTATACGAGACTAGAGTTCACTTGATTGTAACAAATTTGAATATTTCACAAACGTTACGCAAGTTAGGTTGTTGATTCTATAAGATTACTTTCATTCATATCATTTTCATATTGGTTATGTTAAGGCATAATTGTACGGAATTATTATCTACATACTTCAATAAGTGTTAAACTTATGAATTTTAATGATCCTGAAATATAAAAAGTGAGGTGTAGTATATAATCACATAGTTTCAGATTGAGAAAATCGATGAGATGAAATGAGTCAGATGCACCACAAACCTATAGTGATGGGCCATCTGGCTGTGCTAAGTCAGTCTCCGATATGAATTTGTATTTTTTATTTTATTTATTTATGTATAGTTTTGATATATATATATAAACAATTGAGATTTTTTTTAATTTTATTTTTTATCATTATATTGTATTTAATTTCTTGAAAATTTATATCAAAGTTTAGTTGAAGTAATTTAAATTTGTTCACATATTTAAAAAAATAAACAATTTTAGTTCATGGAATGTAACTCATTTGGCAATCACCTTGTTATGAAGTATTATGTAAAAACATGAGATTCAAAGTTAAATAGATTTGAATGGCCAACCAAAAAAAATATTTTTTATCTATTTATTTATTATATTTTTAGAATGTGGTTTAATGAAAAAGGAAAAATAGAATATAAAAGAAATAAAATTTACATGATTAAATTTCAAGAGGTTTGAATAATATTTTCAAAAATAAAAAATATAATTATCCACTATCCACTAATGGAAATTTAGTGAAAAGAATGAAGGTTTAAAATCCATATATGGATGAATTTGTATTTTTTATTTTATTTCTTTATGTATAGTTTTGATATATATATATAGAGAGAGAAAATATTAAAAAAAAAATTTATTGTTATATTATATTTAATTTCTTACAAATTTATATCAAATTTTAGTTGAAGTAATTTAAAATTTTCCACATATTAAAAAAAATAAACAATTTTAGTTCATGGAATGTAACTGATTTGACAATCACCTTGTTATGAAGTATTTCTACTGGTTTAGTTTTAATTGCTAACTATTTTAAATCAGTTTCTTCTTAATTGTCATTGTTTTAAGTTGTCATTTATTGAATATAAAGTTTTATATTAAAATATTTTTGTCTCAAACTTCTTTTGTCTTAAATATAAAGTTTTGTTTTAAAATATTTTTGTCTCAAACGGCTTTTTCTTAAATATAGACTTTGTCTTAAATATTTTTGTCTCAAATTGTTTTTGTCTTAAATATAAAGTTGTCTTAAAATATTTTTGTCTCAAACAATTTTTGTCTTAAATATAAAGTTGTCTTAAAATATTTGTCTCAAACTTTTTTTTTGTCTTAAATATGAATTTTTGTCTTAAAATATTTTTTGTCTTAAATATAAAGTTTTGTCTTAAAATATTTTTGTCTTAAATTGTTTTTGTCTCAAATAAAATTTTTTGCCTCAAGCTGTTTTTGTCTCAAATTAATTTTGTCTTAAATTTTATATTTAAGACAATTTAATTGATATTAAATTTTAATGTAAAATAACTAAAATAAAAAGTGACTATTTAAAGACAAAATATTTCTTTTGTCTTAAACAAATGTCTTAAAATACCCTTAATGTAGTAGTGCCTTCCCCATAAAATCAATACAAATACATGATCAATCCCATACATACATAATGGCTTCTATATAAAAGGAAAAAAAACTAACAATACTTCATAATCAACACTAGAACACTCCTCATGAATGAAATCAATACAAGTAGACTATCAATCCCATACATACAGAATGGCTTCTATATAAAAGCAAAAAAAATTAACAATACCTCATAATCAACACCCGACCACTCTGATGCATACACTTACCCTCTAGAACCCGACTGTTATTAGTCCCTGCCTGGACTCTAGCAATTGCTAGAGAGTTGACTAGCCATTAACCGGTATTTTGACTAAAACTTTCCCTGCTCTACCCAAATTTATCCAAACTTTCAGGTTGTAGTTCTTTTCACCATTATTTTATGCAAAGTTTACATATCTACCTCTTATTGGAACCTTCACGTGTCCCTAAGAAGCATTCGATGTCAACAAACGTTTAACCAAAGTTGCACAAAACTCATGCATGGTTTTCAATTTTTTTATCGAAAGTTGTTTGAAAGTAATTTTAAACAAAATTTTAACTGAAGTTTCCCAAAACTCATGCGGCATTTTAAATTTTTTTATCCAAAGTTATGTATACATATGTGCTCGATACATAAATTTAAATTTCATATTATCTTTATTTATGTTGTTGACACGTTTTCCCTCGCGTGTCACACTCACCCTCACTGTTAGCCACTTGTTCGCTTGTTTGCACCCCATGTTTCGCAATTAATTCTATAGTTTAGAAGAGCCAAAAAATTGAACCTCTCATTTAACCCACTAGTTCATCAGGTTGTTGCGGTGTCTTTATGTGCTTGAAGCTTGCCCTGGGATGAATTCTCATGGCGATTAGAAGATGATACGTGGTTCCTTTTGAAGATCATCCCAGTGATTCCTATAGTGGTCTTTTCCTTGCGCTCATCAATGACTATCTTCTGTTGTCGGCATTCCTCCTACAAAACGCAGTGTCTCTTCTCTACATGTAGATGTCCTAACCATCACTGAGACGACGGTTACAGAGATTGCAAGCGTCCAAGAAATGAGAAGGCTCTATGGGATTATTTGAATAACTGTAACATCTTGTAATTTCATTGGACATGAGAAAGCCAGAGGAATCTGGAATTGGACATGAGAAAACCAAAGGAATCTAGAATTGGAATTTACTCAGATTCAATGGTGAAACTGCCGACACAAGCTGCAACATGCTTGTAGTGTGATTCATGGGTTAGGAAAGGATGCAACATGCTTGTAGTGTGATTCATGGGCCTGGAAAACCAGAGGAATTTGGAATCGGAATTTGCTCAGATACATTGGTGAAATATACCAATGTAGTGTGATTCATGGGTGAGTCAGAGGATGCTTGTCTAGAATTCTCATCTCCCCGTAAGTCATTCTCTGGTTACCCAAATCGCGCCAATTCTAGAGCCGTGTCAGGAAATTAATTGAATGAATGTGATAGGAAATTAATTGAATGAATAAACCACCTAGACTAATACAGGGATGCGAAAACTGAGTTAGAAGAACAAAAAAATGACATTTAAAGTGTAGTTGGCAACTAGAGAGGTAGCAGCTTGACTATTCTTTCCAATTCAATTGAATGTATTTCTCCTTCCACAACGATGGCAATGGAAGAGATTTGAGGTAATCAGCGAAAACCAGTGAGCACAAACCAGCGAAAATTTGAGGTAATCAAGTGATTGAATTATATACAACACAATTTTTTTTGTATTAGTGTTCGATGCAAACCATTCACGCATATTTTTTATCTGAATTGCAAACCATGTCATGGAGGTTTTCCGGTTTGGTTGTATTCTGAGAAATTGCCATCAAAGAAATTGGAATTTGAAAACTGAGAGCTCTAAAATTGAGGAAACAGAGAGACATTGTCGTGAACATACTAATTACCTCAGGGAATCTTGTTGGGCTTCATAAAAGAACGAATGAGTCCTTTCATGCAGACAACTCTTCTCACTTGAATCTGGGCATCGATTATAGACAGGTAGGTTGCATGCTTTGTCCCAGACATCCAAGTTACATGGTATGGCCTCCATGTATAATTGGCACCAGGTGCATGCATGCTTCCCAAAATTTTCTTTCACCGTTTTTTTTTTTTTAGCTAAAATAATATTTTATCTTTTAAATTTATTTCAATTATTACTCGTTTGATTATAAGTTTAATATTATTAATTTTTAGTTATTGGAATTGGGTGGTTTCCCTGCTTTGGATTCCCTAGTCCCTAGTAAATATAGGGAGGTGTCTTACGGGTTCCAAGAAAGAGTCACTTGACGGTGCTTATGAGGCTTGATCAAAGAAATAGTCATTTGACGGTGCTTACGAGGCTCGATCAATAATGGAGTAAACTGAATAAGAAACTACCTCTCGACATCAAATTGGTTTTATAACATAGTGAAATGACGTTACTTGTTATTATTGCCAGTTATCAACATAACTTGTTATTATTGCCAGTTATCAACATAACTTTCATTACCAGACATAGCTAAATGACGACACCAGTTATTTCCAGTTATCAACATTGGTGCGCTCACGGCCACCATCATCAACTAAAACTTGGATGGCCAAGCAGAGAGATCGTTCTTTGTCTTCAAGATGATGTTCTCCATACATTATTAGTAGCAAGCAACCATCATAAGTGGTGATACTAACATTTCAAAACAAAATTATATCTACGGACAAGGACTGCCAGCTGCATGCCGTCCTTGTTTTATCAGCTTTACCTCATACAAATACCCACAAAGGCTAATGTTGTCCTCTATCCCTTATTCATTCTGTAGCATCTCGTCGGCTGCCCTTCTTCCCATACCACACCAGTTGATATGCTGTCCATCCTTAACCAGAAGCTACACGTTGCACTTGCCCATAATTGAAGTGGGCGAGAGAACAGAAGCTCTTATGAGAAATCTGGTGGCATTCGAAACATTTGTCTGCAAAAACGAAACGAAACTGCATGTGCCATGTGGATTAGACTTACCGCTTGATTAACACAGGCACCCACAAGTGAAAGTGAACTCTAGAATGTTTTCGAGTGTCCCCGCCTGCGCTCGCGAGGTATTACTCGAAGATGTAAGATTAGGAACGGGATACACCAGTCACTATTTTTGCAATGGTTTAAAACCGACTACTGCGAGTTATCCCCCTTCTCCGTCCCCGTCCCAAGTCCCAATCGACAACACGAGATGCTATGACAACACCCACTCATTGGTACTATCGGAAACATTCACGGAGCGAGAAGGGATGTGTGTGCCAGCCACATCCCTCTAATGGCGTCCATTACTATTACACACAACACCTTAATTTGATAACTACATGTATGATCTCCCCAAAATCGTCTACAACTATGACCAAGCGGATGGCTGCCCTTCCTTTTCTCAAATAAACCGAGGTTTACTCTCTCCATTCACCTATCACCTGCAAGAGCTTCTCAAACTCCCCATTCCATTCATTCAGCTGGTTGCCCCGTCTTTTCTCAGACATTCTCAATTAACTCCTACTTGCGGGTGACCTTCCCCAGAATCATCTCCAAAAGACGGTATGCTCATGATCCCTTCGTTCTGATTCCCAGAAGCTCGTAAACTGAGTTTACAATTAATTTTGTTCTTATTTATTAAATTTCAAAATATTCTTGTATATAATTAAATTCCATCCCAACTATTGAAAGGCTTTGCTTAACTCCCACATGATTGATGGGAAATGTGAGCTAGTCATCTCCAAAATTCTTATCTTTTCTTTATCAATCCATGGTCATAACCTTCTGTATAATTAAATAAATTAAATTTTCTAATTTTTTATTCTTTAAATTCTTAATTTAATTAATATTAATTAATTATTATTAATTTTAATTAGAGTTTTAATTTTATTTTATTTTATTTTATTAAACTAGATTTATCTATTTTGATTAAAATCTTTCGGTGAAAATCACATCAAAATAGATTAGGTCGACGCTTTTCGAACCAGCCAGTGCGGTTCATCATCAGGACAAGGTGGTGTAAAATAACAACTAGTTTGACTCAAATAATGAAAATTAATTTATTTCATTTTAAAAAATAATTAAAGTTAATAAATAGAATTTTAATTATATATATTTATTTTAATAATTAAAGTTTATAATTAGAATTTTTAATTATTTATATTTATTTTAAAGAATAAAATAAATGTTTTCTATTTATATATTTTTTAGAATAATACTAAATCATTTGATTTTTATTATTATCCAATAAATTACATGTTAAAAATAAATAAATAATATTTAAAGTTTGAAATATATATTTTTATTTTATTTTAATAATTAAAGACTATGAGATTCAAGATTTTAATAAAAAAAAGTAAATAAATTAAAATAAATAAATAAAAGTAAATAAATTAAAATAAATAAATAAGGAAAAAATTAAAATTAAAATATATTTTAAATAAAAATAAAAATAATTTGAATAAATAAAATTTTAATTAGAAAAGAAATAAATTAATAAATAGAATTAAATAAAGATAAAATAAAGTAGATAAATATAATTATAATTATAAAAAATAAAATTAAAAAATTTAAAAAAATTTAAAAAAATAAAATTAAATAAATAAATAAATTTAAGAAAAAAAAACAAAAAAAAAATAAAAAATAAAAATAAAAATAAATAAATAAATTATAATAAACGGAAATTTAGGAATGAAGGGCAGGAATCCAGCATTTGCTAATCATCCATCCATCATCTCTATTGAGGTTAACCAGCCTCTTATCAATTTCCAGGGATTCTCTCAATTTACGGTGGAAGAAATGGTCAATCCTCGCAATAACCTTAGCTTCTTCAATGCAAATGTGATGGTTTGTCTTCTCAACATGCTCTGCTAACGCAGAGGAGCCAGATCTACTATGCTTCAGGTTAGCTACATGTTCATGAATTCTCTGACTAATTGATCGACCAGTTTCACCAATGTAAGGGGTTCCACATGAACATGGAATCAAGTAAACTCCCTTACCATCCTTTGGGAAAATCGGGTCCTTAACAGATCTAAGCGAACTCCGAATGGTGTGAGAGGGCTTAAAGGTTGAGGAAACATTATGTTTCTTAAGAATCCTGGTGATTTTATCAGTAGTACCTTGGATAAATGGAAGGTGAACTCCAGATAACCGACCATAGGGATCTTTCTTACCCTTAGGACCTTTTTCCACGTTTCGAAAAGCATTAACACCTTGACTCATGCTAAAACCATTTTTCTTAAAATCTTTAAGACGATGATCCTTTTCACCTTCAAGATGGTGTTCATCAGAGATTCTAAACGCTCTGGAAGCTAGAGTGCTGAGAACACCAAGTTTCTGGGTAGGGAAATGGTGAGAACTAGCATGTAAATGCTGCCTAGTGCGCGTCTTCTTTCTAAAGACCTAATGAGAGAGAGAACCATCATCATTCCTAGAAATGAGGACATCAAGAAAAGGCAAGCTACCATTATCTTCAAAATCCATGGTGAACTTAATGAAGTTAGATTGATTATTAAGATGTTGGAAGAAAAGGTCCAATTTCTCCTTCCCATGAGGCCAAATGACACAAGTGTCATCAACAAACCTTTTCCAAATCTTAGGTTGAAAAAGAGAAGAGGAGAGGGCCCTGGATTCAAAGTCTTCCATGAACAGATTAGCTACGATAGGGGAATGGGGGGAGCCCATAGCCACACCACAAGTTTGTTCAAAGAATTCACCTTCGAAACTAAAGAAGGTCGAGGTTAGACAAATTTCAACCAGATGAGCAGTGTCAGGATCCGTGACCCGAGAAATGACATCAATCGCTTCCCTAATGGGGATGCAAGTATATAAAGACACCACGTCAAAAATCACAAATCTATCCTCATGATCCAACTTCAAGCCTTTCAAATCATTAATAAAAGAGCAAGAGTCTTTAACAAATGAGGAGGTTTGACCTACAAGCAGTTTAAGCTTAGAGGCTAGAAATTTAGCAGCAGATAAGTTGGACCACCTATGGTGTTAAGAATAGGGTGAAGGGGAACTCCATCCTTATAAACCTTAGGCAGCCCATAAATCCTCGGAGTGACGGGGTTAGTTTCAATAAGCTTTTCACTCAAAGAACCAACCGTGCTACTAGATTTTATAGCCAAAGCAACCGCTTTTGAAACTTTTTTAAGGGGATTATTTTATAACTTCCTGTAGCTCCCACTATTAAGAAGGTGATCCAACATCTTATTACGATAATCCTCTTTGTTTAAAATGAATGTAGCACCTCCCTTATCTACCTTAAGAACAACAATGTCACGATTATTGTTTCAGGATTTAAGAGCCTCAAACTCTAGCTTGCTGATGTTGCTCTTAGGGGGCTTAGCTTTTTTGAGGATTATGGCACAATCTTGCATAATAGTGTCTTTAGTAGCATCAGGTAAATCCCTAATTCCGAATTCAATATCACAAATTATGTCATGAATAGGGATTTTCCTAGGAGCAAGAGCAAAATTAAGACCCTTCTCCAATAAACTAAAAACATGTTGATCAAAAGAAAAACTTGAGAGATTAATAACAGTCCTATTGAAAGTGCTAGTATTGTTGTTACAACTATTAATATTGAGTTTATTATAATTATTATTATTATTATTATAGTTACTATTCTTATTATTCTTAAGATTATTAATATCATTGTTATTAATAATCAAATTAATATGGTTGTTAATATTATTAATACTATTATTCAAAATTTTAAAATCAAAATCAATCTTATTACAATTATTAATAAAGTTATTATTTTTATCATATTTATCATTATTTACGAAATTATAAAGAGGAGAAATCGAAGGATCTGAGCAAGAATTTCGAGGAGAATTAAGGTTAACGTAATCCATACCTTTTAAGAAATCACCGGTGAAAGAAAGACCATCAACCAATATACTGTTCGAGGCCGGAAGAACTCTAAAATTTTTAACCGTAGAAGAGGAGGCTGCAGAATTCTAAACTTCATATCGATTCTACATGGATGACTAATCATCCTCACCTACTATCAAAGTCGTGGGAAAAGAATCAGCGCTGGAAAAATCAACTTTTAGAAGTGGAGGGACAGGAGATATCTCCAGGGCCTGCAAACTTCCAGAAACACGGGACTGACGAGACCCTATAACCACCAACGCCAACTCAGATGTCAACGCAGATTTAGAAATCAGCGTTGAATTCTGAGTAGACATTGATGTCAATGCAGATTTAGAAATAAGGGTCGAACTCTAAGACGAAGTTGATGCAGATTGGAGATCATTGAGGATATGTCTGCACGTAGAATTTGAAAGAGCCGAATTAGAACCCAAATCCGCAGTAAGAACCATAAACCATAAAGCTTCAACTTGATTTCCGTTAACTCTACTGCAATATGTGCCTCTAATCCGAGCCAAAGAAGATGAACCCTTCGATAATTTCAAGAATTTAGACAGATGCTTTTTATTTCATAATTTCTCCGAGTGAAGAGATTTCAACACTGAGCGGGCATCAACGACAATCCAAATATCTTCTGGAATGAAATAAGAAAGCTCAAGATGGGATGACAACAGCTTTTGGGACGTTAGATCAGGGCATTTTCTCACTCTTGCAATCTACGATTTGATACTGCCAAGACTAGCTGAAAGAAAAACCTGATCATTCTTAGAATTCCGGAGGGGATGATTAATCTTCACGAACGAGGGAACATAAGAAGAGTCTCTACATATTTTTAACAAGGTTAGATCAGATTTCATCTTATATACCCACAAACGTGGCCTTTCAAATTGATGAACTTTAAGTGCCAAGGCCCTACCGAGCAGGGTTTCAATATTAGGAATTTTTCTTCTATGATCCATAAATTGTGACTAAAATATTTCGGTGAAAATCACATCAAAATAGATTAGGTCAACGCATTTCAAACCAGCCAGTGTGGTTCATCATCAAGACAAGATGGAAAATCTGATCAAGAAACCCCTTTAAATAGAAAGTAAAGCTCTTACTAGCCGTTTGTAAAATAACGACTAGTTTGACTCAAATAATGAAAATTAATTTATTTTATTTTAAAAAATAATTAAATTTTATAAATAGAAATTTAATTATATATATTTATTTTAATAAATATTTATAAAATTTTAATTAAAAATAAAAATAAAATAAATAAATAAATTATAATAAATGGAAATTTAGGAATGAAGGGCAGGAATCCAGCATCTGCTAATCATCCATCCATCATCTCTGTTGAGGTTAACCGGCCTCTTATCAATTTCTATGGCTTCTCTCAATTTACGGTGGAAGAAATGGTCAATCCTTGCAATAACCTTAGCATCTTCAAAGCAAATGCGATGGTTTGTCTTCTCAGGATGCTCTACTAGCGCAGTGGAGCGAGATCTACTATGCTTCAGGTCAGCTACATGTTCATGAATTATCTGACTAATTGATCGACCAGTTTCACCAATGCAAGGGGTTCCACATGAACATGGAATCAAGAAAACTCCCTTACAATCATTCAGACAAATTGGGTCCTCAACAGATCTAAGCGAGCTCCGAATGGTTCGAGAGGGCTTAAAGGTTGATGAAACATTATGTTTCTTAAGAATCCTGGCGATTTTATCTGTAGTACCTTAGATAAATGGAAGGTGAACTCCAGATAACCGATCACAGGGATCTTTCTTACCCTTAGCACCTTTTTCCGCTTTTCAAAAAGTATTAAGACCTTGACTCATGATAAAATTGTTTTTCTTAAAAACTTTAAGAAGATGATCCTTTTCACCTTCAAGATGGTGTTCATCAGAGATTCTAAAGGCTCCGGCAGCTAGAGTGCTAAGAACACCAAGTTTCTAGGCAAGGAAATGGTAAGAACTAGCATGTAAATACTGCTCAATGTGCGTCTTCTTTCTAAAGACCTAATGAGAGAGAGAACCATCATCATTCCTAGAAATGAGGACATCAAGAAAAGGAAAGCTACCATTATCTTCGAAATCCATGGTGAAGTTAATGAAGTTAGATTGATTATTCAGATGCTGGAAGAAAAGGTCTAATTTCTCCTTCCCATGAGGCCAAATGACACAGGTGTCATCAACAAAACTTTTCCAAAGCTTAAGTTGAAAAAGAGAAGAGGAGAGGGCCCTGGATTCAAAGTCTTCCATGAACAGATTAGCTACCACAAGGGAAAGGGGGGAGCCCATAGCCACACTACAAGTCTGTTCAAAGAATTCACCTTTGAAACTAAAGAAGGTCGAGGTTGGACAAATTTCAACTAGATGAGCAGTGTCAGGATCCATGAGTCGAGAAATGACATCAATCGCTTCCCTAATGGGGATGCAAGTATATAAAGACACCACGTCAAAACTCACAAATCTATCCTCATGATCCAACTTCAAGCTTTTCAAATCATTAATAAAAGAGCAAGAGTCTTTAACAAAGGAGGAGGTTTGACCTACAAGCGGTTTAATCTTAGAGGCTAGAAATTTAGCGAGTAGATAAGTTGGACCACCTATGGTGTTGACAATAGGGCGAACAGGAACTCCATCCTGATGAACCTTAGGCAGTCTGTAAATCCTTTGAGTGAGGGGGTAAGTTTCAATAAGCTTTTTACTCAAAGAACCAACCGTGCTACTAGATTTTATAGCCAAAGCAACCGCTTTTGAGACTTTTTTAAGGGGATTATTGTCCAACTTCTTGTAGCTCCCACTCTTAAGAAGGTCATCCAACATCTGATTACAATAATCCTCTTTTTTTTAAATAACTGTAGCACCTCCCTTGTCTTCCTTAAGAACAACAATGTCACGATTTTTGTTTAAGGATTTAAGAGCCTCAAACTCTAGCTTGTTGATGTTTCTCTTAGGGGGCTTAGCTTTTCTGAGGATTATGGCACAATCTTGCCTGATAGTGTCTTTAGTAGCATCAGTTAAATCCCTAATTCCAAATTAAATATCACAAATTATTTCATGAATAGAGATTTTCCTAGGAGCAAGAGAAAAATTAAGACCCCTCTCTGATAAACTAAAAACATGTTGATCAAAAGAAAAACTTGAGAGATTAATAACAGTCATATCGAAAGTGCTAGTATTGTTGTTACAACTATTAATATTGAGTTTATTATAATTATAATTATTATTATAGTTACTATTCTTATTATTCTTAAGATTTTTAATATCATTGTTATTAATAATCAAATTAATATGGCTGTCAATATTATTAATACTATTATTCAAATTATTAAAATCAAAATCAATCTTATTACAATTGTTAATGAAGTTATTACTTTTATCATATTTACCATTATTTACGGAATTATAAAGAGGAGAAATCGAAGGATTTAAGAATTTCGAGGAGAATTAATGTTAACATAATCCATACCTTTTAAGAAATCACCGAAGAAAGAAATACCATCAACCAATATACTGTTTGAGGCCGGAGGAACTCTAAAATTTTTAACCGTAGAAGAGGAGGCTGCGGAATTTTGAACTTCATATCGATTCTGCATGGTTGACTGATCATCCTCACCTACTATCAAAGTCGTGGGAGAAGAATCAGCACTGGAAAAATCAAGTTTCAGAAGCGGAGGGACAGGAGATATCTCCAGGGCCTACAGACTTCCGGAAACACGGGACTGAGGAGACCCTATAACCTCCAACGCCAACTTAGATGTCAACGCAGATTTAGAAATAAGGATTGAAGTCTAAGCAGACGTTGATGTCAACGCAGATTCAGAAATAATCGTCGAAGTCTGAGCCGAAGTTGATGCAGATTGGAGATCATCGGGGATATGTCTGGACGCAGAATTTGAAAGAGCCAAATTAGAACCCAAATCCGCAATAAGAACCATAGACCGTAAAGCTTCAACTTGATTTCTGTTAACTCTACTGCAAGATGCCCCTCTAATCCGAGCCAAAGAAGATGAATCTTTCGATAATTTCAAAAATTTAGACATATGCTTTTTATTCCATAATTACTCCTAGCAAAGAGATTTGAATGCTGAGCGGGCATCAACGACAGTCCAAATATCTGCTGGAATGAAATAAAAAAGCTCAAGATGGGATGACAACATCTTTTGTGACATTAGATCAAGGCATTTTCTCACTCTTGCAATCTCTGATTTGATAATGCCAAGACTAGCTAAAAGAAAAACCCGATCATTCTTAGAATTTCGGAGGGGATGATTAATCTTCACGAACGAGGGAACAAAAGAAGAGTCTCTACATATTTTTAAAAAGGTTAGATTAGATTTCATCTTAGATACCCGCAAACGTGCCCTTTCGAATTGATGAACTTTAAGTGCCAAGGCCCTGCCGAGCAGGGTTTCAATATTAGGAATTTTGCTTTTGTGATCCATAAATTGTGACTAAAATCTTTCGGTGAAAATCACATCAAAATAGATTAGGTCGACGATTTTCGAACCAACCAGTGTGGTTCATCATCAGGACCAAATGGAAAATCTGATCAATAAACCCCTTTAAATAGAGAGTAAAGCTCTTACTAGCCATTTGTAAAATAATGGCTAGTTTGACTCAAATAATGAAAATTAATTTATTTTATTTTAAAAATAATTAAAGTTTATAGATAGAATTTTAATTATATATATTTATTTTAATAATTAAAGTTTATAATTAGAATTTTTAATTATTTATATTTATTTTAAAGAATAAAATAAATGTTTTATATTTATATATTTTTTAGAATAATACTAAATCATTTGATTTTTATTATTATCGAATAAATTATATGTTAAAAATAAATAAATAATATTTAAAGTTTGAATTTATATATATATTTTTTATTTTAATAATTAAAGACTATTAGGAATTTGGCTTATGTGTTTTTTTTTTTTAAATTAATTTTTATTGTTATTTTTATGTATTTTTATGCCTATTTATTTTATTTTATGTTTATTTTTAATCTTATGAATTTTATTATATAACATATTATTAAAATTTAATTTTTAAACTCAAAATATTATATATATTTATTTATTTACTTATTTTTATTTTTATTCTTATATTTTTTATGTAAATTTTAATTTTATTTATTTTTAATTTATTTTCAATTTTATTTAGTTTTATCATTTTGGTTGATATGTTAAATTTTAATCTTTTATTAAAAAAATAGAATAAAATAAATATATTAATTATTATTCTAAAAATTAAAATGAAAATATTTTTTTTTCTTTTTTTAATTTATTTATTTATTCTTCAAGAATATATTAGTTAATTTGTATTTTGTTATGAATAAAAAATAAATAAGATTCTAGTTATAAACATTAAGCATTTAAGTAATCATTATTTTATATTTTTTGATTTCAATTCCTAGGTTTAGTCAAACTAACAGTAGCTAGTTGGAGATTTTCTTTTTATATTTTTATATTTATTAAAAACTAAATAAATACAAATATTAATATTTTTATGCATTTATCTATTTATTTTTCTGATTATTATTATATAACATATTATTAAATAAAATATAATTTTTAAACTAAAATTATTAATATTTATTTATTTACTTGTTTTTATTTGTATGTTTTATTTAGTTTTTTTTTTATATTTTTATATTTATTAAAAACTAAATAAATACAAATATTAATATTTTTATGCATTTATCTATTTATTTTTCTGATTATTATTATATAACATATTATTAAATAAAATATAATTTTTAAACTAAAATTATTAATATTTATTTATTTACTTGTTTTTATTTGTATGTTTTATTTAGTTTTATTTTAATGTATTTCATTTTTATGGTTATTTTTATTTTATTTTCAATTTTATTTAGTTTTACTATTTAGGTTGATATTTTATCTATTAATCTTAAACAAAAAATTATAAATAAATATATATATATAAATAAGCATTCTTTATATAAATAAGCATTTAATACTGAATAAATAAGAAATCATTATTTTATATTTATGTTTTCATTTCTTAGGTTTAGTCAAACTAACCGTTATCTTACAAACGGCTAGTTGAAGATTTTCTTATCTATTTAATTGGGTTATCTGATCAGATTCTTCATCTTGTTCTAATGATGAACCACACTGGCTGGTTTGAAACGTGTCGACCAAAATTATTTTGATGTGATTTTTACCGAAAGATTTTCTCACAAATTAAAGACTATGAGATTCAAAACAATTTATCAAACAATTAACTTTATATATATATATATATATATATATATATATATATATATAAAATAAGAAATAAAAAATAAAAATAAATAAATAAGGATAAAATTAAAATTAAAATAATTATATATATATATATATATATATATATATATATATATATATATATATATATATATATATATATATATATATATATATATTATTTTTTTTAAATAAAAATAAATTAGATAAATAAAATTTTAATTAAAATAAATAAATAAATAGAATTAAATAAAGATAAAATAAAGTAGATAAATAAAATTATAATTAAAAAAATATAAATAAATAAAATTAAAATTAAATCAATAAATTTAAGGAAAAAAAATTTAAAATAAAATAAAATAAAATAAATTATAATAAAAGGAAATTTAGGAATGAAGGGCAGGAATCCAGTATTTGCTAATCATCCATCCATCATCTCTGTTGAGGTTAACCGGCCTCTTATCAATTTCCAGGGCTTCTCTCAATTTACGGTGGAAGAAATGGTCAATCCTCACAATAACCTTAGCATCTTCAATGCAAATGTGATGTTTTCTCTTCTTAGCATGTTCTGCTAGCGCAGAGGAGTGGGATCTACTATGCTTCAAGTCAACTACATATTCATGAATTCTCTGACTAATTGATTGACCAGTTTCACCAATGTAAGGGGTTCCACATGAACATGGAATCAAGTAAACTCCCTTACCATCCTTCGGGAAAATCGGGTCTTTAACAGATCTAAGAGAACTCCGAATGGTGCGAGAGGGCTTAAAGGTTGAGGAAACATTATGTTTCTTAAGAATCCTGGCGATTTTATTTGTAGTACCTTGGATAAATGGAAGGTGAACTCCAGATAACCGATCACAGGGATCTTTCTTACCCTTAGGACCTTTTTCCACTTTTCGAAAAGAATTAAGACCTTGACTCATGCTAAAATAGTTTTTCTTAAAAACTTTAAGAAGATGATCCTTTTCACCTTCAAGATGGTGTTCATTAGAGATTCTAAAGGCTCTGGTAGCTAGAGTGCTGAGAACACTAAGTTTCTGGGCAGGGAAATGGTGAGAACTAGCATGTGAATACTGCTCAGTGTGCATCTTCTTTCTAAAGACGTGATGAGAGAGAGAACCATCATCATTCCTAGAAATGAGGAAATCAATAAAAGGCAAGCTACCATTATCTTCGAAATCGATGGTGAACTTAATGAAGTTAGATTGATTATTAAGATGCTGGAAGAAAAGGTCCAATTTCTCCTTCGAAACTAAAGAAGGTCAAGGTTATACAAATTTCAACCAAATGAGCAGTGTCAGGATCCGTGACCCGAGAAATAACATCAATCGCTTCCCTAATGGGGGTGCAAGTATATAAAGACACCACGTCAAAACTCGCAAATCTATCTCTTTGATTAATTTAATTCTTTCAATTTCTTTAAATCATAGCTTCTTTATTCTATATAGTATGGTTCAACACTCTTCCTATCACATATCACATATCACATATCAAGCTTTTTCCTTCCAAAAATAAGTGAAGTGCTCGTCCTAAACATCGATTCCTACCATAAAAATACAAAAATTTTCAGAAATTTTTAACAATAATAAAAAATTAATTATTATTGAAAATAAAATAATACAAACATTTATATTATATTTATTAAATAACATGATTAAAAAATTATATTACTTATGATGATAGTAAAGTTGTTATAATATTAACTCGTTGCAAGGTTAAAATATAATATGACTTTAAATTCACTGAGCAAAACATATCTTTCATAATAAACACAAATTTTATACATACCCTAATTCACCGGCCAACACATAGAGTTGGTCATCATGTGGCCATCGCCGAGGCATCCAAGTCTCATGGTTCAACTCCTTGAAATTATGGTATTTTAATCACCACTTATCGACTTTTAGTTGTATGTGATAGTGGTAGTTTGGGTTTATTTATATTATTTTATTTTAATAAAAATTGATCACATTGCATTCGATAATTTAATTTTGTCCTTTTATTCATAGCTTTCGTGTGATTGTAACTTTGTTTCAAGTTTATAGTATATTTTTTTTTAAAGTAATGACAATAAAGTATTTATTTAAAAAATATATTTTTATTATAAGAATAGTGAGTATAATATACATTACCGCTGCTTAGTACTTGTTTTTTTTAATGTAAAAGGTAATTATAGTTATTTTAGATTAATTTAAACATTTATAGAGTAAAAAAGTTTTAAAACTATTTTTATATAAAATATGTTATATAGCAATCATAAATCTTTATTTTAGGTAGCTCTGAATTTATAAATTATTTTATGTTAAGGTTCTTTTAGTAAACTTGATTTGGTCAAGATATTGATGGTATTATATATATATATATATATATATATATATATATATATAAAGCATATTTAAAAGCTAAAAAGCTCAAAAGTAAATCATCTCGGTAGCCACTGAGAACAAACAACAGTGTCTTTAGACACTACCATCTCTTCTTACTTTGTGATATGGTATAGAACTATTGTAGTTATAAATATCAGAGCCGAAGGTGGATAGAGAGATCTTAGATGTAAATCCTAGTGTGAATATAAGAGGCAATGTGATAAATATGGGCCGCTCGAAGAAGAAAAAGAGGATTTTACGTGAGGCATGATGAGCGATATGCGTGGATGTGCATGTGTGATTCTTGAGAGAGAAGTTGGGTTTGAGTGAGCCATAGGGTTGAGAGAGTCTTGCATTATGTGCACTCGGAGCTAACCCAATATTTGTGATGTGAATGTGTGAAGAGATGAACCAGTCATTTGTGAGCTTCCCTTGACATAGATTTGTTGTAAATGCCACTCGAGCATTGTGGATGATTACAGGTCAAGTCTATGATTCCATATGCTCAGGTGCTGGATGATATCAACAAAAGGCCCGAGGCATTATTTGTGACAGTCGATATGCATTCGATTCATGCCTAGATTATTCTTTGGAAGAGACCTATAAGCATTGGAAACAATGGTTAGAGTTAAAACTATGTCAGTGTATCTTCATTGGCAATCAGAATTTTCATACAAGTGACAACAACAAGTTGTCAAGGGAAATAAAAAAGGTATGTTGAGAAGTTCATTGATGAAGTCATGGCCAAGGAGAGGAGAAATTCCTTATGGTAGAGATGCGACGTAAAGGAAGCAGAGAAACCGTAGATGAGATAAGAGCATCCATGTAGATTACGCAGACTAAGAGAAATTGTGTTGAATGGATTGAATAAGGTAAAGAAGCTGAGAGAGAGAGCTAGGATGGATGAAAAGTATGGAGAAGACCATAATGAAAATGGATATGGATTCAAAGAAGGATTCAATTTGTGATATGTGTACACCCTAATATTTTTGGTCCAAGTCATGAAACCTATGATAGGAAGATGTATTTCCCTAAGAAGTTGTAAGACCTATTCTGCGTAGGAGATGCATGGTTGTAAGGTCTAAAGAGCTTGCTCATGCATACATGCAGTGAAAATAACGCATGGAGTTATCAAGTTGTGGAATGGACCACTTGGAGAGGTACCAAGGTGGAAAGTGTAGGGAGAATGTGAGATCTCAAGTGAGATGGTTGTTGAACCATGTACATGATAACTCACAGATATAGTGGCTAGTTAACCATGTAATCCGATAGATGGAAAAATATTTATATGGATTGCAATAAAATGAATGGTACAAAGTCAATCTCCCAGAGTTATGTTTAAGGGGGTAAATTCTTAGGTTTGTATAGTAAACTTGTGACACAAAACTTCCATAGGGTTTGCATTATTTAATTAACAAAACACAAAATAAAACTGAAAATCAAATGCACACCTAATTTTTGAAATGATTAATCAATAAAATAAAATATTCAGAGAGAACTTTAACTCATGCTTGGCCTCTCCTCACACTGACACACACACTTCTACATCTACATCATACCTCATAAGCTTTCCTATTTATACAAATGGATTAGAACCCAAGGTAGGTTCTAGATCCCTAAAATAACTCCCAAAATATCTCTCCTAATCCCTAGCATCTCTCATCTAATATCTAAAATCTTTCATTCAATCCCTTATCCCTAAATTAGGGCTAACTTGGAGTGTAAAAACTTTGGTAAAGTTGAATATGTATATATTATTATTGATAAAAGATGAGATGATTACAAGTGGGGATCACCAAGGCATTAAATACAGCCTTATGGTGTCCCTTGGTGAAGAGCCATGATCGTAGATCATGCCCTTCCACATTAATAAACCTAAGACAACTATATTTAACTAATAATTAATAAATTATACATAATGTTGCCCCTCTCTTAAATATGCTTTTTCCTCAAAGCATACATTATGACGGGTGTTGCTGATGAAATGCTTCAGATTCCCAAGAGGCTTCTTCTATGGGAAAATACTTCCATTTGATTAAATATTCCATAATAACACGAGAGAGCAGCTTGTTTTCTCGGGTAGATAGGATACTTTCGGGCTCCAAAATGATCCTTACTTCATCATCCATCAATATTTCTTCCCATTTTTTATTCGGAATATTTAAGGGATGAAGTAACCTCAGTGTCATAATATTTTCGCTTTTATTTCTTTGACACTTGTCACATTCTGCGACATATTTTTGAATATCGTGACTCATACCCTTCTGAAAGAATGACTGAAATGCATTTTAGTAGGTTTTAAAATATCCTACATGCCCAGACGACATGGAATCATGTGATTCCTTGAGTATTTTTTATATAAACTTGGATTTGGACTTTAGATAAATTCTTCCTTTGTACCATAAGATATCGTTCTTGCACTCAAATTTTGAATTTCCTGGGAGATTATTGATTATAGCCAACATTTACGGATCTTTGGTGTACTCACTTCTAATCTCATTAATCCATTTTGGAACAACAACTAAAACTGCAAGTAGTGTTCATTCTTCATCTTTTCTAGACAAGGCATTTGCTACTACATTGTCTTTTCCTTTCTTGTGTAATATCTTCATGTCGAAAGCGACAATTTTCTCGATCCATTTTTATTGTTCTTCAGAGAGTGTTTTTTGTTGAAGGAGATACTGAAGACTGTTATGATCCGTTCGGATGGCAAATTTACTCCCTAATAGATATTGTCTCCATTTGGCCAATGCATGCATAATTGTGACATTTCCTTATTGTAGGTGGACTTGAGACACTCTCGTTGATTTAGCTTCCTTATTTCAAAAGTAATAGGGTGCCCTTCTTGCATTAATACTACACCAATACCAAATCCAGAGGCATCACATTCGATGATAAATGGTTTATAAAATTTGGGAGTTGCCAATACTGGTGCATTAGCCATTACTTCCTTCAAATCTTCAAAACACTTCCCTGCTTCCTCATTCCATTGAAATGAATTTTTCTTTAAAATATTTGTAAGAGGTGCAGTTCCATGCACATATTATTTAATAAATCTTTAATAATATCCTGTTAATCCTAAAAATCCTCTGAGCTTAGATATATTCACTGGTTTATTCCATTCCCTTATAGCCTTAATTTTAGAAGGATCCACTTTTACCCCTTCACGGGATATTATGTGTCACAGATATTCGACTTCTTTTCCAAAGGTGCATTTGGAATTCTTAGCATAAAATTGATGATCTTCTAATAATGTGAGAACTTTATCCAAGTGTTGCAAGTCCTCTTTCCAAGATCTGTTATAAATAAAAATATCATCAAAAAATACTAGTACAAATTTCCTAAGATATGGTCGAAATAATTCGTTCATAGTCACTTGGAATGTAGCTGGTGCATTTTTCAACCCAAAGGGCATTACTTTAAACTCATAATGACCTTCATGTGTTTGAAATGAAGTTTTTTGTATATCTTCAAGTCTAATTTTGATCTGGTAATAACCTGACCTTAAATCTAATTTAGAGAAGTATTTTGCGCCATGTAGCTCATCTAGCATTTCATCGATAAAGGGAATTGGAAACTTATTTTTAATTGTTATCTTATTTAATCCTATGCAGTCAATGCATAGCCAGAACGATCCATCCTTTTTTCTTACCAATATAACTGGGGCGACATAAGGACTCTTGCTTTTTGAGATGACCCCACATTTTAAAAGGTCTTGGATTATCTTCTCAATTTCATTTTGGTGGTGATGTGGGTAGCATTAAGGCTTGATGTTAACAGGGTTTGATCCTGCCTTCACTTCTATTGTATGTTCGATTTCCCTATTAGGAGGCATTTTCATTGGTATTTCTTGGAATACTTTTTTGTGTTTCTAAGCTATTCCTTGTACTTCCAGTGACTCTTCGTGGTTCCCTTTTGTAGATAACATGTCTAACTGATGACATTGTACTATATAGGCTGGCGCCCCTTTTCGGATCATCTCCATCATCTGGGATGATGATACGATTTGAATTTCTGGGGTTTGGAATCCATATAATTTGTGCTTCGGCCCTTCCCACTTAAGGCTTATAAATTGCTTCTAATGGTTGGCAGTATAAGTACCTAAGGTTTGTAGCCATTGAATTCCTAAGACCACATCTACTCCTCCTAGTGGTACGACAGAGAATGGGGATTCTAAACTAAAGTCTTTAACCTGTAATTTGACTTTATGGCATTTCCCTACTTGCTCAATTTTCTTACCATTGGCCACCATTACGGTCATATTAGGCATGGGAAAATTAAATATGTTGAGTCTTTTGGCCATGGTTGAATCTAGAAAATTGTGGGTGCTGCCAGTATCAATGAGAACCATTACATTGTTTTTCTTAATATGTCCTCTTAATTTTAGTGTCTGAGGTTGTGATATACCTGTCATGGCTGATAACGACACTTCTGGAATGCTTTCATCATCCACTTCTGGAGATAAATTTGGAGTGTCTTCTATTCCTTCTACATCTGAATCATCATTGTGAGAGTCATTCGTTGCTTCACAATTATACATATTTTTTTCTTTTCCATTAGCACATCTGTGCTTAGGGTCCCATTTTTTGCCACAACATTTGCACTTGCCTTCTCTCATCCTTTGTATTTCCATGTTAGATTTGTCTCCTTCAGGAAGGCATGGTGGAACATATTTCATGTTATCTTATTTTGTAGATTGAGGAAACCTTCATCTCGAATATACTCTTTCTAGTTTTGACCAAGATAACCTTTCAAATTTCTTTTCAACAGCTTTTGCTTTTTGCCTTGCTAGTTCTACTAATGTAATGTTGTGAAGTTTGATCTCTTCTTGTATATGGATTTTAAGTCCCCAGATGAAAGATTGGATTGGACGATATTTTGACAATCCCTACACTCATGTCGCTAAGGTCTCCCATTCTCGACTGTACTCATCCACATCTCCTTTTTGGCGTAATTTGATGAATGTCGAAAAAAAAAAAATTCCTCTTTTATAACTTGAAATATTTTAAAGAATGCATCCTTAAATTTTGTCCAACTGATAGCAACCGTCGCCTTTTTCCACCACATATACCAATTATATGCTTCTCCTTCCATTTTCATGGAAGTGTGCTTAATATTTTCATCATCAGTATTAATGTCATGAATCTCAAAATATTCTTTGGCTTTATTAAGCAATTGAACGATATTTTTTTCATTACCGTCAAACTTGGGTAGCTCGATTTTTGCTTTTTGATGATATGCTAATGGTGAGATGATAAGGGATATTGATTAGCAAATGCATTCCAGAGCTTCTTATTTTGAGAGTCTACATTACTATCTTCATGATGATGTGGGGAATCAGTTTTTTCTTGATGCTCTTCTGAGTTCCCTAAATCTGCTGAATTGTTTTGTTGATTTTGTTCCATATTGGGGAATATTGGTCGTTGTGTCTGACTTATCTTCTCACAGAGTTCTGTCATATTTTGCATTGCTTGGCTATGATTTTTTGTGGCCTTGCTATGATTTAGCCAAATTTGTCTTTCTATTCGATTTGTCATTTCTTGAAGCTTTCTGATGTCGTTGGACTGTCTTGCAACTGTACCCTCTAGATCGACTAATATTTTGTCAAAGTCATCAGTATTATTATTGACCTGTTTCTCAAGATGCAGATTTTTTTTTTGGAATTCAGCCATCGACATTAATGACGACATTGAACGTGTATGTGGTGGTGAATATTTTTCTACCAGATTTTTTTCTTCCTTTTTTTTCAAATAATAATAATAATAATATATATATATATATATATATATATATATATATATATATATATATATATATGTTTTAAATAATAATAATTATTATTATTTTTTTATATAAATTATATGTATATAATTATTGATTGTAATTATATAGTATATATATTATGACTATATAAAAAAAATCGTTCAATGTTTAAAAGTGTACCCGTCCAGTTTTCAGACGTCGGAATGTTTCTTTTAACCAGACTCGTTCACCGTATACTAACGAATCTATGTATTGAACCACGAATCTGTCCAGTTTTTTGATATCAGAATGTTTCTTTTAAAGCAACTTGTTCATTGTATACTTAAACGAATCTATGTATTGAACCCGAGAGAGTCGTCGATCGGGCACGAAAAGTCGCACCTCTAGACTACCAACCACAGAATTGGCGGCATATCAATTTTTTATTCCTTGAGCTCGATTTATGTTGTAGCATTCCTCGGAGGAGTGTAAGGGTCGGGGAGGCAGGGAAGGCGGGGAGGCGAGAAGAAGAGGCGTTGAGGCCAAGGCTAGAGGAGAGGTGGGAGGCGGGAGGAGAGGTGGGAAGTGGAAGCAGGAAGGAAGGGTGTCGGGGTGGAGGTGGGAGGAGAGGTGGGAGGCAGGAGGAGAGGTGGGCAGGGGAGGCGGGGAGCAGAGGTGTCAGGGGAGGCGGAAGTAGAGGTGGGTAGGGGAGGCGGGAGAAAAGGTGTTGGGGGAAGGGAATATATAGCGTGGGGAAATGGCGACGTAATGGAGGATGGGGGTGGCAGGGAAAGGTGGAAGGCAGAGTACGGGGTAATGGGAATGATGGCGGGGGAAGACGGGTGGGAAGACAGGCGGGAGAAGGGGTGGGTGGGTGAGGAAGCCATGAGTGCTGAGGGTGAGGGGTCAGGTTGGGTAGAGTGAGGGGGGGGAGTGCTGTGTGAGGGGGCTGAGGGGAGAGGAATGCAGCTTTGAGAGGAGGGAAAAGGATTACGGCAAGTGTGGAAAGGGAATGATGACATCAGAAAAAATCTGGAAATTTTTTTTAAACAAATTTCACTGCCCACAAGCACCCGGTTTTTAAACAATTCTACAATTTTCTTTGTAATTGCTTAATCTCTTTGATGATCATATAGATCCTGAAAAGCGACTTCTCTGATACCAATGGAGTGTAAAAAATCTGGTAAACTTGAGTATATATTATTATTGATAAAAGACGTGATGATTACAAGTGGTGATCACCAAGGCTTTAAATACAGCCTTATGGTGTCCCTTGGCGAAGAGGCATGATAGTTGATCATGCCCTTCCACATTAATAAAACTAATACAACTATCTTTAACTAATAATTAATAAATTATACATAACATAACTATCCATAATTGATCCGGATTTATGCAGGAACGCAACAGAATAAACACATAACCATAAATACAAAGATGCAGCGGAAATAACACTTCATTTCATTAATATCAAGGAACTGAAATTTGCTTACAGACAGAATGGAAATAAAACTAGCTAGAGCACTCGTAGCTATCTATGAGAAGAGATGTGGCAGATACAGGCCTCTGAACTGTGTTACAATGAGGCTCGAGGGCCTATTTATTATTGAGAAACAATGTAGAATCCGAAACGTCTGAAAACCTAACCGTAGGAGATGAGGCGCCAAAACTGTGGGTGCCCGTTTGGGTAAATTGGTGGTTCAGCTTCCTGGGGGCGTAACTTTTGCACCCGATCTCCGTTTGATGCGCTCAATAGTTCGTTAGAAAGACCTATCCGAGGAATACAACATTCGGGACTAAAAAGATGCCCAAAAAACGTCATCTAGGACCTCAAAACGGCTTCGGAAGTTTAGGACCCGAAAAAATGCTAAAAATAGTAAGTTATGCCGAAACTGAAAAACTGAAAGAGACAATGGTGGGGGGCAAGTGGAATAGGTGGGTGGCCACCAATATCCACCTGGATCATTAAGCCCCCAAAACGGCTCCGAGAGTGGAGGACCCAAAAGCTTGCTAAAAATAGTAAGTTTTGCTGAATGTGAAAAGCTGCACAAATTGATGGTGCTGGTCCAAATGGAATAGGTGGGTGGCCACCGATATCCAACTAGATCATTCCTCCCTCCTTAGGAAGGAATGTTCCCCATTGCGTTGAGATCGTCCATGAGATGAGGCAAATTCTGTTGAACTGAGTATTAGATGTATTGAAGATGTCATGGACCTGCGGGTGGACATGCTGGATGCGTTTAGTAAATTTGGTTTCTTTATCAGCCTTAGATAGTACATGTTTAGATTATGTATGTGTAGTTGCAGGATGTATGGCAACATTAGGCGGTGGTGCGTTGGGAGTCAAATCAATGGAGTGCTTGTCCTGATAGTGTAGAGGAACCTTTATGAGTGAGGAGAAATTGTCATCGTATTCCTCCATAACTTTGTCCATCTGCTACATTCGTGCAAGGGAGCCCTGTTTCGAGGTTGTGGCCACAATATTCTTCTTTCCCTCTGAGTGAGTCGTAAGGAAAATGAATTTCCTGGTTTGGGAAACAATCTTACTGCGTTGTTTTGCAGTAGTCAAAGAGATGACAAGAGGTGGTACTACCTCTGGTATCCTGTACAAGTTATTTCCCAAAGTAATAATAAGAGCACGAGGCCTAGACTCATACACAGCATGTCACCTTCACAAGTATGGTTGGCCAAATAATACATCAGCTACATCAAGAGGAGCAACATCACACAATACCTCATCCGTGAATGGCTTGATACTGTATGGAAGGCGGCACTGCTCGCGGATGCGGAGATCTCTCCCTGGGTGGAGCCACCCGATGGTATATGGTTATGGGTGTGCTATGGTCGGTAGGCCGAGTCGCTTCACGACCTCTGCTGAAATGAGGTTCTTTTGGCTTCCGCTATCGACAAGAAATTGCAGCGAAGAACCCTTTACCCACATCTGCGATTGGAAGAGGCGCTCCCCCTCCTCTGGATCATCTGGACCCTCCTTCTGGATCTTGGATGTGGCAACAATGGCACTGGGATCCACATCAATGATCTGCTGCCCTTTATCATTGCCTTTGTATGGTTCTAACTCAGGATCAGAAAATGAATCTGATTCGGGTGCCTTTAATTCAGCCACCAAAGACTGTTTGGCCCGACACTCGTTTGTGCTGTGAGTGGGGCTGTTATGAAAGTCACACCACTTCCCCGTGTCCTTCTTTGGATTTGTGTTGTTGTTCTGAGTCGCATTGCTTTGGCCTTTTCCCTTGTTCTTCGGTTCAGGGGCACCTTTCAGATTTATAGATCCAAACTCTCGCTTCTTCTGCTTAAATTTCTACTCGATCTTGGCGGCATAGCGATATGCCGTGCCAAGCGATGTAATCTCGAGGAAATCCATTTCCTCTTGAATGTGTTTGTGCAGACAGCCACGGTACTTGACCCCCAAATGTCTCTCCGAATATTTAATACCCAACTTTGTGCGCAGGGTATGGAACAAATTCGTTAGTTTGTGCACATGTTGATCCTTTTGTTGCCGCAGCGTGGTCCATTGGATGCATTTGTCCTCATAACTCCTCACGGGGTAATATTGTTCCTTGATGCCGTCTCGGAACGAATTCCAGGTGGGTGTGGCGGAGAACGGAGAGGGTTCCCCTTCGCCCTCTTGCTCACGGTAGGTTTCCCACCAGTCTTTGACATGGGGGGCAACTTTGAGAAGTGAAAAAATAATCTTTTCTGGGTCAGAGAAGTCATGGACCGAGAAATACCCTTCCAGCAAATTTAACCATCTGTCTACGACATCTGCATCTATTTTTCCTTCAAATATAGGAATGTCAAAGTTTACCTGTACCTTGAAGGGAGTGGCACCTCCAGAGTGGTTTTTGGATGCAGATGCACCATATGTGGGCAGTCGTTGAAGGATTTGAGCAAAGTTATCCATCATCGCGTTCCTTTGTTTCTCGAGGGCCTCCTCGAGCAGTATTTTGCTAAGATCTTCTGCTCCCTCGTCTTTCTTTTCTTCCGCCATGGGAGGTCGTCGGGGTTTGTGAGGCTGATCTTGCAAGGGTTCAACCAGATCGAGCCCTAACTCCTTATACCCTGACTGCGTTGGGGACATGCAAAGAAAAACAAAGAAAGAGCGCACTGGCTTCGATACCACCGATCCGGATTTACAAGAACGCAACAACAAAAACATAACCATAAATACGTAGATGCAAGGAAATAACACTTCATTTCATTAATATCAAAGAACTCGAAATTTCTGCTAGTATTACAGTAATGGAAATAAAATAGCTAGGGTGCTGGTAGAGAATCTCTGAGAAGAGATGTGATGGCTACAGACCTCTGAACTGTGTTACAATGAGGCTCGAGGGCCTATTTATTATTGAGAAACAATGTAGAATCCGAAACTTCAAAAAACCTAACTGTAGGAGATGAGGTGCCAAAACTGTGGGCGCCCGTTTGGGTAAATTGGTGGTTCAACTTCCCGGGGGCGTAACTTTGGCACCCGATCTCCGTTTCATGCGCTCAATAGCTCGTTATAAATATCTATCCGAGGACTACAACTTTCGAGATTGCACCGAGGCTCAAAAACGTTGTTTAGGGCCTCAAAACGGCTCAGAAGTTCAGGACCCGAAAACTGCTAAAAATAGTAAGTTATGCCGAAACTGAAAGACTGAAAGAGACAATGGTGGGGGGCCAAGTGGAATAGTTGGGTGGCCACCAATATCCACCTGGATCATTAAGCCCCCAAAACGGCTCCGAGAGTGGAGGACCCGAAAACCTGCTAAAAATAGTAAGTTGTGCTGAATGTGAAAATCTGCAAGAATTGATGGTGCTGGTCCAAATGGAATAGTGGGTGGCCACCGATATCCACCTGGATCATTCCTCCCTCCTTAGGAAGCAATGGTCCCCATTGCGTTGAGATCCTCCATGAGATGAGGCAAATTCTGTTGAACTGAGTATTAGATGTGTTGAAGATGTCATGGACCTGCGGGTGGACATGCTGGATGCGTTTAGTAAATTTGGTTTCTTTATCAGCCTTAGACAGTACATGTTTGGATTTTGTATGTGTAGTTGCAGGATGTATGGCAACATCAGGCGGTGGTGCGTTGGGAGTCAAGTCAATGGAGTGCTAGTCCTGACAGTGTAGAGGAACCTTTATGAGTGAGGAGAAATTGTCATCGTATTCCTCCATAACTTTGTCCATCTGCTGCAGCCGTGCAAGGGAGCCTTGTTTCGAGGTTGTGGCCACAATATTCTTCTTTCCCCGTGAGTGAGTCGTAAGGAAAATGAATTTCCTGGTTTGGGAAACAATCTTACTGCGTTGTTTTGCAGTAGTCAAAGAGATGACAGGAGGCGGTACTACCTCTGGTATCCTGTACAAGTTATTTCCCAAAGTAATAATAATAGCACGAGGCCTAGACTCATACATAGCATGTCGCCTCCACAAGTATGGTTGGCCCAATAATACATCAACTACATCAAGAGGAGCAACATCACACAATACCTCATCCGTGAATGGCTTGATATTGTATGGAAGGTGGCACTGCTGGCAGATGCAGAGATCTCTCCCTGGGTGGAGCCACCCGATGGTATATAGCTGTGGGTGTGCTATGGTCGGTAGGCCGAGCCGCTTCACGACCTCTGCTGAAATGAGGATCTTTTGGCTTTTTCTATCGACGAGAAATTGCAGCAGAGAACCCTTTACCCACATCTGCGACTGGAAGAGGCGCTCAACCTCCTCTGGATCCTCTGGACCCTCCTTCTGGATCTTGGTGGTGGCAACAATGGCACTGGGATCCACATCAATGATCTGCTTCCATTTTTCATTGCCTTTGTCTGGTTCTAACTCAGGATCAGAAAATGCAGCTGATTCGGGTGCCTTTAATTCGGCCACCAAAGACTGTTTGGCCTGACACTCGTTTGTGCTGTGAGTGGGGCTATTATGAAAGTCACACCAGTTCCCTGTGTCCTTCTTTGGATTTTTGGTGTTGTTCTGAGTCACATTTCTTTGGCCTTTCCCCTTGTTCTTCGATTTAGGGGCACCTTTTCGATTTGTAGATACAAAGTCTCGCTTCTTCTGCTTAAATTTTTGCTCGATCTTGGCGGCATAGCGATATGCCGTGCCAAGCGATGTAATGTCAAGGAACTCCATTTCCTCCTAAATGTGTTTGTGCAGACAACCGAGGTACTTGAGCAACAAATGTCTCTCGGAATCTTTAATACCCAACTTTGTGCGCAGGGTATGGAACAGATTTGTCAGTTCGTGCACATCTTGATCCTTTTGTTGCCGTAGCGTGGTCCATTGGATTTATTTGTCCTCATAGCTCCCCATGGGGTAATATTGTTCCTTGATGCCGTCTCAGAACAAATTACAGGTGGGTGTGGCATAGAACAGAGAGGGTTCCCCTTCACCCTCTTGCTCACGGTAGGTTTCCCACCAGTCTTTGACATGGGGGGCAGCTTTGAGAAGTGAAAAAATAATCTTTTCTCGGTCAGAGAAGTCATGGACCGAGAAATACCCTTCCAGCAAATTTAACCATCTGTCTACGGTGTCTGCATCTATTTTTCCTTCAAATATAGGAATGTCAAAGTTTACTCCGTACTCAAGGAGTGGCCCTCCCGCAGTGGTTGTTGGATGCAGACAAGCACACATGTGGGCATTGCTAAGAGCCTGAGCAAAGTTATCCATCATCGCGTTCCTTTGTTTCTCGAGGGCCTCCTCGAGCAGTATTTTGATAGGATCTCCTGCTCCCTCGTCTTTCTTTTCTTCTGCCATGGGAGGTCATCGAGGTTTGCGAGGCTGATCTTGCAAGGGTTCAACCAGATCGAGCCCTAACTCCTTATACCCTGACCGCGTTTGGGACATGCAAAGAAAAAAAAAGAAAGAGCAGACCCGCTCTGATACCACTGATCCAGATTTATGCAGGAACACAACAAAATAAACACATAACCATAAATACAGAGATGCAGCGAAAATAACACTTCATTTCATTAATATCAAAGAACTGAAATTTGCTTACAGACAGAATGGAAATAAAACTAGCTAGGGCACTGGTAGCTATCTCTGAGAAGAGATGTGGTGGCTACAGGCCTCTAAACTGTGTTAAAATGAGGCTCGAGGGCCTATTTATTATTGAGAAATAATATAGAATCTGAAACGTCCAAAAACCTAACCGTAGGAGATGAGGCGCCAAAACTGTGGGCGCCCGTTTGGGTAAATTGGTAGTTCAACTTCCCAGGGGCGTAACTTTTGCACCTAATCTCCATTTGATGCGCTCAATAGCTCGTTAGAAAGATATATTTGAGGACTACAACTTTCAGGACTAAAAGATGCCCAAAAAACGTCGTTTAGGGCCTCAAAACGGCTCCGGAAGTTCAGGACCCGAAAAACTACTAAAAATAGTAAGTTATGCCGAAACTAAAAAACTGAAAGAGAAAATGGTGAGCGGCCAAGTGGAATAGGTGGGTGGCCACCAATATCCACCTAGATCATTAAGCCCCCAAAACGGCTCCGAGAGTGGAGGACCCGAAAACCTGCTAAAAATAGTAAGTTGTGCTGAATGTGAAAAGCTGCACGAATTGATGGTGCTGGTCCAAATGGAATAGGTGGGTGGCCACTGATATCCACCTGGATCATTCTGCCCTCCTTAGGAAGCAATGGTCTCCATTGCATTGAGATCCTCCATGAGATGAGGCAAATTCTGTTGAACTGAGTATTAGATGTATTGAAGATGTCATGGACCTACGGGTGGACATGCTGGATGCGTCTAGTAAATTTTGGTTTCTTTATCAGCCTTAGATAGTACATTTTTGGATTCTGTATGTGTAGTTGCAGGATGTATGGCAACATCAGGCGGTGGTGCGTTGGGAGTCAAATCAATGGAGTGCTTGTCCTGACAGTGTAGAGGAACCTTTATGAGTGAGGAGAAATTGTCATCGTATTCCTCCATAACTTTTTCCATCTGCTGCAGTCGTGCAAGGGAGCCCTATTTCGAGGTTGTGGCCACAATATTCTTCTTTCCCTCTGAGTGAGTCGTAAGGAAAATTAATTTCCTAGTTTGGGAAACAATCTTATTGCGTTGTTTTGCAGTAGTCAAAGAGATGACAGGAGGCGGTACTACCTCTGCTATCCTGTACAAGTTATTTCCCAAAGTAATAATAACAGCACGAGTTCTAGACTCATACATAGCATGTCGCCTCCACAAGTATGGTTGGCCCAATAATACATCAACTACATCAAGAGGAGCAACATCACACAATACCTCATCCGTGAATGGCTTGATACTGTATGGAAGGCGACATTACTGGCGGTTGTGGAGATCTCTCCCTGGGTGGAGCCACCCGATGGTATACGGTCAGGTGTGCTGCGGCCCGTAGGGGCCGAGCGGGCCACGACCTCTGGCCGAAATGCCTTGTCACATCGACGCTCTAGTAGGCCTGGCACCGGAGAACCCTTTACCCACATCTGCGACTGGAAGAGGCACTCCCCCTCCTCTGGATCCTCTGGACCCTCCTTCTAGATATTGGTGGTGGCAAAAATGGTACTGGGATCCACATCAATGATCTGCTTCCCTTTGTCATTGCCTTTGTCTGGTTCTAACTCAGAATTAGAAAATGCATATGATTCGGGTGCCTTTAATTCGGCCACCGAATATTGTTTGGCCCGAAAATCGTTTGTGCTGTGAGTGGGGCTGTTATGAAAGTCACACCACTTCCCTGTGTCCTTCTTTGGATTTGTGGTGTTGTTCTGAGTCGCATTGCTTTGGCCTTGACCCTTGTTCTTCGGTTCGGGGGCACCTTTCAGATTTGTAGATCCAAAGTCTCGCTTCTTCTGCTTAAATTTCTACCCGATCTTGGCGTCATAGCGATATGCCATGCCAAGTGATGTAATGTTGAGGAACTCCATTTCCTCCTGAATGTGTTTGTGTAGAAAGCCGCGGTACTTGAGCACCAAATGTCTCTCTGAATCTTTAATACCGAACTTTGTGCGCATGGTATGGAACTGATTCGTCAGTTCGTGCACATCTTGATCCTTTTGTTGCCGCAGCATGGTCCATTGGATGTATTTGTCCTCACAGTAGTTTTTAGTGGGCAATATTGTTCCTTCATGCCATCTCTAACCAATTCAAGTGGGTGTAGTAGGAGAGGCTCAGGGTTCCTCTTCTCGCCCTCTTGTTCACTAAGGAGGTTTCCACCGCATTTGACATGTGCGCCTTTGAGGAAGTGCACACCTTTTCTCAGTAGAGAAGTCATGGACCGAGAAATACCCTTGCATCAAATTTAACCATCTGTCTATGGCATCTGCATCTATTTTTCCTTCAAATATAGGAATGTCAAAGTTTACCTGTACGTTGAAGGGAGTGGCACTGTTTGGTCTCAATCTAGTCTCCTAAATTGAGTTCATTTAATTGTCAACCAGGGTTGGTAAACTGCTGAAGTGAACTGCACCGTATGTGCCTAGGTGTTTTGTCTCTTAATGCGTTGTGTGTAGTGTTTTATGATGTTTTTGGTCTTTTTGGTGGTTTTATGTTCACAAGGAAAATGACTAGAAAGCTAGTGGAAAGAAGCTGATGATTAAAACAGAGTGAAGCCTAATTGGTTGATGACAAGTGGTGAATGTAAAGGCAGCTACTGAAACAAAATCAAATCCAAACTATGACTAAGAAGAAACAAAGCTTGATAATGACTTTTAAGCAAATGATTCAAAACATAAACTCAAGTTGTCAAATTCTTTCATCAAAGGTATTTTGAGAGAGAACTTGAGACATGGTCAGCTAAGCATGCAAATTCTCCTAACTAAAAAGTTAAACAACTAACTTATAATGATGCAACATTTTATCCATGATTAGAGATTTGTTGAAGCACATTTGGAGTAAAACATTGATACCATCATAAGATCTCTACTTTAAGACTAGTTCCTAACTCTATTCTGCAACTTAGTTTGATAATACTACACTTCACTCAAAGGTTATAGATTTTTAAAATAGTCTTCTGAGGAAATGTTTGTTTGAGAGATGATAAGGAAGTTGCAGAAGTAATTCAGGCCTTAAAATGATATTGTCTTCTGTTCATATGGTTATGAATCAATTATAGATTTTAGAACAAGAAGAGGTTTGTAAATAATGAAGGTTTTTTTGTTAAGTTTAACAACTGAAGTAATCTAATATGCAGTGAATGACAACTGAATGTGGAGTGAAAATGCAATGAGTTAAGCTAAAACTGAACTTAAGATGTCACTAATCTAAAACAGTGCTGAACTACCAAGTCATTATCAAACTTAAAACAAAATAACTGAGCATGAATTATGTGCAATTAAACTCCGGAGTATCCTAACTAAGCTATCATGCATTATTCTATGGAATCATACAGTTTGTTTGTCCATCATGATTGTTATTTTGGAAGAGTTTCTTAGAACAATCCTAACTGTACAATTCAGTGCAAATGCAAACATAAAGACTGAAAGCAATTTAAAAACTAAGATAACACAACTATCTCATACCCATCATTATGATATTTTGGAAGAGCATTTTAAGAGCAACAACAGCTATGTTACTTAGTGAAAAAAAAAAACAACTAAAACATTCATCATCACAGTCATGCTTTGGACATCATAAGGATTTTTTGGAAGAGTTTCTTCTTTTGGAAGAGTGTTTAGAACAAATGTAACCGTGATAGTGAACACAAGAAACTTCAATTAAATCCTACAACACTATAGCCATTTCCCATTCATCATTATAATCTTTTGGAAGAGTTTTTAGAATGAGTATAACTATAGTAACTAATGAAAACAACTACGAATTCAACTTCAAAAACGTAAAGGTAGCTAGGATACTTATCTAAATTACGCAAATAAAACCGTGCAGGAGGCAGGGGCCCTCTACCACCAGACGGAATCTAACACCAAATCAACTCAACGCTTTTCAAAACAACACTGTCTTCTTCATTAAAGGTGAAATAACTTGAACAGAGCAATATGTGTCTTCAGAAATGTAGCACAAAATCTAAGAAAAATCTGGAACAAAATCTAGCCTAGCTCTCGGTTTCCCAAGTGTTTTTATAACAAATTTACATAACAAGACTTGCAACAATTCCAGGATCATTGTCTTTCCTTATCGAAATCACATTAGGACTCTTGAAGTGGCTGCATAAAAAGGAAAAGGACATATGGACTAAGACAGTCCTATTAGAAGTCTGCTTTCTTAAATGTGTTCCCACGTACCAAAACCATATCCAGAATTCGGTTTTTCCTTCATGGTGAGCAACAAACAATGTAGACATGACGTGGAATATACCCATATGCGGTTTTTCTTGAGAGGCCACCTGGAACATACCCAAACGTGAAGACAACTGCAGAATTTCTGGTTAGCTACGGAATGTCTGCATTCTGCAGCTAGTTCTGGTCAAAATGCATTACAATGGAAAAAATCACAAAACTTAGCAAGTCAGTCATGTTAATCATTCTAAAAGTAATTTTAACTAAATTCATTGATCAATTGGGTCTAGGATAACAATGGAAAAAGGAAAATGAGGTAAAGTAAGATGAAAGAAAGCACAATATTGAGGCTCAACAGGCACCTCCAGAGTGGTTGTTGGATGCAGATGTGCCATATGTGGGCATTCGTTGAAGGATTTGAGCAAAGTTATCCATCATCGCGTTCCTTTGTTTCTCGAGGGCCTTCTCTAGCAGTATTTTGCTAGGATCTCCTGCTCCCTCGTCTTTCTTTTCTTCAGCCATGGGAGGTCGTTAGGGTTTTCGAGGCTGATCTTGCAAGGGTTCAACCAGATCGAGCCCTAACTCCTTATACCCTGACCGAGTTGGGGACATGCAAAGAAAAACAAAGAAAGAGCAGACCCGCTCTGATACCACTGATCCAGATTTATGCAGGAATGCAACAGAATAAACACATAACCATAAATACAGAGATGCAGCGGAAATAACACTTCATTTCATTAATATCAAAGAACTGAAATTTGCTTACAGACAGAATGGAAATAAAACTAGCTAGGGCACTGCAGCTATCTCTGAGAAGAGATGTGGCGGCTACGGGCCTCTGAACTGTGTTACAATGAGGCTCGAGGGCCTATTTATTGTTGAGAAACAATGTAGAATCTGAAACGTCCAAAAACCTAACCGTAGGAGATGAGGCGCCAAAACTGTGGGCGCCCGTTTGGGTAAATTGGTGGTTCAACTTCCCGGGGGCATAACTTTGGCACCCGATCTTCGTTTGATGCGCTCAATAGCTCGTTAGAAAGATCTATCCGAGGAATAAAAATTTTGGGATGAATTTGATGATCAAATTTCGCTAGTAAAATGATGCCCAAAAAACGTCGTTTAGGGCCTCAAAATAGCTCCAGAAGTTCAGGACCTGAAAAACTGCTAAAAATAGTAAGTTATGCCGAAACTGAAAAACTGAAAGAGACAATGGTGGGGGGCCAAGTGGACTAGGTGGGTGGCCACCAATATCCACCTAGATCATTAAGCCCCCAAAACGGCTCCGAGAGTGGAGGACCCAAAAACCTACTAAAAATAGTAAGTTGTGCTGAATGTGAAAAGTTGCACGAATTGATGGTGCTGGTCCAAATGGAATAGGTGGGTGGCCATCGATATCAATCTGGATCAATAATCCTCTCAATCCTTCCTTATCCTCTCGAATCTTCTCCTAATTACAATAATTCTGATTCTCTCCTAAAAACCATAGGAAAAATACATTAATTAAATCCTAACTTACAAACGAACTCATTGGTAAATTACTAACCCAGGGTAAATGCTCCTGCATCAGATTCCCAAGGTAAAAAGAAAACATGGTCTCTTGACCATCAATAATCATAAAATGTTAAGAATTCCCCATGATCCCAAACTTTCATTTGCAGTAAATTAGTTGTTTTGGCATGTTGTCAATGTTCTATGTTTCTAAGCTTTTTATGTAGTTGTCCCTTCTCCTTGCTCATGTATGCTTCTTTCATTTGTTTTATATGTCTGTTCTCCATGAATTCACTTGGATACCACACATCTTCTATCATTCTTTGCTTCTTATACTGGAAGTATTCTTCATTGCTATCACTTTGCTACTAAATTTTCTTCATTGAAAGCCCGTCCTCATCCTCAATGTAATTATTGTAGTCCATCATCATTTCATTTTCTGCACAATTTTTTTTAGATTGTTCAACCCATATTCTAAAAAATCTATTTCTAGAGCAATATCCTCCATATTGATTCCTTTGTAGACTTTTATATGTTCCTCCAATGGTTCTTGAGCTTCCTTAATTTGCATCTTACTTTCAGCTTTTGCAATTCTCCACTACCTGCGTGCACAAAACAAGCATTAGTTTCAAAATCATAAGACCTGCACGTATCGCTTATGGATTTCTACATCCCTTCCTTATGTAACATACAATCCTTCAAGCTTTCGACTGACTCTTCCTCGTCCATATCCATATGTTCATCATCATTGTCACCCAACAATGATCCTTGTTCACGTGCACAAATATATATCTTTTTCTGAAAGTTTAGTTTGCGCTGCAATCTTCATTCCATCAATTGTTTAATTGGCCATTTAACTATTCTTTTTATTATTCATCCATGTCTTTGTGTTTGTAGTATCTATAGCAACACGTCCAATCATGTTTTTAATTCAACAATTTCTCTCTTGTCATCATTAATGCCAACCACTACGACATCATTGTTGTGCCCTTTCTCTCGATCCTGCATCTTCATCGTCTGTTGTGAATTTCACCTTTTTCATTGTAACCTGCGACAAAGTTGTCTCCTCCAAACTTGGCGAATGATTCACTACACTCGAACCTTTATTTCTGACCACTCATTGCTCCTCAAAAACTACAAACATCAACTGCAATATTTCTTGTCTTACAATGACCAAACTCTTAGGTGTCGGGCTACACCAATCATGCACCCAATTAGCTTCACAGACTCAAACATTTGACTTGATTTAAGACTCTTTGACTCCACACTTGACATCAACTCTTCAATAATGGGCCTTGGATGAAAAATGCATCCTTTTGTATAATAACTCAATGGTGGATTTTGACTTTAACTTCACTTAAGCTATACAAATTTCTTCAATTGACCTTGACATCGAATCTTATTTGAACTCACTAGTATGAATTACAACTCCATTATGACTTCTAAAGTCATTACATTTCTTCAAATTCATTCCCTATAAATCTAAATCCACTCTTTACAAAAAAAACCCCAAAATAATATAAACTCATTTTCACACTTTATAAATCCTCTTTCTCATAACTCTCCTACTTAAAAAGCTAAAATTTCATTATGAAGCTATGCATTCTCAAACCCACACATGATTTTATGAAACCAAATATCACCCACTCAAAATAGTGTGCAGCAACTCACCATTTGTCTTCCATCATAATTTACAACATCAATTTACTTTCACCTTTACGTTTACTATTTACTTTAACATTTAATATTTTCACCTTTAACTATTTACTTTCACCTCATTTAATAGTCACTTATGACAAATTAATGTGAAAGTAAAAGTGAATTACGTGAAAATATATTGAAGAAGCTAGCAAAATTTCCAACACAATACCATCATTTTACCAAAATGCCATTTCACCTCATTTAATCAAAATAAAACCAAATCAAAAATTAAATTTTTAACTCTCATGCACACAATAGGAATTGGTTGAATGTGACATGAAGCTAGTTGAAGATAGCTCGAATTCAACTCCCCCTTACCTTAGATGTTCCGGCACTCTATGGGAATATTTGGAGAAGCTTTTGGGATCATACTAGAAAGTATGTGAAAGTCTCACTCAACCCCTTTTTTAATTAAAAAAAAAAGAAAAATTCACAAAAAAATGGATTATACCTGTGTAGTATATCACTGCTTATAGAGTAAAAGAATTATACCACTGTAATATATCAAAGCCTAAAGGAATTTTACCAAATTCTCACCAGTGGTCTTATCTCTTCTGTAGTCCTTTTGAACATCAATGAGTGGGCGTGGTTTTTTGTAGGTTGTGATTCTGTCAACGCCGAGATTGATCAACGCACGTAGAAACCCTTTACAGGATGACCCAGCTCATAGGTATATGCGTAAGAATTCATAGAAATAAACTCAGCTAAGTTTTGAGTTTGCATGCAGTTTAATCATCTCACCAATAATATTTCCTGGTTTCATGAACCAAGTAGCATACATGAATTGGTTATTATGTTCCACGTGATTTTAGATTAGTTTCACTCTTTGTCATCCATCGTAAGATTATCTTCAAGTGCATTTTGTTGTCCAATACCTTTATAATATTCCCCAAGCATGGTAGCGGTTACATCTTCCTCCGAGTAGGGAAATGATTGCAGCCCAGTATTGCCACCGAATATCCCACTTGTGGCTCTTCGTCCAACTGCCGAACTCAAATATATGTGCTCATGGAGAAATCGAACTATATATTACACAACTAATTCAATGCAGCGGTCTATCATACAACTAACTCAATGACACTACAAACTTAGCTCTAATATGATGATCTGATACCAAATGACACACGAATTCCATAGGGTCTGCAATATTTAATTAAAAAAATACAAAATAAAACTGAAAACCAAATGCACACCCAATTACTAAAATGATTAATGAATAAAACAAAATATTCATAAAAAATTGAACTTCATGCTTGGCCTCTATTTAGAGACTCTCACACACATTTCTACATCTACATCATATCTTATAGGCTCTCTTATTTATACAAATGGATTAGAACCCAAGATAGATTTTAGATCCCTAAAATAACGCCCGAAATATCTCTCTTAATCCATAAAATCTTCTCTAGGTATAAGAGCATCCACGGGATTTTCCTATGGTATTAATCTCCAATAAAACTTATTTAAATGCTAAAAAGATCAAAAATCCCAACATATTGTAGTTAAATTATTACATTATGCTACAGAGTCATCATAAATCCCACTTTAAAGTAGCCTTTAGATTTATTACTTTTCTTATAATTAAATTATTATATATTAATTATACATCATATGTTACATGGTAATCATTGTGACAGCCTCATTAAGAGTTAACTAGTATTCACTAGTTAAAGACAATTTGTTTATTTTATTTTTTGGAAAGAAAGACTTAAATTGCTATTGTTCATAAAAAAAATTATTATTATTATTATTATTTTTAATTAAGTTATTAGGAGAAACCAATTAATGAAAATAAATCTTTTAAGTTGTTGGTAAAAATGTTTCCAAGAATAGGAGGTGGTTGGGGACAGTTGGAAAATAGTTACCTACTCCTTTGAGCATAAAGTTGAATCCCAAAGGAGGAGTAGGGGTTTTGTGCAAAAACTGGTAAAAGGGAGTATTTTCTAGAGCTGGTGGTGATCAGTTGAAAATAACTCACAGCAACCCTTGTAAAGCCAAAATTTTCTGAGTTTGACTAGATTGGTCATCTAGAGGTCATAGCAGAAAGAGTAAATCTATTCCATTGTTAGCTCGTGGCACCGTCCAAATTCTGGAGCTAGGGGGCAAGTGAAGGACGGAATAGCCTCCCTTGATGGTTGCGAGGACCGCAACTTGAAACTACTTAATCCAGATAAGTATTACTATGAAATTTTAAGCAGGTTACTCATAAGTTGGAAAGATTGTTCTACAGTATTACGGTTGTGTAGATACTATTCTAATATGAAAACTAGTAAATATGTGTATATTGTTTACAAATGTTTGATATAGGAAATGATGTTGTAGACAACTTTCCCTCTCGATTATTGAGATAGAATAGTAGTAATTATTGGTAACACTACCTCGTTTTATTTCTTTATTATCATGATATGATAGAGTTACGGTCTAAATCTCTGTATGGAATGAACAGTAGGCATATATTATTTTCTTGTTACTGTGGAATACATAGATGTAAAAAAATATTTATAAGTATGGTACCATAAGGAAAAACACATATGAAACTTTGCATGTATATGCCAAAAACTAACCAGAACCAGGGGATTAGAGTCAAGGGACTGTCAACCCTAGTTCTGGGCATAAACCCAAAATAGAGGTACATCATCCGTGGCTAATAACCCCAATATAAACATGGGAATTATCATTCGGTGGCCCAGACACTATAGGGAGAAAGCCATTAATTGTTCAAGGAGAAATAAAGTATTAAAAATAAAAAATCAGTAAATCAAGAAATTGAAAGAACGCTGGTTCTTAATACTAGTAAAACTTGACAAACTGATTCTTATTGACAGAAAAGAAACTGATAAGGACAAATGTTAAGTGTAATCCCGTTGATTCAAGCATCATATATTTTCTCATTAGTAAAAGATGAAAAACCCAGAATTTCCTCTGGTAAATTCAAGAGTATTTACTTACAAATAAAACTATGATGAGATCTAGGCAAGAGAGCCCCTTTTAAACTTGAAAGGTGTATATTCAAATCATTACAATAACAGCAACTAGACCAATTCCTTTCAAAGTAATAGTCTACAGTAGAACATTACAAACGCACATGGTAAAGCGTAGTTCAATTTATATACAACCATGTCATGCTTCAAAGTTAAAATGCACTCTGAACTCCATTAAAACTCGGGATTAAACCCTAAACAAAATATTAATACAAAATTACTAAAATATTTTTTGAAAACCTAGCTTGGGGTTTTAAACCCTCATCTCTGAAATTACTCAATGATAAAGAACAAGTCGAGTATTGTAAGCTAGAACCATAATAACACTTTGAAAACCTATGATTTTGGCCTTCCTACAAAGACCATTAGGGTACGTGAGAAATGCAAGGGTGGAGATGTCAGCTGGTGCCGAGGCTACCGTTTCGTGAATCCTCAAAGGAAGCTACTGCTTGAAGGACGGCGGGTTAGAACCAAAAACCTGCATCCAAACAACCAGTGACGAGATGTTAACCATTGCATGTAGAGAAAACCATATATATGCTAAAGAAATTAAACCCCATCAATTTCTAGAGCATTTGTTACCTGAAGAGGGTAGAGACCTCCATTGGGGCCGCTCTGCAAGATTCATGAACCTCAAAAGTTAAATCACTAAACTCAAAAACGAATGGTTGGTTAAGTTAAACTTGGCAGAAAATGAAGGGGAAAGTTATATTATACCTTTTAATTTTAAAATAATCTCCTCCTTGCATCTGTCATAACTGGCTCAGTGCTGCAGCGTTATCATCTCCGTAGCGCTATTCAACATAGAAGATACTCAGCTAGAAGCGCTAGCGGGTAGTTTTGCTATAGAAAACAAATCTGAGGGTGAATTAACAGAGTAGAAAAGCCGAACAATGTAGAAAAAATGTAAGGTGAAGGCATACCTCTAAGGGTTTGAGGCAGACCTCATAAGGAAGGAGCCAAGCTATTGAAACCGACGAAAAATTCATAGGAATAAACCCTTCACTCTCTGTTAACCGCAGAGACTACTGCAGTGTTTTCTCTCGAAAATCATATGGAATCCAATGCTTTGAACAACTATATCGAGGATATTAAACTGCGGTACTGTTGAGCATTGAATGGAGTTGACAAATCTCCACGAAGGTGCATTGAGGATGCCAAGTGGAGTGCGAAAATTATCTTCATAGTAATTATCAAAAATCTCCATATCAAAACGGATAGGTAATCAAACATGTGAATTTAATATTGTTGGTGTTGAATTAAAATATCATAATATCTGACCTTTGTTAAAACTCCAAGTTATGACAGGTGATGTATATGCATATGGATTTGGCAGGTTGTGTATATGTATAGTGTCTAGCAAAAACTATTGTATAATGTGAATATTACAATAACCCTAGGTTTGCACAAATTGATCCACGAGGACTTCAAAGCAATTATAACTATGATTCAGTGATGTTATAACTACAATAATTGCAAATTGAATATCACATGGTGATATGATAAGGGTAATGTAATATTGTAAATGATTTTTATAATGAACAGTATTATGGTAAGTAAGAAATTTTTTTTTATGGTAATAATTTTTGGAATGATTGTGACAAGTGGTATCAGAGCTATGTTGCTACGCTAGGACCCTAAGGGTATACTAACAGTGAAGCTGTGTATATGAATAATGCACTGAGAGGAAGCGAGTGATATGAGAGGAGCTATAGCATCTCAGTCACAACCAGAGGAAACTCAATCCCCAACAGTTATGAATCCAGAAATGTGGGTTCAATTAACTATGGAACAACACGAAAAGACTAGTCGGTTGCTTGAGGAACAGCAACATAAAACTGAATTTTTGCTAAACACAGTACAACAACTACAAGAAGAAATGTTAAGACTCAAAAAGGATAATGAGCGATTGTTGCAAGATCAGGAGAAAATTTTAAAGAGTTTAGCAGACAAACAAAATCAGGAGATGGGGCGTCCCAGTGCTGAAAAAGAATTATCAGTAGAAAAAGAAGATCAACAAACTAGAAAAAACACTACAGGTAGAGCTGAAAAGATTCCCTCCTAGAAAAGCAAAAATAAGAATTATAATGAGGTGGAATCGGGCAATTTGTCTGACCAGCAAGACAATAAGAGACAGAAAGTGGAATTGTAGGGGGAGTTTCGCAAAATTAAACCACCAAATTTTTATGGTGAGGCCGAGGAGGTGGCTGAAGCCTGGTTAATTAATATAAATAAGTACTTCCAGGTGGATGAATATAGTAGCAATATGAAGGCCAGATTGGCTATATACCAGTTATAGGAAAGGGACACTCTATGGTGGGAAGAAGTGAAAAATGTACGCACTATTGATGAACAAGATATTTCTTGGGAATTGTTTCAGCAGTACTTTAAAGATAAGTACTTGACAAAAAGGTTTTATGATGACAAAGCTAAGGAATTCCATGATATTCAGTTGGGACAAATTACCATAGATAATTACGTCACTAAATTCACTTCCTTGTTACGTTACGTTCCTTACCTCCGAGAAGAAAAAGTGAAGGTACAGAGGTTCTTAAGTAGCGTACCTACTCATATGAGAGAATGACTAGAATTTGTTAATCCTCAGACCATGGATGAAGCCATTCATAAAGCATGAATGTTATATCAGCAGTCCAAGGCCAAGAGTGAAGGAGGAAAAAGCTGGCAGCCAAAGAAAAACCAGAAAAATAATTCCAATTTTAAAAGCAGTAAAAGTGGAAATTCTGAAGGCGTAGCATGGAACGCCATCAATAAGAAATTTTGTAGAAATCACCAAAGAACTAAATGGCCAGGGGAAGAGAAGCCCACGGATGCATCTAGCAAGCCAGAGTAGGGACAGACCACAAAACATCCTTTGCAATGTTGGGGCTGTGGAGAGGCTCATTATTATAAAAATTGTCCACAACGAAACAAAAATGAAGCTGTAACAAATCTACAGGAAGCATCTACAGTGGGGGACGTGGCACGCAATATACCTCATATCAATGCAGCCTTGGAAGACCAACAGGTTGATTTTCAGCCCATAATCATTGAACTGGAAGGTACTTTATTAACTAACCCTGTTTCAATTTTAGTAGATATTGGAGAAATTTTAAGTTACGTAAGTCCTAAAATAGTGGAAATATGAAAATTAAAAGAGAAAAAATTTAACAATTCTTGTTTAGTTCAGTTAGCTACCGCAGCCAAAAGAAAGTTAACTGCAAAAGTTCCTAGCTGTATATTGGAAGTAGCAGAACATAAGTTACAAGTAGACTTAAATATCTTACCATTGGGGTCTTATGATGTGTTATTGGGTATGAACTGGTTGGAAAGACACTGTAATCTAGTGGACTGCAAAGAAAATATTATTTACTTCAGAATGCAAGATGGCATGCGTAAAGAGATTCAAGGAATTAAAAATCTTGTGCAATTACGCCCAATAACAACATCCCAAATGGGCAAGTGTATCAGAAAAGGATGTCAACTGTATGCAATTCAAGTAGGATATGCAGACTCTAAGGAAAAGGCTCCAATAATGGAGGATATTTCTGTGGTACGGGAATTCCTGTATGTATTTCTAGAAAACATTCTTGGTTTGCCACCCAAGAGGGATATTGACTTCACCATTGAATTGCTTCCAGGAGCCTCTCCGGTGTCAAGATCTCCTTACAGAATGAGTGTGCCAGAACTAGCAGAACTAAAGATACAGCTACAAGAACTGTTAGACAAAAGTTATATCCATCCAAGTGTGTCTCCATGGGGAGCACCAGTCCTATTTGTTAAGAAGAAAGATGGAACCTTACGCATTTGTATAGATTACAGGTAGCTTAATAAACGGACTGTTAAGAAAAAGTACCCCTTACCAAGAATCGATGACTTATTCGATCAAGTAAGAGGGGCTAAGGTGTTTTCTAAGATAGATTTAAGATCCGGATACCATCATATTTGGATTAAAGATGAAGATATTTGCAAAACAACATTATGCACTCGTTATGGGAATTATGAATTCGTGGTGCTGCCCTTCGGATTGATAAATGTGGCAGCAACCTTTATGAGGTTTATGCATGGCATATTTCATTAGTATTTGGATAACTTTGTACTTATTTTCATAGATGACATACTGATATATTCAAAGAGCGAGGAGGAACACAAAGAACATTTGAGAATAGTTTTGGAAATGCTGAGAAAGCATCAACTTTATGCTAAGTTTAGCAAGTGTGATTTCTTTAAAACAGAAATCCAATATTTGGGACATGTTATATCAGCTGAAGGAATAGCAGTTGATCCAGAAAAGATCAAAACTATTATGGAATGGTGAGTACCTAAAAATGTGGCCGACATTAGATCGTTTATGGGTCTAGTTGGATATTATAGAAGGTTTATAGAAAGATTTTCTAAAATTTCTTTTCCTATTACATCTTTGCAGAAGAAAGGCAAGCCTTTCAAATGGACAAATGAATGTCAGAACAACTTTGAAAAGCTGAAACAACTACTGACTACATCACCAGTACTGAGGGTAGCTGACCTTGACAAAGACTATGAAGTTTGTACTAATGCCAGCGAAGAAGGAGTGGGAGAAATATTAACTCAATAAGATAAAGTAATAGCTTATGAGTCTAGAAAATTGAAATATCATGAACATAAATATTCTTCTTATGATCTGGAGCTTACAGCCGTGGTGCATGCTCTCTGGGTATGGAGGCATTATCTGTTGGGTAAGAGGTTTGTAATTAAAACAAACCATAATAGTTTGACTAATTATTTTAACCAAGAAGATTTGAATTCTAGACAGGCAAGATGGAATGGCTTTTTGAGTGAATTTGACATGGACATACAACATGTTTAAGGGAAAATAAAATCGAGTTGCAGATGCGTTGAGTAGAAAAATGCATGGTATTTATGCATTATACTACAATAAACTAGAAAGCCAACTGTTGGAACAATTAAAAGACGAAGCCTAGAAAGACGCAAAATATAAATTCTTGTGGCAGAAAATGGAAGAAGATAAGAAGCAAGGCAAAACATCCAAGTTTGTAAAGAATGAAGATCAAGTGTTAAATTTTCGAGGAAGAATTTATGTGCCCAATCGAACAAGTGTAAAGGAGTTAATACTGAATGAGTTCCACCGTAGAAATTATGCTGGCCATCCAGGATATCAAAAGATGCTTACTACAATAAGAAAGGCATATTATTGGCCAGGTATGCGTAAAAATATTTCTGAGTATATAACAAAATGGTTGGAATGTTAGCAGGTTAAGGTGGAGCACCAACATCCTCCAGGGCTATTGCAGCCCATACCCATCCCTGAATGGAAGTGGGAGGTTATTTCCTTAGATTTCATCACGGGTTTACCATGAAAAAAAATAAAGAACGACTCAATTATGGTAGTGGTAGACATATTAAGCAAATCTACCCATTTTATACTTGTACAGTCTACATACAAGATGGTACAGATTTCTAACATATTTATGAAGGAAATCTTCAGATTGCATGGTATACCAAAAACTGTGATTTAAAATTGGGATGTTAAGTTTACATCCGAATTTTGGAAAACTCTTTTTTCTGGTCTGGGAACACAGATACACTTTAGTACTACTAATCATCCTCATACTGATGGGCAGACAGAACGGGCAAAACAAGTTCTGGAAGACATGCTGCGCATGTATGTGATGCAACAGCCAACCAAGTGGGAGGATTATTTGCACCTTGTTGAGTTTTCTTATAACAATGGGTATCAGGAATCTCTGAAAATGAGCCCCTTTGAGGCATTGTATTGTAGGCAATGTTGTGCACCTATAAAATAAAGCAGTCCTAAAACAAAATTATTGTTGGGACCTGAAATGTTGGCTGAAATGGAAGCTAAAGTAAAAAGAATAAGGCAGAATCTGAAGGCTGCGCAAGATAGACAAAATATTTATGCAGACAAGAAAAGGTCCTACCGTGAATTTGTGATAGGGGACCATGTATACGTAAGAATTAAGCCCGAGAGAAGTACCATGAGATGGATCTCTTGTGCCAAATTGGCTCCCCGGTACTGTGGACCTTTCCAAATATTGGAAAGGGTGAGACCAGTAGCCTATAGATTGGCTTTACCCAGTCATATTCAAGTACACAATGTGTTCCATGTGTCTTTGCTGAAGCGATATCTACATGATGAAAAACATGTAATTCATTGGAAGAATATTCAGGTAGGAAAATGATAAAAATCCTAAATTGAAGTTTTGAATAAATTTAAGCATACTGACTTGAAAACACTTTTGTTTTTTTAGGTAGAACCAGATGGAGAGTTTCTGTAGAGCCACAACACATACTTAACCAAAGAGAAATTGAACTCCGCAAAAGAGTAGTTATCCAGGTGAAAGTGCAATGGAAGCACTTCGGACCGGATGAAACTACTTGGGCGGATGAGAAATTTATGCAGGAAGCCTACCCAGAGCTCTTTGCAGAGCTAGCTTGAAGCACCAAGGATGGTGCTACTTCCAGACGGGGAAGTTGTGACAACCTCATTAAGAGTTAACTAGTATTAACTAGTTAATGACAATTTTCTTATTTTATTTTCTGGCAAGACAGACTTAAATTGTTATTGTTCATAAAACAAATTGTTATTATTATTTTTTATTGAGTTATTAGGAGGAACCAATTAATGAAAATAAATATTTTAAGTTGTTGGTAAAAAGGTTTCCAAGAATAGGAGGTGGTTGGGGACAGTTGGAAAATAGTTACCTACTCCTCTGAGGATAAAGTTGAATCCCAAAGGAGGAGTAGGGGTTCTGTGCAAAAACTGGTAAAGGGGAGTACTTTCTAGAGCTGGTGGTGATCAGTTGAAAATAACTCACAACAACCCTTGTAAAGCCAAAACTTTCTCAGTTTGACTGGATTGGCCATCCATAGGTTATAGCAGAAAGAGTAAATCTATTCCACTATTAACCCGTGCCACCATCCAAATTCTGGAGCTAGGGGGAAAGTGGAGGAAATAATAGCCTCCCTTGATGGTTGGGAGGACCGTAGCTTGAAACTACTTAATCCAGATAAGTATTGCTGTGAAATTTTAAGCATGTTACTCATAAGTTGGAAAGATTGTTCTATAGTATTACCATTATGTAGATACTGTTCTAATATGAAAACTAGTAAATATGTGTATATTGTTCACAAATGTTTGAGACAGGAAATGAAGTTGTAGACAACTTGCTCTTTTGATTATTGAGATAGAACAATAGCAATTATTGGTAACACTACTTGGTTTTATTTCTTTATTATCATGAGATGATAGAGTTACGGTCTAAATCTCTTTATGGAATGAATAGTAGGCATATATTATTTTCCAGTTACTCTGGAATACACAGATGTAAACAAATCTTTACAGGTATGGTACTATTGGGCCGTGAATACAACCACTTTTTAACACTTGTTTCATCCATTTTTACTCTTCTTTATCATGTCATTTATTATAATTTATCATATAAATCCATTTTATAATGATTTATGCTCTTATGGATGAATATTATTTCTTCTCCTTTATTTTTAATAAATGGATGATTATTATGCATTTTATCAATGATGGTTTATTAATATATTTTGTAACAGCACTCACCATTTTAGCCTCAAAGATATTTACTAGATTGCAGATTTGATCTCAAAATTGTCATCAAATATTCCAACTCAGAAATTCGCTGGAATAAGAAGTGACAATTTTGCGGTTCAGATTCTGGGCAAATGAAGAAGAATCTGGAAAATCCGGAACATGGGTTTTTTCCAGAACGGACCAAATTAAATTTTTCGAAGAACGGTTTGCCAAAATTTAGCCTGTATTGAGAGAAATGCAATGTTCTTTGATCATGATTTTCTCATATTTGCTGTTACGACCGTCCTCCAAATTATCTCAGCTGCAAATCCAAATTCGACTTGATCTTGTTGAAATATGGATGTAAATATATTTTCTTGTTGATCAATTGGTTAGAAACAATCCAATATTGTTATGAGAGATCATATTTGCTATTTTATTTCTCCTCTTTCTGATTATAAAAGGAGAGCATGTATTATGTATTGAAAAATGATGGAGGATGGATAAGAGATGGAGAGATTTCCTGTTATAATTATACAATTCCTCATCGACTCTCATTGATTAAATAGAGATCGAATGTTTGTAAACTTTGTTATGCATGATTAATACAAGAACGTGTTTTCGTTTAACTTCTTAGTTCTGAAGTAGCTCAGCGGCGTTCCACCGGTGGTTGAGGGCCCGACCCTGGTGGATCGATCCACTGTTTGTATCTCTACTTTTTCATTATTGTTGTGAGATAGTTCATATTTTATTTTATTACAGTTTGCAAGTTAATCAATTTTCTATTTAATTGCTTTGATATCAGTGTGTTATATTAACGAATCACGTTGTTATTATTTTATTATTTAACAAGAATCTCAACACTGTATAATTTATCTTGTTAATATCTTAATAGAGCTCCACTATTCTATTTCCATTATAGTTTCATTCCACTTGTTCTGTTTGATTAATATTCATTATAGATTGTTGTTCAATAGGATTGGTTATTTGATTCCATTAATTAAAGTTTGTTGTTCAGATTTATTAAATATGATTAATTGTTTAATTCCTTTAATTACAGTTTGCTGTCCATTTACTTTGTTGTTCATTTCTGTTGATTAATTGCAAAGAGTTTTCTTTTAAAGAGTTTTCCTAGTTTACTTTCAATAGTAGCTTTAGTTCAATTTCTATTTCCTTTTAATTTCTTTAAAGCAGGACTGTCAACTGTAGAGAACATTGATTATTGCTTCGTCATTCCCAGATTGATTGTCTTGTTCCAGTTTGATTTCAATTGCATAAATTTCTAGAGGAATGAGATATTGCTATTGTATCCTCGATTGATGTTTGCTGAGTGAGTAGTTGGATTTCAGAGCATTTGAGTTTATGTTTTTGTAATTAGATTTATTTTTCAAGAATCCATTTAATCTTGCATTTAGAACATTGTACTAGATATTAAAGAGCATTACTCTTGGATAAATTGCTGCCTCAGACTGAGTACACTCTTGAAACAAAAAGTTGTTCTCAGATTGATAATTGATGTACGATAAATAGGTGTTAAAAATACACCTTTTATACTTCAACATTTTAGCGTCGTTGCAGGGGAGAGTGTATGCCATTTAGAAAGAGTGATGCATATTTAATTTTTTTTCCTGTTTGGGAAGAATTGGGTATTAAAGACATAAGGTAATAACTTGTGCACCGAGTAAGGAACACACTTGTTCATTGACCCGGCTCATAGAAGAATTGAGTGACAACTTAAAGTAGTAATGAATGCTTGCATTTCTTGAATTTTAGAGGTAGAATTTTTGAAAAAAAAATCTTGGAATTCCACTTGAGTGGTGATGTAAGCACCACCCATTCCACTAACAAATTGACAAGAAAATTGGAAGGAGGATCCTTAAATAAACACATGAAGAACATCTTCTATTATGGTAATAAATGGCTCACATTGCAACTTTTGAATTCCCTATCAAGGATCTAGGAGGAGTAACAAAAATGCACATAATTCCCCCATTGTCCCTACCAAATTTTCATGGTTTGACAAATGAAGATCTAGATACATTCTTATTTGAGTTTGAAATACTTTGTAGAGGATATGATTATTGTACTAATGATAAAATATTGAAAGTGTTTCCTCTTACTCTAAAAGGAGCAGCTCTCTGATGGTTCATGAGCCTAGGTGGGAACTACATCCAAACATGGGAGGATATGAAGAACATATTCTTTAAGAAGTACCAAGACTACTGCAAATCCAATGAAGATATTTTTGGTATGATATAAGAGGAAGATGAAAGCTTGGAGGAATATGTAGAGCAATTTCGATATAACCTTCAAAAATCAAAGCATAAGCATTTGGAAAAAGAGATCCTGAAAACACTCCTTCTTAAAGGAATCAAAGATGAATTTTTAGAACTCTTAAATCTGATAGGAAAAGGTGATGTTTTTCAATTATCATATGATGATGTTTTTGAATTGTGCATAAGGTATTCAAGAGGAATTTTGCAAGATTGGTAAGAATTCTAGAGAAGTTTCTTCTTTCTTTTCCAAATTTACTACAAGAACAAGAGACATAAGAGCTGAAATCAAGGTTTTATTTGAAAATTTTAAATATGATTTTATTAGCTCTCTAAAGTCACAATTGAATGTTTTGCAGGTTCAGAGAAATCAAGAATTTGATGAAGTGTTTTTCCCTCATTACCAAAAGGAGCATCCCATAGATAATCACTCTTCCTTATCTAATTTGGAAGTAGCATATCAAAGAGATGGGGAAGCTACAACAAGGTCAAAACCATGGAAATCATGGCCTACAGGTATGGTTCAAAACACTTCCTCTCCATTCTCTTACTTGCATAATTCGTTATGGAATACTCATATGTTAGGGCAGCCATGCCAATCTCAATATAACCACTACCAATCTTGTCTACAAGTTTGGCATGGTTCATCTTATTATTGTATGACTACTCTCCCTCATCTTGTAGCACAAACACATCTTCTAGCTCTTCCACAACAGCTTGTTTGCCTATCAAAATCATCCACTCAACCCAATCAACTACATCAACAAGAGGCTCCATTTCCTTCACAATTTCCTGCTCAACTCATTCCACACCCTCACCATAATAAACCAGTACAACATGCTTACAATGTTGAACTGCAAAATTTACCCACCCTTCCCACCCATTCTATCTCACATGCACTATTGGAGAAAACTTACACTGAGACTCAGAATGAATCAAATCCAAAAATTGTAGAAGTTATGAAAGAAAATGAGGTTTCTTCTAGTTTGCACCAACAAACCATTTTAAAAGCTCAAGAACTTCATGATATGATGGCTATGGGAAATCAAGGAAGTAAAGGATATACTGAAGACTGGTTTCCTCCATCATTTTTTTGCAACATCACTCCATACTTCAACAATTTTTTGCACCATCTTTTCAAGGGAAGTTGGCTTCTCATACCCTAATTTTTATTAACATGCATTTTTCAAATTTGGGTATGTACATAATTGAAGCCTTATTTCAAAAATGGTTACAGTGGAAATACTTGTATATGTAATCATATTCATTTTCCAATTCAGAGTAGGCTAGTGTAGAAAAATAAAATAAATAAAGAAATAAAATAAACACATTTAAAAAACAAATAGTTGTTTTTTTTGCAACACGTTGTGGAAATCAACATCGATGATAAATATTTTAATTTATTTGTGGAAGTAGATGAATTATATTGCAAATAACAATTATATAAACACTTATATTCATTTTTATCATCAATATGGAAAAATTTCTTGAATATCATTTTTTTGGCTTGCAGGCTTGACGATTTTTCTGAAAAACAAAGTTGGGACAGTCATGTTTTGGGGGACCAAAAATAAATATTTTTAAAACTTGTTTTTATATTAAGTATCCCTTGATTTATAATTTCTAACCCAATTTGAATCACTCAATTTGGATTCGAAAAGAAAAAGTTAGAACCAAAACATTGACAGGGTGTCTAGTGGGCAACTCAAGAACAAAGTTGGGACAGTCAGTTTCTTGAGGCCTAAATGACTATATTCTTAAAACCTGTTTCTATGGTAGATTCCTATATGAATTTAGTTTACAAATCAATTTTAATCACTCAATTTAGATATCTTATGAGGAATTTATGACCAAAATACTGACTGCCTATCATAAATCAGCACTCTTGAAACTTTTTTTTCTCGGTTGTTCCCTAGAATATTTGACCCATCAATTCTTCTTGTCTTCAAAATCTGTTTCTATTGAAGATAAATAAATGAATATAATTTAATATTCAATTTTAATCAATTCAATCCAAATTTAAACAAAAACTTTATGCTTGAAACATCAACTGTTGGTCTAAGCTGGAAAATCGAAAATGACTCTATTATGTAGGTTGTTCTAAGAAAATTTGACATATCATGGAATTTAATTTTTAAACTTGTTTCTATTGGAGATAAAACTTTGAATTATCTCTCATTTGGCTTTGGAATCACTCAAATCGGATGAAAAACAAAGAATTTATGATTGAAGTACTGTTGGTTAGCATGATTGGCCACTGCTCTCCCGCATGTAATAAATTAATTTTACTTTGTTCATGGATTTGTTCTACAAAGTAACTACTTGCTAGTTTTTTGCATAATTCTTGGATTAGGGGAGCTCACGCACCTCTCTTTATCCATGATTTAATGTTTTATTGTAGGTAGATACTCATTTTTTGCAGGTCTTAGCAAAACAAAGAAGGTCAATTTATGGATGAGCGATTCTTGAAAGAAATTTCAGCGAAACAAGGACATTTCATCCTGTTCATTACTTAACAGATTCATAACAAGAATAAATGAAGAATTTGTTTCCATTTGAAGATTCATGCCACTGCTTCCAAAACATTTTTCAAAAGGATCATTCTTTTTCCATTAATAGATTGATATTCCCTTAGGAAATAACATCATAACTGTTGTAACCTACTAAAGTGTTGTTTCTTTTCTAATTTCTTTTATGCTTTTGTGTTTCAGGTGTTGATCCCTCCAAATTGTAGTATCCGCTCAATTGAAGATTGAACAATAAGGACCCCACCATGCAAGTTTCAGTTATAGAAGGCAATTCTTCGGCAGCACCAATTATGTTAAAAAAAAAAAATACTTTTTCTTGAAACCTGTACAGAAAGTTTTTTTTCTTTTACTTTGCTTGTTTTTTTGTATAGAATTTTATTTCTTGAACCATTTTTACTTTGCTTGTTTTGAACGTTTAATGTTCCTTTCGAAATGATCAACAGTATTGTTGTGAGCGTTTTTGCTGTTCCTTTCCAAAGGAACAACACTTTTGCTGTTCGTTCTGTTCCTTTCGAAAGGAACAACAGTATTGTTGTGAGAATTTTTGTTGTTCCTTTCCAAAGGAACAACACTTTTGTTATTCCCTTCAGAAGGAACAACAACATTTTTGTAGATTGTTTTTTCTATTCCTTTCCAAAGGAACAACACTTTTTGAGTGCATTTTTCTTGTTTGTGAACAACTTTTTGAGGATTTTTTTGAATTTTTCATGACTTTTTGAGAGGAAAACATGAAATTTATGGAAGGATACACAAATTAGAGGTTACTGGAATCTGCAAATCAAGAGAAATTGTCATTTTTAAGAAATTGTTTTGTAGTGATAAGAAAAGGAAATGACACAACTATCTATATCACTTTGTTGTCTTTATTTTCACTAAAATCAATATGATCGACTATCTTTATTATATTGGTTCTTTCCTAAATCTTCACAAATATCTTTGATTTTTATTTATTGAAAAGGAATAAGGGCATACTTTCTCTATTGAGATGTTCAGACTTCCTCCACTATCCCTACTCTTAAGGAGTGTTGAGCCATCCTTTATATATAAATAAGGAATTTTTATATGTAAAGAAAAAGAAAAAGAAAAATCTCTATATGATTACTAACAATTCTATGATATGGCAGATGGAGGATAGGAGGTCTCATCAAGATCCAGCCTACCATGATCATAAGGGAGCTGTAGAGTGGCATTCCCATTATTGCCACCACACCAAGGATATGATCCAATGAACAACTCAGAAAAATAAAAAGTCCTTAGAACATGAGGTCTCATCACAAGGCGGTCTGCCCACCTTTCACTCCTTCCTGGTGAATGGCATTGTGATTCATCTGGTCTCTACTCCAATATAGTGGCCTCCATCATGACATCACGCAGCACTTCCCTAGGCATAAATAAAAAATAATGGTTCCAAGGGTGAGAAAGAAACTTTGTCAAGGTTATAGACACCTGTGGGCAACAGAGCTCTGCTGATGGTATTGAAGTCAATTTTTTCATAAATCAATAGTAATGATAAACCATTTTCTTATATCTTTATCTAATGTCAAATGAGAGTATGCCCTTAAACCCTTTGTTTGGAACTGCTTATGCATGAAATTTATTTATAAATTGATCATAACGGTTTATGTGGATAATGACCGCATAAGTATTTTTTTTCACATCAGCTGTCCTTTTCCCTTATTTTCGAATCATTACATAAACATTTCCATATCTACTCACGATTTCCAAATATGCATTGATTTCAGTAATGCAATAATTTGTTGATCATATCATAAGTATGTATGCCTTTCCATGCTGTACAATTGCGGTGCAGTACATTGCTTTTCTATTTACCACCATATTCATACTACATTTCTACAGACGTTTTTTTTATTGAACTTTTTGCATGCATCCTATATGTTGCCATTCAAAACTAAAACCGTGGATTCAAGAAAATTTCATACAGAATCATTCTTTATTTATAGGAGAACAAAAAATATGGGGGGGTGGGATTCTATTCGCAGCACGACCACACTATTGCAACTAACAGTAAAGGCTCGCGAACGCACACAATTATTCAGACATGATGTGCTTGCATGGCTTCCACCTTTTACATCACTTTCAGTATCTGCTTTGCCTACATCAGCTTCAACAAATGTCAGTCTCTACATGTCCTTTCACATTTTTTCGAAGGTAACACTTGAGGTAAAATAACATAATTTTCTGATTTATTATGAATTTAGGAAAATTTCATGAAAATCCATTGAGCATTATTTATCATCATTCATTCCACATCTTTACCACTTCCCATTTTTTTTAGACACTTCTCATCTTTCAGTTTGGGGGAGTGTTGATTTCCTTCATTTATTTCTTATGAACATGTCAGTAATCTTCTTTGATATTCTTATTCATTCTCAACACCTCCCTTATTCCATTTTGTTTTATACCAAGCATAGATTTCAACAGATTGTAGCAACCACTTCTCTTTGTTTTCTAGCATTGCATGAAGACATGCTAATTTTTCAGTTTGGGGGGGGCGGGGAGGGGGGGAATTGCTACACATGATGGATGTTTTCTACTCTCTTTCTCGTTTAAGACATACAATTTCGTTTTTATGCAGTGCAGAAATTGATTTTCATATATCTTTAAAACTATGAACTGAATTCTTGTGCTTTCTAGATAACAAAGAGATATCAATAAATACACAAACCCAGATAATTTCACGCTAAATTAGTTCATAAAATTTCAAAAATTATGCACTATCACCTACAACCATTTTGTTTATATCTCATGCTCCATGGATCAAAATGATCTTATTTTTGAGAAAATGGTTAATGAAGTTGGTTGATACTTATGTCACATTTTTCTGCAACTTCGTATATTTGAACGTCAACTGTAAAAATTGTTATGCCTTTATCAAGATTGCTAAAATTGAATATTCATTATTTGAGGAAAAATTCATTTATTCCATCCATTTCATGATTTGGAATGAACAATTTTTTCTTGATTAACACATGGGTTTTGTCTTTGGATTGCATGAGGACATGCAATATATTCAGTTCTGGGTTGCATAAGGACATGCAATATATTCAGTTTGGGGGTATGTTGGGCCATGAATACGACCACTTTTTAACACTTATTTCATCCATTTTTACTCTTCTTTATCATGTCATTTATTATAATTTATCATATAAATCCATTTTATAATGATTTATGCTCTTATGGATGAATACTATTTCTTCTCCTTTATTTTTAATAAATGGATGATTATTATGCATAATTTTATCGATGATGGTTTATTAATATATTTTTTAACAGCACTCACCATTTTAGCCTCCAGGATATTTCCTAGATTGCAGATTTGAGCTTAAAATCATCATCAAATATTCCAACTCAGAAATTTGCTAGAATAAGAAGTGACAGTTTTGCGGTTGATATTCTGAGCAAATGAAAAATAATCTGGAAAATCCGGAACATGGGTTTTGTCCATAACGGACCAAGTTAACCTAGTGTAGAACGGTTTACCCAAATTCGGCCTGTATTGAGAGAAACACAAGGTTCTTTGAGCACAATTTTCTTAGATTTGCTGTTGCGACCGTCCTCCAAATTATCTCAGCTGCAAATCCAAATTCGACTTACTCTTGTTGAAAGATGGACGGAAATATATTTTCTTGTTGATCAATTGGTTAGGAACAATCCAATATTCTTATGAGAGATCATATTTGCTATTTTATTTCTCCTCTTTCTGATTATAAAAGGGGAGCATGTATTATGTATTGAAAAACGATGGAGGATGGATGAGAGATGGAGAGATTTCCTATTGTAATTATAAAATTCCTCATCGAATCTCATTGATTAAACAGAGATCGACTGTTTGTAAACGTTGTTATGCATGATTAATACAAGAACATGTTGCCGTTTAACTTCTTAGTTCTGCAGTAGCTCAGCGGCGTTTCACCAGTGGTTGAGGGCCCGGCCCTGGTGGATCGATCCGTTGTTTGTATCTCTACCTTTTCATTATTGTTGTGAGATAGTTCATATTTGATTTTATTGTAGTTTTCAAGTTAATCGATTTGCTATTTAATTTCTCTGATATCAGTGTGTTATATTAAATAATCGCGTTGCTGTTCTTTTATTATTTAACAATAATCTCAAGACTGTATAATTTATCTTGTTAATACCTTAATAGAGCTTCATTGTTCTATTTCCATTATAGTTTCATTCCACTTGTTGTTCCATTTGATTGATATTCATTACAGATTGTTGTTCAATAGGATTTGTTATTTGATTCCATTAATTAGAGTTTGTTGTTCAAATTTATTAAATAGGATTCATTGTTTAATTCCTTTAATCACAGTTTGTTGTCCATTTACTTCATTGTTCGTTTATGTTCATTAATTGCAAAGAGTTTGCTTTTAAAGAGTTTTCCTCGTTTACTTTCAATAGCAGCTTTAGTTCAATTTCTATTTCCTTTAATTGCTTTAAAGTAGGACTGTCAACTGTAGAGAACATTGGTTATTACTTCTTCGTTCCCAGATTGATTGTCTTGTTCTAGTTTGATTTCAATTGCATCAATTTCTAGAGGAATGAGTTATTACTACTATATCCTCGATTGATGTTTGCTCAGTGAATAATTGGATTTCAGAGCATTTGAGTTTATGTTGCTATAATTAGATTTATTTTTCAAGCATCCATTTACTCTTGCATTTAGAACATTGTACTGCTTATTAAAGAGCATTACTCTTGGATAAATTTCTACCTCAGACTGAGTACACTCTTGAAACAAAAATTCATTCTCAGATTGATAATTAATGTAGGATAAATAGGCATTAAAAAGACAACTTTTATACTTCAACAGCTACCATAAAGAAAAATGCATATGAAACTCTGCATGTATATGCCAAAAACTAACCAAAACCAGGGGATTAGAGCCGACGGACTGTTGACCCTAGTTCTGGGTATAAACCCAAAACAAAGGTACATTGTCCGTGGCTACTAACACCAATATAAACACGGGTGTTATCATTTAGTGGCCGAGACACCACAGTGAGAAAGCCTTTAATTGTTCAAGGGGAAATAAAGTATTAAAAAGGAAAAACTCGGTAAATCGAGAAATTGAAAGAATGCTGGTTTTCAATACCAGTAAAACTTGACAAACTGATTCTTATTGAGAGAAAAGAAACTGATAAGAACAAATGTTAAGTGTAATCCCGTTGATTCAAGCATCATATATTTTCTCATTAATAAAAGACGAAAAAATCCAGAATTTCCTCTGGTAGTTTCAAGAGTATTTACTTGCAAATAAAACAATGACGAGATCTGGGCAAGAGAGCCCCTTTTAAACTTGAAAGGTGTATATCTAAATCATTACGAAAATAGCAACCAGACCAATTCCTTTCAAAGTAATAGTCTAGAGTAGAACATTCCAAACGCACATGGTAAAGCGTAGTTCAATTTATATACAACCATGTCATGCTTTAGAGTTAAAATGCGCTCTGAACTCCATTGAAACTTGGGATTAAACCCTAAACAAAATCTTTATAAAATATTACTAAAATAATGTTTGAAAACCTAGCTTGGGGTTTTAAACCCTCATCTCTGAAATTACTCAATGATAAAGAACAGGTCGAGTATTGTAAGCCAGAACCATAACAACCCTTTGAAAACCTATGATTTTGGCCTTCCTACAAAGACCGTTAGGGTACCTGAGAAATGCAAGGGTGGAGATGTCAGCTGGGGCCGAGGCTACCGTTTTGTGAATCCTGAAAAGAAGCTACTTCTTGAAGGATGGCGGGTTAGAACCACAAACCTGCATCCAAACAACTGGTGATGAGATGTTAACCATTGCATGTAGAGCAAACCATAGATATGCTAAAGAAATTAAACCCCGTCAATTTCTGGACCGTTTGTTACCTGAAGAGGGTAGAGACCTCCATTGGGGCTGCTCTGCAAGAGTCACAAACCTTAGAAGTTAAATCACTAAACTCAAAAACGAATGATCGGTTAAGTTAAACTCAACAGCAAATAAAGGGGAAAGTTTTATTATACCTTTGAATTCGCAAATCATCTCCTCCTCCTTGCATCTATTGTAATTGGCTCAGTGATGCAGTGTTATCATCTCTGTAGAGTTATTCAACATAGAAGATACTTAGCTAGAGGCACTAGCGAGTAGTTTTTCTATAGAAAACAAATCCGAGGATGAATTAATAGAGTAGAAAAGTCGAACAACAGAGAAAAAATGTAAGGTGAAGGCATACCTTTAAGGGTTTGAGGCAGAGCTCGCAAGGAAGGAGTCGAGCTATGGAAACTGCCGAAAAAATCATAGGAATAAACCCTTCACTCTCCGTTAACTACAGAGACTACTGGAGTGTTTTCCCTCGAAAATCATATGGAATCCAATGCTTTGAACAACTGTATCGAGGATATTAAACCACGGTACTGTTGAGCATTGAATGGAGTTGAAAAATCTCCACGGAGGTGCATTGAGGATGCCAAGTGAAGTGCGAAAATTATCTCCATAGTAATTATCACAAATCTTCATATCAGAACGGATAGGTAGTCAAACATGCGAATTTAATATTGTTGGTGTTGAATTAAAATATCATAATATCCGACCTTTGTTAAAACTCCAAGTTATGACAGGCGGTGTATATGCATAGGGATTTGACAGGCTGTGTATATGTATAGTGTCTAGTGAAAACTATTGTATAATGTGAATATTACAATAACCCTAGGTTTGCACAAATCGACTCACAAGAACTTCATAGTAATTAGAACTATGATTCTGTGATATTATAACAACAATAATTGTGAATCGAATATCACACGGTGATATGATAAGGGTATTGTAATATTGTAAATGATTTTTACAATGAACAGTATTATGGTAAGATTTTTTTTTTTATGGTAATAATTTCTGGAATGATTGTGATAATCATAAACCTTAGTTTAATATACACTTGAATTTATAAATTTCTAATTAATATTAAATAATATAAGAATATGAAGTTTTTACTTTATTGACTAAAACTTATATTAATTTAAATTGTTATAATAATAATCGATAATTAACTAAAATTACATATAAACAAATTAAATTAGATGATTGATTTATGTATAAATGTGATAGAATTTTATATAGCAAATAAAATATAACACATAATTAAATTCATTAAATTCTATGCCTAAAATTTAATTATTTTCATCCAAAAATAATTTTCAAAACATAAAGAAAAATCCTCGAGTCAAATAATTTAAAAAAAAATGACATATTAATGTTTAATTAGTTAATCAATATAAATTCAACTCCTATGTCATCATGTGAGTTAAAATCATTAAAATATAATTGTCAAACCACAATATTTAAGCTGAGTCTAAAAGGAATACTATTACATTCAAATAATGAGTTCAATAAAAAAAAGTTTTGCGTAATGAAATTAATATTAAAAATAAATTACCATATTTTTTATTTTGAAAAAAAATATATAAAATTCTTTACGTGCTTTGTAATTATTTTCTTCCACAGTGGTTGTTTAAGTTTATTGCTTTTGGAAAAGATAAGCGGAAAACTTTATAGTCGTAATATAATGAATGCATTTAAATCAAAAATAAAAAAATATTGAACATTTATAATTCAATCCATATGCAACTTATTCCTATATCATCTTATGCAACTTATCCCTGGAGTCTTAGAGTCATAAAAAATTAATATTTCAATTTTCATATTTAAACTTAAATTAGAATAAATATTATTTTCTATATATACTATATTTGTTGAAATATCATCATTATTCTAAATTCAATAGAATGTGCAGTACTTCGAGTCATCATGAGTGATTCTTCAACATTTAAGTTTTAGATTTTTGATGTTGGAAAGAGAGCCAATGGTTTGGTTGTTTTGAAATTTGTTTAAAAAGAATTAATAATTCATCAAATGATATTATTTGAGATGAACATATAAAGAAAAAAAAATTATTATCCAATACACAATCACATGAATACATCACAATATTTATGGTGATGGTGAGATCCAACCAATTCTAAATATAAATAGGGAGGTTGAGATATTCTTTCAACATCCTCTTAGAAATATGCAACTAATTCTAATATGATTATGGAAGGATTACCTTCCAACACTCTTGCTTAATTCTTACATACATATTATAATACATATTATAAAAAAAAATGATCTTTGTCTCACCGGCCTTCATCAAAAACTCTACCAGCTCTTCATTAGCAACTCCACATCTTCAATCTTACTTTATGACTCATTTAAAGTACACTTGCTTCTGACCATCAATAATGAATTTTTCACGATCAAGATTATTGACAACTCGGCTCATCGGGGCTCCCGCGGTAAGATTTGACAAGTGATGGACCATCTTATGGACCAATCATCATCTTTCATATATTTCTCTTTATGTTGTTCATGGGTGGCTATGAAAATGGTCTGAATACTAAATGTGTTCAAAAGATGATCTAACAACTTGACCTACTTCACACAAATGGGTTTCACACTGTAACATGTAGTTGACGCTCTTGAAGCCCGAAGCACAACAAGACCCATCAACATATAACAGATTCACACAATCAAATTAGTCATTCATTCTCTCGGCACTGAAAAATGTCAAGAATGACTAATGTAATTATATTTCATTGTTCAATAATTGGTTCTGCACCAAATACTACATACATCACTCATAGCTTTAAATTTTTTTGAGAGGTTCTGCATTGAACTCTTCTTCACAACAATAATCTAAGAAGTCCTTAGAGTTCTCTTCTGGAAAGTCTTCAATGGTAACTATTTCGCAGATTCTTCTAATTTCCCATTTAAGAGATCCTTGGCACATGTCTTACAAAACAATGTTGTGTGACCAAGTTTTTGGAAATAAAAAAATTTGACCGAGGTTTTTTTAATGGAACGTGCCCTTGGAAAATAGTGGTATTTTAGGTTGTAAGTTATCCTCTCCATCACCAATTTTTATTCTCTTTTCTTTTGATAAAATAGCTGCTACCATTTCATTTGGAGATTTGGAAGAAATTTTACTAAGGGTAAAAAATAACAATATCATAATTGGAAAGCAGATTATTTAACAAAATAGCTTTAGCATATTCATCTTCTATTTTCATTCCAGATTCCCCCAACTGTATTATGAGTGATTTTAAATAATTTCTATGTGTAGCTAATGATACTCCCTCATGCATCTTAAATTTGAATTATTGTAATTTCGAAGTGAATTTTGCATTCACAGAATTTTCCCATATTTGGGTAGAATATTTTTCTATGTCTATAAGATGAAGTTGTGAGTCCGACAAAGAGAGAGCTACAATAGATTTATCTCACTCTTCCCTTCTCAGCCAATCATCTAACCTTTTTGGATCTTGAGGTGCTGGTTCTTGTCGTTTTACTAAAGCCCACAAATTTTTATGCATTAAATTCATTTTAACTTTAACCTTCCATGTATAAAAATTTGACCCATTAAATTTCTCAACCACTATATTCTCCATTTAAAAAAATAAGTAAACAATTACACTATAATTGTTACCATTTAATACTAGCCCAGAAGCAACATGCTAACCAAAAATATTATGTCCTCTATGATTTTAACCTTTTTCAGGAGGAATTTGACCGTGATTATTATCATAAAATTGTGTTCATATCAACGGAATAAAATTTAATAGTGCACACGATTGATGCCAGGGGATCATATCTGACAAAACTGATGGAACATATTGACCCACAATTCTCTCTTCTCCACGCAACAATAGCATGCATGACTAATGGAACAAATCCACCTAGGCTACTCTCTTCTCCATGCATCAACAACACCCTTGAAATTATCGTTCTGAGAAAGGGGAGGCATCTTCTCATTGACATAGAAGGAATCATAATGGAATATTAAATGTTGAGTAAATTCCTGTGTGATTTTGTCAGCACTGATTGTTTTATGAAGGATTCAAACGGTTTTAGTGCGAGATCGAATTCAAATCCAATCTTCTCATTCTCTCAGGTTCTCCTGGAATGAGTAAACCAAAAACTACCAGCTCTGATACCAAGTTTAAAAAAAAACAAAAAATCCAATCTTTTCATTCTCTCGGGTTCTCATGGAATGAGTAAATCCAAAACTACCAACTCGGATACCAAGTTCAAAAAAAAAAAAAAATGCACACACAGAAACAATTTTTATTACCCAATACATAATCACACGAATACATCACAATATTTATGGTGATAGTGTGATCCAACCAACTCTAAATATAAATAGGGAGGTTGAGATATTCTCTCAACATCCTCCTACAAATCTGCAACTAAAAGTAATATGAGTATGGATGAATTATCTTCCAACATGTAGTATTTCCAGTCACCATGGGTGATCATTCAACACTTTAGTTTTAGCCTTTTAATGTTCAAAATATAGCTAATGGTTTGGTTATATTGATATTTGTTCTAAAATACTCGGTAATCGATTGAATGATATTTTTTGTTTACAAAATTGATAATAGATCAAAGTTTCACAATGACTAGAAATTTTACTCTAGTAAAAACATATAATCATGAAATCTATTACGGTATAAACGACTGACAAGAATTGAAAAACTGAAGAGAAGTGGAGCAGAGGATTTCTCATCTCAATATTATGAATTAGTTAAATAGGATTACATTGGAAATATCAGCATTAAATGTCTGGAGTTAAACTCGACTAAACTTGACTAATTAGAAACTGAACTGGACACTTGTACTGACGGTTTCGACACCTATAAGGTGGTTGGGATTAGATTCTCTAACACTCCCCTTTAATTTAAACCACATAAAAATTTAATTTAGATACCTTCTGGTCTATGTCTCAGCGAGGCTTACAAAAAAAAATTGACTTCAACTAGATTTAGTTTTCTTATTCTCTTTTTCCAGATTCTGTAGCCTCTAAATTGTTTCAGACTTTTCGCTTTGTTGTATCCTTCAAACCTCAGTTTCTTGATTTGCTGGTGCAGGTATTTTGCTATTCTAGGTTGTCTAAGCGTGTCCTGGACTTCTTCAAAAATTGACTTGTATATGGGTTGTTGCCACATATTGTCTTCTGTAGTGCGCTTTTCATCATCAATCCACTGCAACATAAGATTAGAATAATATCTTATTTCTTCAAAACTCCAATACCTGAAAATTTCATTGACATGTTCATCATGCATGCCATCTTCAACATTCATATCTACATCTTCTATGTATATCTCATCTAGACATGGTGTTGCGAGCCATGTTTCAATAAACTTTAACTTTTCTTCATAATCTGTTGGTTTACCTACACACTGAAAATCAATGTTAAAATTAAAAATATTTTCAGAACCGTTCTAATATTTCTGCTCTGCAGCGAGAGCTTTCTCCTGTTGTGTTTCATTTTATCCCTCTACCTCTATCTCTGTTTCTGCTTTTCCTTTGCAGACTTCTTTCTTTGATTTTTTCATTTCTTCTTTCTCTGTTTCTTCCTTCTGCTCCACCATGAGAGATTTCTGCTGTTGCGCTTCCTTCTCTACCTTTTTCAATGTTTCACCTTTTGCTTTGCAGACTGTCTTTATCTCTATCTTTTCTTCACTAACCTGTGCTGGTGCAATCAGGTTGTCTTCCACTAACTGAAGTGGGGTTATCTCACCAAATAGCACCATATCAATATCATGTTTTTGTTGCATCATCTGCAACCAGTCATCATTAGCCAAAAATTCATTATCAAAGTTAACATCAACCATCAAATTTACATCAGCAAGCTGTGTTGTTGGGATAAACAAGTCATCATCAACAAAATCTATTGCTTGAATCACCATATCATTAGCAAGCTCTGTTGTTGGATTCATCAAATATTCGTCAGCAAGATCTGTTGTTGGATTCATCAAAACATCATCACCAAGCTCTATTGTTGGAATCATCAAATATTCGTGAACAAGCTCCGTTGCTGGATTCATCAAATCTTCGTCCACCCGTAGCTGTGTATAGTGGGGTTGAGAAGCATCTCCATGCTTTCTCTCTACTACTTCTGACTCTTCATCTCGCTGTAGATCTTCTGCAACACATCCACCTTCAACTTCAACTTCAATTCTCCCCTTTGCACCAAAGCATCTCTCAAAGGTATCCCATGCCTCCTTCATTGTCTTGGCATCTGATATCAGAGAGAGAATGTTGTCATCGACAGATTCTTTTATGCATTTTAACACATAAGCGTCTTTTTGCCTCTTTATTTCCAGATATAAAAAGATCTCGAACATCTTCTATTTTTTCTTTAGCCTCTTGGCTTTTCCCATGACCTCGTTGCTTGAATTCTAGAAACAAATGAGTCAACATATGAATCAAATACCTTGTTTCTAAAAAAAAAATTCCTCAAAAAATATCTCTTTTTTTTACATTCACTTTGACAATGCTTTTACATGAAAGGAAATTTGAAATGTTAATGTGAGACTTTTTTTTTTACATCTCCTTTGAAAAAGTTATAACAAAATACAACCTTTTTCCTTTTACAAATTTAAAGTTTTTATTAAAAAGAAAATTTAATAAAAAAATTTAATAGTCCTGATGATGAACCACACTGGTTGGTTCGAAACGCGTCGACCACGTTCTTTTACATGTGATTTTTACCGAAAGAATTTCTACTAATTTATATTATGGATCACAGAAGCCTAGATTCCAAAAAAACATTTTCTTCATATAAAAATGGGCTAACTCCTTTTTCCCAAATCACGTGGAGTCACGTGGCCTTTTATAAATATTACGAAGCTCATTTCACATTAAGGGATTCGAATAAATGGGAAATCATTTTAAGAGATGAAGAACCTTTATAAAACCGATTCAATCTGCTTCCTCCTCCTTCGCTTGACCTTTACTCCATCGGGCTTTCATGTATCACACGGATTTTGTTCCATTAATGCAGTTGTCGTATTTTAGGTACTCCACCCCCCATTCAGAAAATGTCTCTGCATCTATTTTCTCATGCCCCAAAGAGCCCAATTTTCTTTTTGAAAAGGTCAAATGTCCCTAACGCAAGCGATGAAGCTCCTATCCCATGTTAATGTTAATGCAGATGATCCACTCAGGTCTCGCACTACTTGAAATCCGTGCAAGGAATTGAAACTTAATGCGGTTGTTAGCTCTTGTCTCCCATGTTATAACGCTGAGCTTCTTAACAAGCAGTGTGTTAAGACTAATGCCGAGAAGCTTTTAAAATAGAGCGTTAGTGCATAATTTACTTTTTTTAAAATATTAAAAATAAAATAAACTCTCTTCAATCGCCTTTTGCTCACGCGTTCATGTTGTTTCTCGGAAGTCTTATACAACGTCTCTTTGATCTCTGTTGCTCTTATGGAGTCTTACACAGGCTCACCTCTCCTCTCTACTTCTCCAACTTGGCTTTGTTGCTTCTGTTTGGGGAGGCTTATGCAAGCTCGCTCTGATACCATGACAAGAATTGAAAAACTTAAGAGAAGTGGAGAAGAGGATTTCTCATCTCAATATTATGAATTAGTTAAATAGGATTACATTGGAAACATCAGCAATAAATGTCTAGAGTTAAAATTGATTAAACTTGACTAATTAGAAACTGAACTGGACACTTGGACTGACGGTTTCGACACCTAGCAAGTGGTTGGGATCTCTAACAATGACATCATGTAATAATTTAATGTGAAAAAGCACATTTTGATGATGCAATATTCAACTACTAGAGAAAAGGACAATGTCATTACTAAACACTCACGTATGCTCCATGCCATATGCTCTTTGCCTGTACTTTAGGTTTTTTTCGAACTTGAGCCCACCTTCATTATATTTTAATGTTCATTGAAGGAAATTATTCATAATATTAGTAATACTTAGCAATAGAGATTTAAATAACATCGTCATCCAAACTAAATATTGTTCTAGAGAATCAAATTCTTCTTTGAACTGCAATCCGTGTAGGTGTTGTCTCAATTTTTTTTTGAATAATTATTTTTTCTGCACTCTCATTGTTTTGAGATTTTTTTTTAGTTTTAAAAAATTTAAACGATTTTTAATTCTCACAAATAAATTTTAATCGCCATAAAGTTAGGCAAATAAAAAACTTTCACTAATTAAAAATTAAAAATTTGAATTTTAAAAATTCAAAAATTAAATTTTATTTAATCTTACAAAATTTTTGTTAAACTTTGCCGATAATTTTAAAATTTTACAAATTAATTAAAATTCAATACATTTTGACTCAAACTAATTACAATATAATAAAATTAAATTAAAAGATATTTTTACTAATCAATTTGCAATACAATTACTACTTACTTTTCTATCTTGATTTTGCTTGGATAATCAACACCTCAACAACACCTCTATTTTCAATTATTAAGAATGAAAATAAAATTTATTATTCTATCAACCATTTACTGGAATATTTTATCAAAAACTCTAATTCACGTAAAGTCAATCAACTTTCTTAATTAAAATTATAAGAATTTTTTCCTTTCCATCACAATAATAATAATAATATTTAAACTTACTTAAAATAACAACGCTACAAGTAGTGACTACCTGCCGCTTATTTTAAATATAGTAATGTTGCAATGTGATGTTGGAAATGTCTATGGATAGCTATTATGGCTATTACATGTTGCTTAATGCAATTATAGAGACGTTTCAATTTGAATTTGAGCATGTTTATGAAGTTTTGTTTTGTAATAAAGTATGGTTAAACTAAATTAGAAATAATTGTTGCAATTTGAGTTTAGCAGTACTTTAAATCTATCTAAATTATAGTGAAACAACTTTTTTGTTGACCCATGAGCATATGCATTTGATGTGTAGATTAGATTTGCTACATATTCTTAGCTTATTTTTGGAATCAATATGAGTATGGCAGAGTAGCTACTACTTGCTTCTTAATGTAAATATAGAAATGTTGCAATTTGAGTTTCAACATGTTTATGAAAATTTTCTTTCTAATAAAGTTGTTGCTTTGTTTATTATAGTTAAATTAAAATAGAAATAATTGTTGCAATATGAGTTTGAGTGTGTCTTTCAGGATTTGCTAGATGTTTCCATTTGAAAGGTTTAGAATCTTTTTTTACTAGTATTTTGTTAATCCAATTTGACGCAACTACAATTGCAATGCCATATTTCTACGATATAAAGACTTTTACATTTTTCGTAAAGTATATATATGAATATGAAAATATAGTGTTGTGATTTTAGTTGTTAGTTTAGAAAGAAATAATATGGCAATCCATCTCATATTAGATAGTTTATAAACATTGCTAATCGATATCAATTTATATATAAACTGTGATATTTTGTTTAAATATATAATTTATAAACTTTGGGTCTACTTTAACTTATAAATATGTAATAACAAAATGCAAAAAAATATTTTATAGTAATGGAAATGTATAATAATATAATATATTTTTAAAAATATATTGAAGTAATTATTTAACTAAGTATTGATCTACAGAAAAAGTATTCCATTATTAATATATATATGGATTAATTTATTAAATATATAATTTGTAAACTTTGGGCCTACTTTAAATTATAAATATGTAATAATAAAATCTAAAAAAAATATTTTATAGTAAGGAAAATGTATAATAATATAATCTATTTTTAAAAATATATTGAAGTGATTATTTAATTGATCTATAGAAAAAGTATATAAGTCAAATTTAAGCTTAAAAAATTAATAAGAATATGTGAATATATATATATAGGTTGGAGTTGATTAATGCAACTTGTGAAAGAGAATGAATAAACAGATGGAACTGCAAGCTTGGGAAATAAAAATTGTAAATTGCAAGAGATCGAATTGCAATGTCGTTTAATTTGCAATCATCGTCTTGGAAAATAAAAAATTAAAATTAAAATAACTATAGTTGCAGGGTTGTTTAATTTGGGATCTTTAAATAAAGCTTTGTGTATAAATAAAACTTTATGTATGAAAAGGATTAAGTTTGAATTTCCAATTAAATTATGTAGAAAAAGATGTATATAAATACTTAAAAATTATAATAAATTTTTTGAAAATTAACTTAATCCAATTACCAATTGTTCTGAATAAAAAATAATAATAAATATTCCAGAATTAAAAGAATAATAACTAAATAATCCAAATTAGCCAGCATTATATACATAGGAATATATATATCAATTGATTTGGATATACGGTCGAGTCACTACTTAAAAAAAAGCAAGATGGCGCTAAGATGCATAGCTGTACCATTGTTTCAGCATTTGCTAGATGTTAAATAACATCCAAAATGGTGCAGAGTCGAAACAAATGTTAAATAAAGCTAAACTTAAAAGCTATGCTTTGCCTTTTCGGGTCCACTTTACAATGAGAACATGTTTAATGGTAAAACATATAATTCAAAGGTTATAAACCTTTTTTCTGTGTGATAACAAAAACCAACCCTAGTATAAAAATTCCATGGCGCGATGTTTAAAAAATAAAACAAAAACGTTAATAAAACTTAAAACCTTTGTAAAACTTCAAACTTTTGTCGTGCAATAAAGCTCTGGACTTGAAAGTTGTTTCAACCAAAATAAATTCACATATCGCGTTGCAATCTGGCTGACATCAGATGGCCATTTGGACACGCGATGAGTCATTAAATCAAGTTCATAATAGCTCATCGCGTCCGCAAACAAGTTTTGGTGTGCGACGGATTTGGACGCGCGATGAACAAATGAAATCCGGCCTATAATATGCATCGGATCCAGAATTTGAGAATACAAATGGGCCATTTTGAATGTTCTGATTCCGATTGAGACCCCTTAACCCTTGGAGCTAGTTTCTAAATTAGTTTTGTCATAAAACATTTCTAGATTAATTATTATCATGAAACACTATATTATATGGAAAACAATTAGTCTAAATTTTTATATCTCAACTTCAGATTTGTTTAGTGTAAAAAATACTAAAATATTTTTTTATTTAAAAAATGTACAAGTTTAATTCATAAACATTTATAATATCATATATAATTTTATCAAATAAATTATAAATTATTTTTATTAAATTTATATAGTTTATAAACTAAAATAAAAATATGAAAATCCTAAATTATTTATAAGTTAAACTACTAAATTATTTATGAGTTAAAATATAAAGGTTTAGAAACCTTTGGTCCTATATGTAGGAATCCATGATTTAATAAGTTTATAAAAGTGAAACAATTTAGTTTACAAACATAACATAATTATAAAGCTCTTCATACTACAACTAAGGAATTAGTAAAAAAACTCAACTTTTTCTAAATAGGCAAAGTTATACTTCATTTTGTTTCCAAATAAGCAAAGTTATAGTTCATTTTGTTTATATTTTTTAAATTGCAAATATTTAAATTGTTTCAAAATAGGCAAAGCTATACTTCATTTTGTTTATATTTTTTAAATTTCAACTATTTATCATTTTATTTTAAAATAGTTATAGTTAATTTGATAAAATTATATTTTGAAAAAATAAATTTTATTAAAATAAATGTATTAATTTATTCTATTAATAATTCATTTTATTTTTCAAGATAACTCACATTGGGTCAGATTAATGCTAATTTTTACTTTTTCATAATCACTCAACCTAATGAACGTTAAGGACAAATTAAAGCTAACATGGATATGCTATAAAGTTACATTTTTGAGCTAAATTTTCAAAGTGTAGTATTTTTGGAGAGGAAATATAGTTATTTATGTATGAGGAAATATAGAATTCATTTTAAAATTCCAAGAAGGTTAAGAGACATTTGTCCTTTTTGTTATCATTTCATTTTTAAACTTTTAAATTCTTGGATTGCAACGTGATTTGACAAAGATTCAAGATATGATTCAGGAAAAGCATGGTACATCCCACGACCAATCAAAGTATAGTAGATACATAGAATTGGATCTCAGCTTTCTAAAAGTTAATGTATAGAGGTAAATAAAAGTAGTGTGATGTCATATTTGAAGAGATTATTATAGGTCTAAATTTAAAGAGAGGTAGAATTTGTATATATTTTCGATTGCGATTGCGATCGCATCACAATCTCCAACATCAACAAGATACTCAATCCCAACAACTAAAAGAACTTTGTGATTGCGATTAAAAGAAGTAGAAAGCTCTGTTTCAAATGCAAAGGATTGGCGCCGATCAAACAAAAAATGTGTTCCAGAAATTTGAAGGGCAAACAATATGTATTGCCCAAACGATATATGTGCTTTTCAGAAAAGTAGTAAGGTCTCAGATAACTAAGATTTATGGTAAAGCTTATCCAAGGTGCAAGGTTAATATATCCAATTTTTTTTCAAACTATTGGATAGTTTCATTTATTTACAATAGTTTTAGCCAATTCTGGTTCAGTCAAATGTAACCCAATTCCAATAACATATGATCACTGCTTTCACAATGCAGGTGTGGGCATGAATTCTGCTATCGTTGCAGAGCGGAGTAGAGGAATAAGCAACAAACATGCTAGTGTTTGTATTGGGATGAGCACAACATAATTAATTATTCGGTACCAAATGAAGCTTTGGATTGGACCTTATTCAATGGATTAAATGACAATTATACAGATCACGAGAAATCTCAATTGGCCTTGATACAAAGATTTCTTTCACAAGACTTTAATTTAAGCACTTCTTTGCAAGCTCCCTCAACGCCACTTCCACTTGAAGAGTCTATTGATAGTGAAATTCGTGATCTTCATCAAGTACCTTTGCTGGGGAGTTTTGTTTCAATAATAAGTGGCACTTCATATGATCCCTTTCCTTACAATTAAATTAATGTGCTTATCATGGAATTAAATGAAAATAAATGTTAACCAATACAATACTTGTAGGGTGGGTGATTCTATATACTTATTTTAACATAGTATGTGACCATTAAGTGGAGTAAGCCTCTGAAGTCAGCAATCCAACCATGCTGTGAAATTTCACATTAGTGTGTTGACACTCTTTTTTGTTGTTCATTTCTCTAATTTAATGGTTTTTGCTTGAGGCAAGAAGGGTATTAGGGAACATACAACAGCAATCAACATATGCTTATTTTCTCGTTGTGGCGACATTTAAATAGATACTTATTTGTAGACGCGCACAAGTAAAATGGGGATATGTACAATTACACACAAGTAAAAGAAGTTTGTATTGTTTGGAAAACTTACTCAGGTCGATAGAAACTGATTGAATAATTGCAATGAAAATATACACAACCTTGGAGGCCTATAGTTTTAACGAAGTATATTCAAGTTATCAAGTATTTTGACCTAGCATTATAGTATTTAAATTAATGATGTTGTTTTCTATCATGAGGGCATGGCTTCCTGGTTTTTTACATTTTCATGTTGCTACAGTTCTGAAAGGAATCCTTTCTGGCTCAGTTTGGAATGTGTGGCTAAAATCTTAGAAAGATGTTCCATTACCAACAAAATAAAAGAGTTGATTATCTTTCTTGTTTCATCATTGCAGATAAACTTGTATAAAAAATTGTAAACCTTCATACATTAGGTGATAACCTTACAAACTCAATGCGGTGCACCGTTTTAATTTGTGTCGACGGTGTTTCAGACGATGCTTTAAAATAGTTGAATTTGTTGAAGTAATTTTTTGTCATGACAGTGGCTTATGGTGCACACAAAGAGGAATATAGATCAATAGAGAATGATTTTCAAGGTGCTCTGGTTTCAGTTATTTTTCAAGTGAAAATGTTAGCTAGTAAAACTTTGGGATATATGAAATTTAACATGCTCAATAGTATCAATCGTTGATTCTTTACGCAATGATGCATGTCACTAAGTGATAGGTAGCTTTTGATTATTGAAATGTTTTATTGTAAAGGAAAATAGATCATCGTGGTTTAACTTTAGACCCATGATAATGCACATGTTTGCGGGAATCAGAAGTTACGACAGATTTGGAAGCACGATGAACAAATGAAATCTGGCCTATAATATGCATCGGATCTGAAATTTGAGAATAAAAATGGGCCATTTTGAATATTCCGATTCCGATTGAGAACAAACGCACGATAAAGGAATTAAATATAGTCCATAAACGGTATCGGATCCGGACTTCACATAACAATCGGGCCATGTTAGAACCATTTGCAATTGTAACATAATATAAGATGCGATTGCTATTGCGAACAAGACATACTTCATTTTGTTTCCAAATAAACAAATTTATACTTCATTTTGTTTATATTTTTTAAATTTCAACTATTTAAATTGTTTCCAAATAGGCAAATCTATACTTCATTTTGTTTATATTTTTTAAATTTCAACTATTTATCATTTTATTTTAAAATAGTTATAGTTAATTTGATAAAATTATATTTTGAAAAAATAAATTTTATTAAAATAAATATATTAATTTATTCTATTAATAATTCATTTTATTTTTCAAGATAACTCACATTAGGTCAGATTAATGCTAATTTTTACTTTTTCATAATCACTCAACCTAATCAAGGTTAAGGACAAATTAGAGCTAACATGGATATGCTATAAAGTTACATTTTTGAGCTAAATTTTCAAAGTATAGTATTTTTGGAGAGGAAATATAGTTCTTTATGTATGAGGAAATATAGAATTCATTTTAAAATTCCAAGAAGGTTAAGAGACATTTGTCCTTTTTGTTATCATTTCATGTTTAAACTTTTAAATTTTTGGATTGCAACGTGATTTGACCAACATTCGAGATATGATTCAGGAAAAGAACGGTACATCCCACGACCAATCAAAGTATAGAACATACATAGAATTGGATCTCAACTTTCTAAAAGTTAATGTATAGAGGTAAATAAAAGTAGTGTGATGTCATATTTGAAGAGATTATTATAGGTTTAAATTTAAAGAGAGGTAGAGTTTGTATATATTTGCAATTGCGACTGCGATCGCATCACAATCTCCAACATCAACAAGACACTCAATCGCAACAACTGAAATAACTTTGCGATTGCGATTAAAAGAAGTAGAAATATTTGTTTCAAATGCAAAGGACTGGAACCGATCAAACAAAAAATGTGTTCCAGAAATTTGAAGGGAAAACAATATGTACTGCCCGAACGATATATGCGCTTGTCAGCAAAGTAGTAAGGTCTCAGATAACTGAGATTTGTAGTAAAGCTTATCCAAGGTGCATGGATAATATATCTGAATTTTGTTCAAACTATTGGATATTTTCATTTATTTATAGTAGTTTTAGCCAATTCTGGTTCAGTCAAATGTAGCCAAATTCCAATAACATATGATCACTTCTTTCACAATGCAGGTGTGGCCATGAATTGTGCTATGAATGCAGAGCGGAGTATAGGAATAAGCAGCAAACATGCCAGTGTTTGTATTGGGATGAGCACAACATAATTAATTATTCGGTACCAAATGAAGCTTTTGATTGGACCTTATTCAATGGCTTAAATGACAATTATACAAATCACGAGAAATCTCAACTGGCCTTGATACAGAGATTTCTTTCACAAGACTTTAATTTAAGCACTTCTTTGCAAGCTCCCTCAACGCCACTTCCACATGAAGAGTTTGTTGATAGTGAAATTTGTGATCTTCATCGAGTACCTTTGTTGGGGAGTTTTGTTTCAACAGTAAGTGGCACTTCATATGATCCATTTCGTTACAATTAAATTAATGTGATTATTGTTATTGCCCAAATCCACCTCGGGCTTAAGGAAGGCGGGATTCGGGGTAACACCAAACACGCTCGGTTGGTAGCTGAGCCCTACCGGAAACCGAGAGGGCTCTCTCGGGGTCAATCTCGGGAAAAATGTATCAATAGGCCTTGAGATGGCCCGAAATGAGTGCTAATTTTAGGCTGGGTATATTAATCAAGGAGTTTGAAATGATTTTTTGGGGTTTTTTTTGTTGGAAAAAGGGAAAGGCAATTTGGGCTTGGGGATGAGGCCAATTTTCTTGCGAGTTTAAGTTGGGGCGGGGAAAGGCAATGGCTTTGATGTGTAGATTCAATAGATGAATGAGAGAAATGCGCTAAGAAGGCTGAGAGAGGGCAAGGGGTGCAAGGATCCTCTTTAAAGCTGACGAAAACATATGTAAAACTAAACAAAAGTATAAGGCGAACGCAACAAAACTAATGAATTCTACCTTAGGTACTCATTTGTTTAATTCAAAAGTAAAGAGAAGGAAATGGAATACATAAACATAAATGAACTTATAGATACATGAAGAAAAACATCATCAAAAGTCGAGTCACAAGGATCCCAACAAGTCTTTGCCAAAACTCTAGTCTTTCCTTTGCCAAAAATACGAAATGAATATACAATGAGGAACACCAAACTGTTCCCAAGAGTCCAACCTTTGAAAAATGTCTCGAAAATACAATATATAGACCATCCTAACCCCTTCCCATGCCTATAGGGGTCCGGATCATCCTTCCCCAGGAGTTTTTTCAACCAATTCTAAACATGGAGCGAAATCTAGGCGACGAACAACTTGCCTCTATATGCTAGGAAATGATCCATTCATTTGTTTCACTTTTTGAGTAGATGGGTCCTCTATATGAAGTAAAAATATGCCCAAATTACATCAAGATAGATCAATAGTTACATCGAGAAGTGAAACTAGTCAAAGTGGCCGAATTTACGAAATTTGAAAAAGTAAAAATTGGACGAAATCCTCTATCATAATAGCGCGGAAAAACTCAATGCATCGTGCCACTTGAAGCATTTTGAGGCACTTCCTGGAAGTCCAAATTGAGCCTGTGATATCTTGTTAGAAGGCCTTGCTGTCTACTTTTAACTTGATGGAATTTCTAGATTTTGATGTCATTTGCCCCTCCAAAACTTCAATCTCCCAAGATTGGTTCTGTGTGCAAAAAGTGGCGAAGGCCATTTTGGAGTGTTTCGACCTCTAAGACACACGAACTTGGTGAAATCTCTCGGCCATTCACGAGCATGCATAATTTACCATAAAAAATCTAAAAATGTAATTTTTTCCTCAGGAAAGATCTCTCAAACGTAAGCGCGCGTCGAGTGGCGTGGCAGCTTGATGAGAAAAACTGTTTGCGGTAATATTTCAAAAATGACAAAATTTACTCCAAATTTGCTGAAATTTAGAGTGAATTATGTATCATGTCCCATGCTCATTAAAGAAAAACGGCCAATATTCGAAGTCTACCCTCCCTTTTTCGGCAGTTTCGGTGCCCTCCTGGTGCATGCGGGTTGATTGTGAAGTCACTATCTTGTTCGGATGATGTGTCGGCGTCCGTCTCCATGGTGTTTGCAAGGTATATGTCAAGTATAGGTTTGATTTGGTTAAAATGAGAAATTAGGACTTGGTGTCTTCGTCTCCAAGTGTCAAATCAGCCCAAGGAAATGGGGGATTGTGAGGAATATGGAGCAATGGGGACAAGTGGAGTTTCTATTCAAAGTGAATTTAAGGTGTGCCAACGGTTACTTGAATGTTTGAGAATGCGGGGTCTTTAAAGTCTTACAAGTGAAATGGGAAAAAGAAGAATGATAAGAAATGACGTAACTTTAGAGAAAGGGAAATAGGGCTTAGGAATGTAGGACTTGGGATGTAAAGGGATATGGGAATAGGGGCCTTAGGAGTGAATGCCTCTTAGAGATGTAAGAAAATGAATAGTGTGGTGATGTAACGGTGAATGGAGAAAAATAACTGATGAGAGAGAAAATATGACACAAAACTAGTTTTCTTACCAGTTAAATTCTAAGAAAGCAATTTCAAATAAAGTGAAACATGAACCCTTAGTTTGACTTTCATATATTTCCAGAATAACACCAAACATGATTATGACAATGCTGAATAGCAGGCATGGAGCGACCAAAAAATGCAATTTTGGAGAAACTGACAAAAATTTTGGTCTCGGGTCTATGCGCCGCGCGGGGGCGCCTGAGTGCGCGGCGTAGATGTGCCACGCCTATGTATGGGGTACAACGTGCGGGCGCCCGTGTACGCGCTTGCTCGGTGCGCACGCCCGATCACCCAACGCGCCCCGCGCACTAATCCAACACACGGTTGGCTTCAAAACTTCATTTTTTCACTTCCTTGTTTTTTTCTTGGCTTTTCTTTGATGTCTTTGGTGTGCATATGGATGAAGTGAATGTGAAAATATCTCATGTATACAAAGGACTTTGATTCTTTCTTTTGTGAGCCCATTTTGCCAATATTTTTGAACTTCGACACTTTTTCACCTTTAATACATACTTTCTGTTCTTTGTTTCCTTTGATTTTTGAGGCGGTGATGAATCTTGTCAACTTTTGCGGGGATGGTGGCATTGAATTTCAGCAAAGGATGACCGGGGCTGCATTTGAAGTATTTCATGACGGAAAACTTTAAAAAATACATATTTATTACAAACGGATTAATTTGACGATTTCTTCTTAGCGAGTTTTGAAGAAGAAACATCCTTGAGCATTGTTAATGGTGGGGAAATCTTGAAATAAAAACTTATTGAAGACATCCTCATAAGCCCGTGGGCATTATTTGACTTGTCCCGAAGACGAAACTTGCGAAACCCTAGACCTAGAAAGACCTAAAAACCCTAAAATAACTCTTTTATGACAAAGAGATGAAACGGGACTATGAATAATTGTAAAATTGATTTAATGAGAACCGATAAACAAACCTGAGCTAGCGAGGATGGGCATGAGGGTACTTAGTGAGAAGGCCCTTCGTTAGATAATGGCATGCCCCTAATGGAATGCAAATGAATCGGACTAAATGGGACACCTAAAAATGAAATGCAACAAAGAGTTTTGATCTGCGATGGAGGGATATGAGACCGACTCTAACACTTTATCATGGAATTAAATGAAAATCAATGTTAACTAATACAATACTTGTAGGGCGGGCGATTCTATCTACTTATTTTAACATAGTATGTGAGCATTCAGTGGAGTAAGCCTCTGAAGTCAGCAATCCAACCATGTTGTAAAATTTCACATTAGTGTGTTGAAACTCTTTGTTGTTGTTCATTTCTCTAATTTAATGGTTTTTGCTCGAGGCAATAAGGGTATTAGGGAACATACAACAACAATCAGCATATGCTTATTTTCTCGTTCTAGCCACATTTAAATAGATACTTATTTGTAGGTGCACAAATAAAAGGGGGATATGTACAATTACACACAAGTAAAAGAAGTGTGTATTGGTTGGAAAACTTACTTAGGTCAGTAGAAAATAATTGAATAATTTGCAGCTCAGGATCTATGTCTCCTCATTACCAATCTATTAGCTTTGTTACTGATTTCTGTACCAAGATGCTAAATTTTTCCACTGTTACAACAGAGATCTACATCTAAGCCACAGGCCAAACTGGCCCAACATTTTCTTTGCTAGGTTATTATAAGCTCTGGGGTTTTGATGATTGTAATAACTTTCATTTCTCTTCTATGGGAAAATTTGGGCAAGAGTTTGAACGTTGGATATAAACAAAAAGATGCAATAAGTCACAGTCACAGCATATGTAGAGCTGAACAACGTACTGAAGAAAGTGAAACGCATTGGGAAGCATGCAAAAATGTAGCAATACGTGCCATACAACTTGGTTACCCAACCTTTCTCTACAAAGAATTATGACAAGAAAGCCCCAACTGGTTTTGTGAGTAGCCTTTCTCTACACAGAATTATGACAAGAAAGCCCCAGCTTGTTTTGTGAGGAAAGAGAGCTCGAACACCAGATCTTACTCCAACCGCCAAGATGATCAGTACGGTACTTACATGTTCACCGAAGAAAATCCAAACACCTGTACTATTATGTAAACTAGTCATTGCACATTTTCTGCTATTCTCTTATAATCTATAGGCCCCCAAAGCCCCTCACGGATGAGAATATTTGCATAAAAAAACAAACTAAAAACATATGACCATTCTACTAAATGACACAAAATGAAAAAATTTACTATTATAATAACATGATAACAATGCAGAATATTTGATTCTTGTTGAAAAAGTAATGAAAGAATTGAACAAGAAGCAAACTGAGACAAAACAATATATGGAAACAACTTTGTGAATGTACTTCTAAAGCATTATATGTGATCCTCTGGAAGGCATGTCCGCAACAATGATTTTGATATCATAGTTTTGAATTCAATATGCTCTCTATTCAGCATCACTGATCCCAACAGGGAGCCAACATCTCTTTCAAATACATTTCTGGAACACTGGTACAAAACATACAACCCAAATAAAATTTAGCTTATTATTTATAATAATAAAATTAAAACAATTATGACACATCGAATTTTTTTCACAAAGCATTAATCCTATTTATCCAATGCCCTTTCCACAGTGTATGGAAGATTCACCAAACAACACGTTTGATACCATGAGAAAAATAAAGCAAAAACCAAGACAATGATATGAAAAATTACGCCAAATAAAGCCATGGCACAAAGCATTTCTAAAATTATTACATGGGCATGCGTTTGAAAATTTCCCAGCTAATGGAATTTCACAACTGTAACCCATCCGACTTCCATATGGCATTCGGTGGAAAATTTAAGCAACACTTGTTTTTGAGGTTTACATCTAAGGCTTCCCACTTACGGCTTCCCCAGTTAGTCAATGAATCTCATGCTCGCTTAGAAATCAAGTCTGCAACTTTCAAACAATCTTCAAACGCGAAATGACAAACTGTAAAGACTGCAGGCCGATTATATTTCCTCAGGGTATGCGAATCAAAGACATTTTCTTCTGCCAAATGGAAGGAGAAGAACGTGAATTGTGTGTTTGAGGAGATTCAAAATAAGGACCTCAGTGCATAGAAAGTCTTCAAGTGTGGAAATATATTGGAAATCGTTAAGAATTGTGTTGCATATGAGTGGAGGAGAGTTCCCACCCAGCCGCACAGCTGCAAAATTATTCTTTAAATGGAGAAGGAGTAGAGAAAGATGAATTCGGCCATAGAAAGGCTCATTTCTTTTCTTTTTAATACACTATTTTTGTATCAGTCTGGAAATTATGATACAAAATTTTCTTTTTCACTTTTGTGCAGCCCTAAATTTAAGCATAAATTTGTTAGATTGTTCAAATATATGCATTTATTTATAAATTATTATGATTCACATCGGTATCTAGCATTCTAGGGTAAATTTATGTGCGTAATTTACAATCTATCTATAAATTTAGATGATTTACAGTGAGAATGATGAAAATTTCAATTTTCCTAAATTCCAGTGCAAGAAATTCATCATGGAATTTAAAATTGTTTTAAATGTATTTACAATGGTAACCTATGTGAATTTCGTATTTGATTCAAAATTTCGAATTACCTCAATTCGAGTCCAAGAAATGCATGAAGGAATTTAATTTTTTTATTTATGCCTTTGAAAACCTTAGTGAATCTCAGGTCGTTCTCGCTCTCTGATGTTTCTCTCCTCTTGGGCGTTCGGCCTAACAGACTATCTCATGCTGGTGATTCTGAATTGTATTGTTTTTCCTTTGTGGGTGTAATTTTTATGGCAAAAATCAAAAAAATATGTTTCGTGGGTATAGCTTATTCCTAGATTTACTACGCGGGTATAGTATTTTTTTCAAATTTTCTTTGTGGATGTTTGTTTTTCCAAATTAAATTCGTTCTTTGTAGTTATCGCTCTTTTATTTGGCTGTTACATCAGTATCCAGTGGTTAATAGTAGTTTCCCACCCGAAGCGAGCGAGGAATAGGTGGGACCTAATCAGTCTCATGCGTCCAAGAAACTTGAACTGATCTGGGCACAAGAATATAAGGGTAGTCTAGCCCCGATAATGATAATTCAAGGTAGCTGACAGTGATTTCATTTTCCTACTAAATTTTGCTTCCTACGTAATTTTTTAAAATTTCTAAAAGTTTAATTCAGTGCTACTATCGATCCCTCTGCATGAGTCCTGAATACTGGTTCATAGATAAGTGATCAGTGCAACTAGCTGTTACTGGTTATGGCGTCTAGGCTTCTATGATCGATTCTACCGGAAAGCTTGATGTTGAGATTCCCATTTTGTCTCAAGGGCTTGAAAGAGTTCTGCACATTCAATAGCCTAATGGATGTGATGTCAGTCTAAAACCCCTGAATGTACAGTAAATGGGTGCTCCAATCTCAGCTTTGTTGGAGGAAGTCGTTGCATGCTGTACACCTATGGTCCTATGGGAACAGGGTATACCTTTTAATTGAAACCACCAACTCGGTTTTTGCAATCAGGTTTTTATTTGTTGATAAATATTGATTTTTCTCTTCATTATAGGCAGATGAACTTAGTTCCGTAAAACGAGTTGTCAAATTCACAGGGAGGTAGATTTAGTATGTTAATTTGATCCTGGAATTTCATTGTCAGTCCATTTCTGGAATCGACAGAGCTGAACCATAAGCTGTTGAATTTCTGGTACTAGAGAACTTATCTTGGATGCGATGCATTTAAATCCGCAAGTTTTGATTGCCCTTGGAGGAGTCGATCCTTTTATTGCAGCGGATTTTATTATATTCATCGCATCCGTTCCTAATCGGCAATCAGAAATTTTATGATTTGTCCGTTTGTTTGTTATGTCATGGACCCGATCCATGTTATCTAGTGGAGTTAAACTTTATTTTTCGGGTGCGATCCTCAAATCGGAATCAGAGATTTTATATAGCTCATTTGTTTTGTGTTGCAAGTCCGGAACCGATGTTTTTATAGGCTGGAGTTAAGAATTGGTCATCGCGTCCAATATAGTTTTGAATGTGCCATGATAAATTAGTAACTTTTTTAGTAATTTAAACAAAGTCCAAGATAAAAAAAAAATGTGTTATCAATATTTCCCTTTATTAATAAGAATATATATTTTTAAGTATCAAATTACTTTGAAGTGAAAATTACAAATTAACAATGAAGATAACTTCAGTTTTATTTAAACTACTTTTAATTCAATCTCTTCACATCTATATGCATTCTGAATTAACCTAGACTTGCAAGAAACTTATTCTTCCAAGTGTTATATTGTGACATCCATCCATGCAATTATATATATATATATATATATATATATATACTTTCTACTTTGCTATCTTATTACTTTTTTAATACCATGTGTTAACTTTATTTAACACCATAGCATTCACGATGGTAACACATTCTTATAAAACATGTTAAAATAGTGGGTTAAACCCTTTATTTAACACCGTAGCATTCACGATAGTAACACATTCTTATAAAACATGTTAAAATAGTGGGTTAAACCCTTTTACACTTCACCCTTATCCATACTTCTATCCATTTAATATTGTTTTTAGCATCATAATTCAAAGGTTTTTTGTCAAATAACACCAACCTAGACTTAATGGATTGTGCATTGTCTACCAACACGTAGTAAATTCGATGGTGATTTTTTTTTTATTGGAATCTAGAATGAAATAATTTCACTAATACATATATCATGGATCATTATTAAATACTTAAGTACCAAGTGGCACCCCACTTTATCTTCGCTCAAGATTTGTCGTGGTTAAAATAAATCATCATATTTATAACTAATGCATAAACTATAAAGTCGCACCATTAAATGGAGAGGTAGCATAATTGATGACAAAGCACTATCAAGTACAGTATTCAGTATTGACTAGGCTAGCCACAGAAACGTTCTCGTATGACTACTCTAGATAAAGTACAAGACCTGCAGGATAGATATCAATGTTTTTGTAATGACAGTACAAATAATGGTGATAGAATCTAGGCATTTTGCAATAAGAAGTGAATTTTTTTGGCCAATTAGATAACAGATAATTCAAATTAAAATAATTAAAATAAATGAACAATAATAAATTTTATATTGAACCATGGCAAAAATAAAAAAAATTTGAAACCATATGCCTAATCAAAGTGAATTAATGTCACAATCAAGAAAAACCTGATGTATAGCATCCAGCGACAGGTACAATAAGATATTTACAGTAATCTTATATATCAAGAATATTCCAAATCATTTAATGTTAAAACATATATCTTTGAACATATCCTTTAACAAAGTGCAAAAACATTAATATTTATTAATCCTATCCTATTAAATCATATAGCTTTAAATATATGCTTTAAGAAAAGTGAAAAAACACGTTTATCTTTTTTAATCTTATTAATGCAATCCTTCGTTGTTAAATCTTCTAATATTCACCAAAATGTATCATTCACACCAATTCTTCCTTTGTTGCATCAGGAAGCTTGATAACACTTTGATATTTTAAAAATACATTTTTATAATTCTCTATGATTTTAAGGGTTTCACCATTAACACCTTTTAATTGTCATGCCATGTCATATTATAAATTTTCATAATAAATTCCATGTCATATCATATTATAAATTTTCAAAGTTATAATCAACATTAACAATGTCAAAGTTATAATCACCATGAAGGGTACTTCATAGCTTTCTCTTACTAATTATGCCTTATTGTTATGCCATGTAAGTTTGTAGTTCACGAGCTCCGTTTCCTTTGCAATCAATGTTTATATATACCCATTTCCATTGCAATCGATGTTTATATATATATATATATATACATATTTATTTTTATTTTTATTTTTATTTTTATTTTTATTGTAAATAATATTATCTATATATTAGAATATATATCTCAATTAAACTTATTTTAAATTCAATGATATATATTTTAATATATACTATTTATTTTTATTTTTATTTTTATTGTAAATAATATTATATATATATTAGAATATATATCTCAATTAAACTTATTTTAGATTCAATGATATATATTTCAATATATATATTGGGTTGCTTCGAGTTGAGTTGTATATTGTTTATGATGTTAATGGGATATGGAATAAATTAAAAATGAGATATATTAATTTTTTTTGCTTTTTATATTAATTTAATAAAAAATATAAATTCATTTTATTAATAATAAAAATTTAATTAAAAAAATAAATTTATTGAAAATTATTAAAATATAGGGGAAAATTTTAAAATAAAGAAGGCATTATTTTCTATTTTTTAATGTGATGATTATTGTATGGAAGGTGGAAAATTACATTGATCAACTTATTTCAAGCACTTTATTAATGTAGTTTTATTAGTTGACAACTGAAGTGCATGAGAGTGACTACTTTATCATAGTTGACTATGGTTAAATATGGTAAAATGTAGTTGAGAAGGATATAGTAAGTCAATAGATGATTGACTATGATGACCATGGTTGTCTGCATTAAATTAAAGTTGTCTATTATAGATTATAATTGATTATGGTTAACCATGATTGAACATTTTTCCTATGGTTGATTTTGGTTAATCATGGTTCATGATGTTGAGGAGGGATGAAAAAAGTTGACCAGGGTTTGACTAAGGTTAATTATAGTTGGCCATGTTGACATAGGTTGGTCGTGATTAACTATTATTGGACAGGTTGACCATCCTTGACCATCTTGCAAATGGTTTACCATGACTTTTCCATTATTCCCATGGTTCACCTACGTTAACTAAGGTTAAATGTGACCAAGCTATGGCTGATCATGGTAGTAATTATTTAACTATAGGTGACTATGATGGATTATTGTTAACTATGATTGACCATAATATATACATTTGATAATGTTTAATCATGTAAACCAAGGTTGAACTTGGATGACCATGAGTAACCATGTTAACCATGGTTTTGAATGGGTTGACCATGTTGAACATGGTTGAACATGGTTGATTGAATATTAAAATGCTTTCTCATGGTATAGTAAGGTTGACAATGGTTGACTATGGTTACCCATGGTTGACTGCAACAAACCCAGGTTAAAAAATTCATGTAATAAATTTACTAAAGGATAAGTATTTACCAAGGCCACGTGACACACATTCCAAGGTGAAAGTTGGGAAAAACATCCTAGTGTGGGTGTTCATTTGGTTTGTTATGGCTAAAAAAATTGAAAAAGTCAAAAGAAAAGACTTTGAAAAGGAAAAATGTATTTATTCGCATTTTATTATGCAAATAATGGAAATTGGGAGAAAAGGAAGGTGAAAGGTCACAGGCTACATGCAAGGAGAAATTGAAGAAAAATAATGGAAAATTGAAGAAATAAGAGGCATCAGTAAAAAATGCTTCTCAAAATCAATTTGTAGCTTTTTGTTAGTTGAGTTTTGGAGCTCTCTCTCTCACTCTTGGACACTTAGATAATTCTTGGAGTATTCTAGCATTGGACCAAGATAAACAAAGCAAGAGCAAAGAAGGAAAAGGGAAGCAAAGATCAAGCATAGAAGAGAAAAATGAAGCAGCTATAATGATATTACTTGTAGGTATCGATTTCCACATGTGATTTCATTGCCATATTTTGCACGCATGGTACATCCATGTGTGTATATGGTTCTCTTGTTTTCATTCGCATGGGTTTTGCCAGGTGTGGTAGTGATTTTCATTCTTTTGTTGCCATTTTCAGATCGCCATGGAGTGATGGGGTTCTCTTTTACTTGGTTGAGATGGATTGCGGGATTGTTTCGAAACTGAGTAGGGTGGTCTCCAGAGAAGAACATGAGGCCTAGGAATCATTGAAATGGTGAAGGTGAGATTGCGGTAAATTCAGATTGTTTGTAGCTTAGTGAGCCTTGAAATCCTCGACCCATGAATGATGAGATATACGATAAATCCTAGAGGTGTATGCCCTTGATTATGCCTAGGAATCCTCAACTGATTAATCCAAGAGGGTGGAATCTAGTCTCTATACTTTATCGTATATCCCACCATTCCCTAGTCGAGGATTCCTAGGCCTATAGGCATCCATGAGTGTTTAGGGCCTAGCGATATGGTGAGATATACAGGAAAACATAAAAAGGTCATGGTTGATTTTGTTACCTACATTACAACTCCCTTTTAGGCATTAGGTAGGCATTAGGATTTGTGTTAGCTACTCACTTCTTTATTTATTTGAAATGTATTAAATACAATACACATATTTATATCAAATAAATTTCAACAAAACATCAATGTTAAGTATTCCACTATTATCAACTAGTCTTAATATACATATTATGGATTTCTGGAATTAAAAGGGATGCTATATTCCTTTTCAGATTAATATTAACTAAAATTAAAAGCTTTAGTTCAAATTAAAGTTAGTTTTCCCTTCATTTTTTATTTCCTTTTGAAAATAATTCTTTTGAAAATAAACCTTAAATTTGAATGATGTACCGTACCAAACATGAAAACATGAAATTAAGTGTAAAAGTTAAAAAATTTCAATTGCACAAAAATGATCTTGGTCTTACTCTCAGCCTCATCATTTTAAAACATGCCATTTAGTTGGAATACAACATTGTGAAAGTGGAACTCATATAAATAACTTAATAATCCTTGTTAACCTTGATAATTTATAAACCTCAATGATGAACCATGGGGCCATTAACCAAATATACTTGTCAAGCGTTATCAATCATCTAAAGAAACGCTATTAGTCACGGGATGCAAACATGTAACATGAATCTTATCTCTCTATATTTATATTTTTTTAAAGTGTGCATTAATAAATTTATTATCGTTGCATCCACATTGATAGAGAGTTATTTCCTTGGCTTGTAAGTGGAACTCTAACTCATGGATCCATAGTAAATTTATGCTTTTAAATGTCCAATTGCAAGACAAGCCCATATGAAACTAACACCACTCGCATAAATACTTCAAAATATGTAGATTGACAAATTTTATAAAGAAAAAAAAAATATTGTTTTCTTTTTAATGTTTTAAAAAGAAAATCTTATAGGCGTAGATGCCACCATATAATATGGACATGTTTCAAATTAATTTTAGGTTTAAGGATTATCTACTCCACGTGTATTTCTATTTATTATTATTTTTTTATTTTTCTACGATCAAGAAATCATAGTCATATTGAATCCGAGGTGTATAATTTAATGTTGCATCAATTTCATTATAATTGTAAAAAGCTTGTTCATGCACACACATGCTAGCAGTTGTGTGTATGTGTATGTTTGCACATGAATGCTCGTGTATGTAGCCACACGTGGTTTCCAATGCTAGCGGGTGTGTATATGTGTATGTTTGCACATGGATGCTCGTGTATGTGGCCACACGTAGTTTCCAATGCTAACGAGAATGGTATGTGTATATATTGTATAATTGCAAGCCAATTATTTGTGATGATTTATGGCTATACACTTATAACCATACAAGTTAAATGTTACGGATTAATTCATCATGTTTTGCCTGGGAACTACGCTCTACACTACTACACCAAGGGTATTTTAAAACATTTGTTTAAAATATCTTTTGTCTTAAAAAGCTATTTTTATTTTAGTTATTTTATATTAAAATTTAATATTAATTGAATTGTTTTAAATATAGAATTTAAGACAAAGTAGTATAAGATAAAAGTAGTTTGAGACAAAACTTTATATTTAAGACAAAAGCAATTTGAGACGAAAATATTTGAAAACAAAAACAATTTAAGATAAAAATATTTTAAGACGATACTTTATATTTTAGACAAAAACAATTTGAGACAAAAATAGTTTAAAACAAAACTTTATATTTAAGACAAAAGGAGTTTGAGACGAAAATATTTTAATACAAAACTTTATATTTAAGACAAAAGCACTTTGACACAAAAATATTTTAATATAAAACTTTATATTTAAGACAATGGCAATTAAGACAAAACCATTAGTATTGTGGAAGTTTGGACTCAAATTCTATGAGTAGATAGTGGATAATTATATTTTTTATTTTTGAATATATATATATATATATTCAAACCACATGAAATGTAATCATTTCAGTCTTGTTTCTTTTATATTAGATTTTTCCTTTTCCATTTAACCACATTCTAAAAATATAATAAATAAATAGATTAAAAAAATTATTATTTTTTGGTTGGCCACTCAAAGGCATTTAAGTTTGAATTTCATTTTTTTACATAATACTTCATAACAAGGTGATTTTCAAATGAGTTGCATTCCATGAACTAAAATTGTTTATTTTTTAAATATGTTAACATTTTTAAATTACTTCAACTAAAACTTTGATATAAATTTGAAAGAAATTAAATACAATATAACAATAAAAAAAAATAAAATATTTTATCAATTGTTTTCCATATATGCATTTTAAACCTTCATTTTTTTTCTTTCAAAATGAAAAATCAAAATTTTGATTCTTGCATATGTCTTATAGTCACATCTCGGTTTTCTTTTCACTATTGAACAAATATATCAAAGAGATAAATAACAATAATTTAATTATTTTTTAGATAAAATTTTAGTATTTAATTTTTTTAATTGTAAAAAAAAATTCTACTAATTCAGAGTCGTTGGCATAGAACTACCTGGAAATGTCCCTAGTCGCAGGCATTTCTTGTTATGGGAGTGACTGGAGGTTCTAAGTCACATGCATGCCCATGTCAAGGGAGAGATTAAGGCTTTGATGCATAAAAATTTCATTTTGTCTCAAGGGTTAGTCACTTGGATGGGTTGGATGGCTCCTAGGGGTTTTGTTGCAAGTGCAGAAGGTTAGGTTGGTTGTGTTACGTCGGTTCCCCTTCCTTAACTGATATATAGGGAGTTGAATCATATCATAGTAACTTTTCGTCACATGTTTTCCCCAGTTGGCCAGTAACTTGGGTAGATGTGGGAGGAGGGTGTTATAGAGTAGTATCATAGCATGGTTCCATTCTCCTTGGGTGATGTTTGGTTTCTGTTCCACTTGCATGAATGTGTTTTCATATCTACATGTTGGTTGCATATAGGTCTTTTTACTTGTGATTTGTGTGCTTGTTGTTTATGCATGGTATTGGTCATGATTGTACTAGTGTTGTCATGTGAAATTTGATGGTGTTGTTGTTGAATTTATTTGTCGTGTTTATGTTGTTCATGCATCGATTATGTGTATCAGTGTTTATATGTTGTTATGCATACTTTGACTAGATGATGGTCATTGTGCATGAAGTCATGGTATGTGGTCAGCATAGTCATGCATTGATAAATGGATAATGGTTGAAAATATGTTTATATGTTGATATGATTATGTTTATATATGTGTGTGTGTGTGTTTGTGTGTGTGTGTTTTTGTATGTGTGTGTATTGCGCTAATATGGTCGGTCTTGCAGATGAGATATCCTCTTCGAGCTATACTAAGGTACACTAGTTTTCTTATGATTTGGTTTAACTGACATAATATACCTTGCAGGAAGAAGAGATCAAAGATGACTAACAAGATGGTAGACTACAAAAATTCTCCCTATGAATCAGATGAGTAGCGTGGTGTTGGGAACACTTCTGACTTAGCAAACACATTGAGGAGTTTGAAGGAGGAAATAAGGATTTTCAAAGCAGATAATGAAAAATTCATGCAAGCATAGGAGAAATAAGTAGAATTCGATGCTATAATTCTTCAAAGTTTGTCAGAATTGCAAAGACAGGGACCACTTCGGATCAAATATAGATAGGAGGATATAACTAATGGGGCATGTGGAAGTAGACCCCATAGTGGGCATAGGTCAAATAGAGATGACACAATCAGGGATGTCAGGTTCTTGGATACTCCAGAAAGGAGGGGTGATGGACACAGGTACTATTCTCATTTTGGTTCTGAAAGGTATCATGGTCATCATCATTATAATCCTTAAAGGAGGAGTGATAGGGGATATTTTATAGATGAGTTCAAGAAAGAAAAGCCACCTACATTCGATGGCGAAATGAATAAATCAGATGATGCAAAATCATGGTTGATTGGAATGAATAAATTCTTCAGATTTCGCGAATAATTACAGAACATGAAGGGTAGGATATCTAAATTCAATCTTAAAGGTAAAGCAGATATTTGGTGTGAAGATGTAAATAATATTAGAGACATTTATGAGTAGCTGACTTGGAGTGAATTGGAGAGACTATTCAGGAAGAAGTATCTATGGAATATGTACTATGATGACAAGGAAAAATAGTTTTATGAGCTAAATATTGACTCTATTATCGATGAGGAGTAAACTAGTATATTTCTGGAGTTGTTGAGATATGTGTCTTACCTCAAGGAGGAGAAGGTCAAGATTCAATGATTCATCAATGGGTTGTTGGTAATATTCAAAGACATGATTGAGTTTTATGAGCCTAGATCATTGGAGGAGGCCATCCGAAAGCTAAAGCATTGTTATGAGAAATCAAAGTGTAGATCTGAGACTAACTAGACTGGAAAGGTAATACAACGAATAAACGGAAATGGGATAAGAAGCGAGCAAGGCCTCGAGACACAGGTGAAAAAGAGAATTCTCTAAGTTACATTTCCATTTCCACATCTTTTCCATTTCACTAAGGTATGAATAAAACAAGTCCAATTCTATATGCAATAGACTAATAGCCTATTGATACACCTTTAGTGATTTATGCATAGCTCTCACCTAGCACTATAGATCAATGAAATTACATCTAACAGATATAGCCTAAAAGAGTTTGATTTTATGCCCAAGACACCAGTATAATGGAGTAGTTGTGAAGGCAACAATATCCACTGAGGATTTCCATTTTTTCAGCAACATACAAGAAAAATCTTGGTGTTGGAGGAAGAGATATAAATATCTTTGCCAAAAACACAATATCATAACTCTCCTAGTGCCATTTCTGTTAACTCATTAGAATGCAGGTAATGCATAAGGATTCATCAGTATCTATGAAATTTTCTCTCTTTACAATAACAAAATAGGTTCATCCTAATATTAATATATAAAATACGGTTCATTAATATGCATGGTTCATTTTTTTTTTTATGATCCTTTTTCTCTAAAGGATATCTATTTTTTGAATTTTTTTTTGGTACAAGATATGGTGATATGTTTAAATATGAGGTAATTTTGGGTAAAATTAGAAGTGGAACAAAAATTTGTGGTTCGAATTTCCTTTGTAGTAGTAGGATACATGAAATTTCTATCGAAAGGTTTTGTTGTGGCCCAACATGGAATAATATTTGGATGAAAATGTTCATTATGGGTGGTATTTTTTTTAGCTCTTGAACACATTCGACTCTTTTTCTATTCATGGTATTTGTTGTTCCCAACTTAGAATCCCTGAATCACCCTGAAAGGTCATGACAATGTAACTTTTGGAGGCATTGAATGACAACCCCCGCGCCCCAAAAAAAATTCATTAGAATAAAAATTTTAGAAGATTTTGTTAAATGATCACCTCCAAATGTTCAATTCTCATGAATTTTGGGGGAGGGGGATCTTTTGGTGTATTTAACGAGGCAAGGGGACATAAGGGTATCATGGATGGGTATAATTGAGAGGTTTGTGTATGGTATATTGAGATCTATAATACTAACATTAGAGAATGAGAAGGAGCCTTAGGGCCTTATGCTACAAGGTCTAGGGGACCTATAAGTAAGGCAATGAGAGAAATTGATAGGGGAACCTCCAAAAGTTGTGATAAGGGGATTAGGGGACACATTATCACAACCCATAATAACTTAACCCATAAACACTAAAGTCCATATCCCTTTAACCCCAAGGCCACAATCCCTTAACCCCTACACTCGTAACTCATAAAAAATTAACCCCTTGATCCCTTAAACCCCAAGCCACTAACCCCTTAACCCCTAACCCCTAACATAGAATCCTTGAAACCCATAAACCCTAATCCCATATCCTCTTAAAACTTGACCCTTAACCCTACAAGATTCTATCCTCTACCTATTATGTTTGTAACATTTCTATTGGATGTTAAAATCCCCATCAATCCTTAGTTAAACTCTCATGCTTTGAAGCATTGATCTTAAAAGAATATTTTATATTAGGGTATTATAAATCCTCGGGGTCTCTAATATTTAATTTTCTTTCAAAAACCCAACCGTACTTGAAGAATTGATGCTGAATACTTTGATCCATAACAAGAATGATGTCGTAATAAATTTGTAGAGATATATAGATGAAATTACCCCCTAGACACCACTATATTATACACATTGATTCAATGGATAGGGGTTTGTAGTTATCATTCAATGGAATCACTTCTAACCAGTATCGATCTCTATTTCTCTTCTGGCTTGTTCTTGACTTAATGGCCACCTTCTTTGATGTCATTCCTTCCGAAGTTTGAAAAGAGATTTTATTGTTGGAAAGTAAAGAGGTTGACAGTCTCCCTTATCACTCAGATTTTTAGGGGATGGGAGAGGATTTCAAATGGAGAAAAGACCCTGGAAAACCTCAGAAGAACCAAATTTTCTATCACAATTCGTTGGCCTTCCACCAATAGCTGGCTACTTTGTTTCGCTAGTACTTCAAGATAAACAAGTTGAGACCTATAATCTATTTTTTTTACTTGAAGATGTCAAAATAATGCTTCACAACATATGATACTGTCTCCATAGGGTGGAATCCTAATTGGCTCACGTTGAAGGTTTTTTGGTTAGTGACTCTGCCTCCAGGGACCTTATTGATCCTCCAGTTGATCATGTACAAACTCTTATTTTTATTCCCTTAAGCGTGGAAATTATGTTTTATTGTCACCTGTACGAGATTGTATGAATATTTATGGTGTTGTTGATGGTGGAGAGAGTATCTAGAGTGGATCTTCATTTGGTCTCATTGTACATGCTTTTGAAGTGGAGGATTCCCATTGTTGTTTTCAATGTTATGCTTACTTGGTATTTTTTTGGCAGTTTATGTTTATGTTTTCATGATCCTTGGGATTTGGTGCTAGCATCAAAATATACTTAGTTTCCTCTCATTTTATGGGCACATGCAACTTGAATTTTGGCAATTGAATATTTTTTTAACATATGCTTTCAACTTGGCTTGTTTTGGGATGGATGAGTATGTTCACATCTGAGAAAGTGGTTAGTCTTTTCATGCTAGATGGAAGATGTGGTTTTGTGTAGAGGACCCTTAGGAAGACCATAATATCATATAATTTTCAACCATCTTTCTACACATTTCCAAAATACTCAAATACAAAATAATTATTAATTAAAATATACAATACATGATACCATTCACTAATTTCATTCGTCAATTTCTAGAATACATTGTAACGAATTGTCCGATCGCGGGTTTTCTATCATATACTTTCCAACCATCTTTCTACATATTTCCAAAATACTCAAATACAAAATAAATATTAATTAAAATATAAAATACATGATACCATTCACTAATTTCATTTGTCAATTTCCAAAATACACTCGTAACGAATTGTCCGAGTGTGGGTTTGCTAATGGAATAACAAGCTAATCCATTTAAATTGGGTACCATTTTTAGCTCCTTATCAAATTATGTTTGTGTTCTATGAGCTTGCAAGTCACTTAAAATCTGTTGTGCGCTTATTCTGTTTATGTTCTAAACTCTCCGGTCGTGAGTTTTGATAAGTGCTTGAGATCAAATGCCATACAACAATCGCACTGCGATCGACTCCCGTGTGACATCTCGCTGGAACGTCCGCACTCTGTATTTCAATGAAAGAAGAGGAAAAATACCCAAAAAATCGCACGAATACGTGTTTCAGAAATCGATAAGATCATTAATTAATAATCCATCAAACCGATGGTCCTCAAACTTGCAAGAGAAAGGGAATAGAGAACTTGCAAGAGCAGGGGAATAGATTGCAAGGATGTTATGCAGGCAAGCAAGATGACCCTAGCTAAGGAAACCCATCCATCATGTGTGAAGGTGTGGTTATATCCTAACTCAGAGTCCCTATCCCTAGCCTTGATGCTTTCAAATTCATCACCTTTTGTATTCTTTGAAGTATCCATCTTCTACAACAACCCAAATCCAGGATCCCACATCAGAGGCATGTTTTTTGCGCCTCATAAAGCCCTGGCTGGAAAACAGGCCAAAAAAAGTTGTAGGAGCCATCGTTTTTATATCTGCAATGCCCAATCACGTTGGATCTCACACAGTTCTGAGGGCCTGACTGGTGCAATAGAGCTCCGCTTCAAATCGAAGTTCGAGTTTGGGTTTTAGTTGTGCGGGTATCGAGGTGAGGGCTTCCAAAGGCTCTGAGGGTTTGACAAAACTTGGGATTATGGAATTGGTACACGGATTTTTGGTGAAGATCACGGCATATTAGCTTCTGAAGGGAAAATATGGGTCATGGATGCCAAGCTCAAGGACGAGCAAGGGACTTCGAAATTGAAGGGCAAGGGTTTTGAACCTATGAATCTAGTATGTATTAGTTTGATTAAGTGTTGTGTCATTGATTGCAATGTTTTCGTTTAGTTAATTAAGCTTTCACTTCAACATATGTTGTTGGGGCAAGACGACGGGGTTAGGGTTTAACCGCTTCAACATATGTTGTTGGGGCAGGACAATGGGGTCAGGGTTTGGCCATATTCTATTGCTTGTCTGGCATCTCCAAAAAGCCTTGAAGATTTCTTGGTAGTATTTATATGGTTGGCCATATTCTATTGTTTGTCTCGCATCTCCAAAAGCCTTGGGATCAATGCCAATTACTAAATTGGTTGGGGTTTAACCACCATGAGCTATAGTAATGTAAGATATTTGTGGCTAGGGTTTCACTACCACCTTTGTGGATTCCTTAATCGGCCCATATCCTTGTCCAATTCCACCATGTTGTTTTCCATCTAATAACATCTCTAGGACGAGAGTTTTATAACTCTAGGATGAGAGTTTTATAACTCTAGGAAGAGAGTTTTATAACTCTAGGATGAGAGTTTTATAACTCTAGGATGAGAGTTTTATAAACTATAGGACAAGAGTTTTATAACTCTAGGACGAGTGTTTTATAAACTCTAGGAAGAGAGTTTACCTGAGATTTTACGTCAATAAAACTCTCGGACGAGAAAATACTTAACTCTCGTACGAGAGTATTTTAACTCTTGTCAAGCCTAATCAAACTCTTGGGTGAAACATTAAAAATATCTCGGACGAGAGTTTTAAAAACTCTCAGTCGAGAAATTGAGTTGGCTATTTTCTCGAACGAGAAATTAAAAATTTCATCCAAATTCTAGCCATCCGCCAAATTTCACCCAAATTTTCTAGGATGATTTTAAGAAGGATAGTGCGGGGAGCCATATTGAGGCCTCTAAAAGTCCAATTGTTGAGCTTGCTTTGAATTTTGTGGATAATATGACTCCAGCAAGCAATTTTCAGAGACCTTTTAGCAAGGGGCATGTCCAAGTATTTAGTAGGAAGATATCTGATACCGAACCCCAACACTCTCGCCATAAAGGTTCTGATATTTCTAGCCTTATTAAAGAAGAATATGCATAGTTTTTCATTATTAATAAGGGTGCCACAGGCTTCTGTCAAACCAGGAGGTAACTCTGCAAATCAGAATGTGTATTAGATGAAGAATGTACATGTATGTATACATGGAGGTGAGGCTATTGGGATTCATCTCCCAATGACTCTTGGCCTTCCTTATTTCCTAATATTATTTATTATACAATATTACATATCCACACCCAACCCATAGGATTAGGTTTCAACATTCCCCCCTTTAATCTGAAGGGATGTTGGTGAGCCCAAGCATCGATTTGAACTTTTCAAACTTTTCTCTGCCAAGTGCTTTGGTGAAGATATCAGCAGTTTTCTCATTTGTGTAACAATGATGTAGATGGATGGTTTTGGCCTGAACATGATGTCAAATTAGATGGTATTTTGTATTGATGTGCTTTGCTCGATCATGGAACTTTGGGTTCTTGGCCAACTTTATTGCAGAAGTGTTGTCGATCATGAGTGGTGTGGAATACATTTGTTTCATTTGAAAATCTTCCAGGATTTTTCAAAGCCACACAATTTCCTTTGTTGCTTCAGCTGCTGCTACATATTCTGTCTCGGTCATGGAATCTGCTGGAACTGACTGTTTGTGTGATCTCCATGAGACAGCTCCTGATCCAAGACTCATGGTGTAAGTTGTAGTAGATACCCCTGTTTCTTTTTCGCCATCAAATTCTGAATCAGAGTATCCGATCAAGCTGAAGTTGCCTACCTGTGTATATTTGAGTCCAAAGTCTTGAGTCCCCTTCAAGTACCTTAAAACTCTTTTTGCAGCAGACCAATGTACTTCACAAGGTTTTTTCATGAACCTTGAGAGGATTCCAACAACAAATGAAATGTCAGGTCTGGTGGTGGTCAGGTAGATAAGACTTCCTATAAGCTATCTATACTTAGTTGCATCCTAGAATTCGTTCCCTTCAATAGATGTGAGCTTCAAGTTTTGTTCCATTGGAGTGGTTAAGGGATTACATTCATCCATGCTAAACTTGTTCAAGATATCTCTAACGTACTTATTTTGAGAAAGAAATATAAATTTGGGATGTTGAATTACTTCAATACCCATATAGTAATGAACATGACCCAAATTAGTCATTTCAAAACCTTTCTTCAATTCTTTCTTCATGGATGCAATATAGCTCTCATTGTTCCCTGTTATCAAAAGATCATCTACATACACCACAAGATATACAACTGTTTTTCCAAATTTCTTAACAAACAAAGTTGCATCATCAAGATCAAAATGTTTGAAGTCAAGTTTCAGAAGATGCTCGGTTAATTTCTCATACCAGGCTCGTGATGCTTGCTTGAGGCCATACAAGGATTTTATAAGCTTGCAAACTTTGTGTTCTTGACCCTTTACCACAAATCCTTCTGGCTAGGTGTTGAGGAGGTAAATCCCCTCTGCGGACAGAGGCGATCCCTACTAGCCCAGCAGGGGTCTAGCAACAAACAAACAATGCTATGACGCAAGCTCCTAATTACGAATGAAAGACTTGGGATAGAAGCCTACCTGGATTCCAACGCTATGATATGAAGAAGAAGTGTCCCCGTGCTTCAGCCCTGGCAGATCACAACCCTTCCACGATCTCCGCGGATGAACACCTGCACATAGAAGAAACGAACAGATACAAGCATAGGAACCAGCATACGTAACTAAACATCGGTCAGAAAAGATATAACTCGCATTAACATGATGGAAAACAGAGTGGAACCATAATCATAGTCATCTATTAAGTAATAAACGAATAGAAGTTACAACCAAGTTCTGACGTCGCAGCTTCCTTCGAACGGGTCTCCGGTCGTCCACGTCTCGCAAAGCTCGCCAAGGAAAGGGAAAACCTCTCCAGAGTCTCGTGACAATGGTCTCCTCGCTTGAATGGGCCTTAAGGGAAAGAAGGGATTCTTTACAGCACAAAGGCACTTGGGAATAGGGAGATGCAAAGCTTCAGCACTTCAAGACTAGCTTGCCATGGATCTGAGAAGGCTTTTATAGATGGGGAAGGAGGGAGTTGGGATCCCTATTATTATGGGATTGGCCCTATCAACAAGGAAGGTTCCATGGGAGGTGGCAAAACCAATTCCCTTCCATAGAACTCCCGCAGCCAAACCTCCCAACTCAAGATAGGCAATGGTTGTGAGTTTGTTTGAACTCAACTTCCGCCATCCATATTTAAAAACAGTCCCTAAAATGGGTGGCGCGATTGCTGCTCTATGACAGAGCGCCAAGTGGCGCGACCTCTTTACAGGATTTCCCTGATTGGCGCGAGCACTGAACTGTATACCCGCGCCAATGCAAAAAGAGCTGTTTTTCATGGATTTTGCAAGGAGATGTCTCAAGGGGAAATGAAGCTCATACTCAGAGGGATGCATTGATGATGTTTTCAAGGCATGACAGTGTTCACATGTCACATAATGGGTCCTCCATTGTGCGGGACGGGGAATGGTAAGGACGGTGACAAATTACTGTGTAACAGATGCCCCCTAAAGCATGAGGCCCGAGAGAGAGAGGGGTGAAATGCTTTACGAGAACATGTCCAATTGAAGGCCCGCCGTCGGAAAACCTGCACAGAAAGATACAACCGATATCTCAAGTACATGATGTATATATATGGTATGGACGCAGCCATCCGAACAGAGTATGCTATAATCCGGATCTAGGGTATGGGCGCAGCCATCCAACTAAGATCAAACAAATAGACTCAGGTATGGTCGCAGCCATCCAATCATTGAGTCATGACAATAATCCACAATCGCAGCCTGGATTACAATAGACACAATCCAGGGTCTTGCGCTCCATCTCGACCCAAACAAGTACAAGTTCGAGCATGTGAATGTGTGAGCTGATGTCGAACATGCAAGAACATCGTCTGATTACCAGCCAATGATGAAAGCTGTTAACAGACGCGAGAGAAACCACCAATAATGACAATGGTCCTCAAGGTACCATAGTTACAATCTACGGCGTTTGAATAAATGAGTTGACGTCGAACACCCGCAGAATCATTCGATCGGAATTCAATGATGTAAACTTCACGTCGAATGCGACGAACCTGCCATTGAGGCATGCAGGCTCCAAGGTACCATCAGGAGTCTCTAGACCAACTTCCCGGATAATGAGTTGAAGTCGACAGGAAGTGACCTTGATCGAAGGTGGGCCATAATGATTCCCACATCATCGACACGAGACAGAGGAACATAATGTTTTTGTTGTGAATCAGGATCATATGAGAAACAGAGGAAGGTTGATATTTGCAGAGGCCAACTTCTCTTGAACATATGAACGGCACGACAATGGACTTGGCAGTATTTGACATCAACGGATCAAAGGTCATGGCGACGAGGCAGTGAACAGATGAGAGGTCAAAAGATATTACCCAAACCCATGGAAGCAAAGTGAAGCAGCGAGATGAGATGTCCCCAACCCAACACGAATGCAGACAAGTGCCATGTTCAAGAGTGACATACTGCCGACGACAACGACGATGGTTCCATTTTTCCCCCACCATTTCTGGCGAGTACCCCAATTATTTTTGATAACAAGCTTGAAGGGGATAGCATATGTTTGTGATATAAGTCCGCCCTTCGGGCGAATCCATCCTAGTGCATTTAACGAGTCCTAGGAAGGAGAAACTCGGAGAACGTCATTTCGACGGAATCCAATGTCATCAGGGTTTAACGAGTCTGACAAAGGAAGAACTCGGCGCCTTTTCATGTTTAGAGAGTTTGAAAAGACAGCGGAAAAGAAAACTCCACAGGTCCCTTTTCGTAAATAGTTTCCCAGATCCGAAAAGGTAGAAAACAATATCCGGGAAAACCTCCTAGTCGCGATAGGCTAGGGTATTCCTTTTCGTAATCGATCCAGCCCAGCCCGAAAAAGGGTTAAACTTATACTGGGTGAATGTCGATTCGTGTCCATTTTAACGAGATCGAAACGACAAGGGCCTCGGCGATCTTTTCATATTTAGAGAGTCAGAAAAGAGCTGAAAGATGACTCCAGAGTGACTTTTCGTGTATTTACCGAGTCCGAAAAAGTATAAAATACAACTCGTTTCCACCTTTTAAGTCGCAAAAACCTGCCGCTGCACATACCCAACAAGCGTAAAATCCATTTTCGACATAATACATGCAAATATTTGACAAAAATAACTTTTTAAAGCTCATTTAACGTCGAAAAGTTATAAATATGTCTAATTGGTAAAAATGAAATTACTTTTTACTATTTACCTTGTGGAAAGCAACAGTGGTCCATTTGGAGCAGAATCTTCTGACGGTGATTGCGACCAATCCAGGCAACCATTCAGCGTCTCGTCTGTCACAGGTAAGAGGCGCTCCTTTTCTCTTCATTTCCATACATTTTTTAATGATTTCCTTTCATAAATCAGTTCTGTAAGGGCACTTTTAAAATTTTAGGGCTGGGCCCAGTGGCGCGGGTATCGGGCACGGACCCGCGCCACTGAGCTCTTTTTACCAAAAGGCCCGCGCCACCTGGCGCGACTGTTAGCAAAACAGTCGCGCCAGCGGCGGAACCCAAATTTTCGCCTAAAATTCCGATATTTACACCAAATTTCTTTAATTTTGAAGCTTACAAAAGATCTAATCAGGGACTTTTGTCCATGTGAATGTAGATAAACACTCAAAATGGCAATTGAATGGAAGGAACGAGAGCACGGAGATGAGGATGAAGAGGCCATGCAAAGCCAGGCTTGCATGAACGCTCTGAGAGACTGCGGATTGAAAAAGTTCTTCCTCACGCCATGTTTACAAGCTCAGCCCGAGCTTCTCCAATATCTAATCAACATCTGGGATGAAAATGACCAAGTATTCAGAATACGAGACCAGGTACTGGAATTGGAGGTCACTGACATTTATTTCATTACTGGATTGTCCCGCAGAGGTCCAATCCCTGTACTGACTGGGAGCAGACCATCAGGGGAAAAGATGGAAGAGGTAATGGCGCGGGTGTGCCGAGGGGCACAAACAGGATCAGGAAGTAAGAAATTATACATCTCCACCATCCCTGATCTAGCACTGAGAGTAGTTCTCCACACCATTACGCGGGCTGCTGGGTCACAGGCTCCGCACGAGGCCACGAAGACTCAACTCCTGTTAGCCTCAGAATGCATGGGTCCCCGACTGTATGATTGGGCAACAGCTGTGACCATCAATATGAAAAGGCAGCTCACAAAGTGAAAACAGGGGAAACTGAAGCAGTTTGGGTATGGTTCCATATTGGTATCGTTCATTCTGGAACGCATACCAACCTTCCAGGGCCAAGAGGCCCATGTGGCGAGTCCGGTACCACGAGAGCCGAGAATGGCTCGCTGGGCAGAACTGATGCCCAGATCTGGAGGTGGCCAACAAATGTCCTGGAAGCCAGAGTTCTTTAGGTGGCTACGGCGCCAACTGATCGTTGTGGAAGATTGGCCCTATTCGGGAACTGACTTTACAGGAGACCCAGATCTCCCACTACCAGAAGGGGATGACTGGGACGAGGAGCTGGGTAAGACCTCAAATTTTTGATTTTATGTTTATATGTTTTTTTTTTGTTAATACACACTTGTCTTAATACAATTATATATGCATGCAGATGTAGGACCTGAGAGACCAGCCGGGATGTCTCCTATCTCCCGGAGGACACAACTCGCCCCTGAGATCCAGGGGGAAGGCACCGGAGGAGAGGCACTGGTCCAGAACCTTGAGGGGATCGTCCATGGGATCCCAGACTATGCCCGACTGTCAGACGTACCAATGGAGTACCAGTGCCATACGGTGGGAGTTCCAAACCGGCTCCACCGAATCCTGAGGCGGCTAGTGCGTGCAGTGACGTGCTATCATGAGCACCATGCGGATTAGTCTCTAGGATTTATGCCACACCTATTTTTTGAGAGACAGAGTGTCTCAGGATGTATTAAGACAATTATGTATATTTTTTGAGTTTTATGCGACACACTTTATGTAAACATTTCGATATCTATATATATACATATCTATTTCTGGATGAGTCTTCTTTACATGTGATGATGATTTATATATGTCATGCAAATGTCTAATACATATGTAATCTAATGTATCAGTTACATAACAAACGACCCAATGCGAAATGTATTCACACAATGCATCTAATCACACATTTCATTTTTACGCAAGCTTAAAAGCACACATGAACACACACATATGCAAACTATGCTTGAAACGAGTTTTATTTTTACGCAAGCTTAAAACACAAACTATGCTTGATAATAAGAAAGACGGGCATGCCCCCCAGCATGTTGTCTCAAATCGAGGCACATGCCCCCCAAGCTTCACTCGATTGAAAATGGAGTGAATATTGACCACACACGAGATTTGAGCTAAGACTGACAGAACTCGAATTGAATATGCTTGTGTTTCATTATTTTAACGAGGTTGACACACTTAAAAGAACTATCCTCAAACACCTCGTTTCATGGTTTAAGGAGCTTGACACAAGACCAGGAACTGTGCTCCGAGATCCTGGTTTCATTTTTTAAAGAGCTTGATCTAGGGAGGAAACCGTGCTCTAACCGACTTACATCAAAATGAACAAGAAGGCGGCGCTTCCAAGAGTTCCACTCCCGATGGAAGGAAAACATTCTAGAAGTCAGGACCCAATGCCCCCAGCACCTGATGCACGACGGCATCATCACTGGGCACAGGCACGGGGTAGGTAGACACATAGTTGACCTGCGGTGGGGCAGAGACAACAGGTGGATGAAAACCAAGAGGGGGTGATGGCGGACCAGTTGCCACATTAGGACCAAAGAATGACAACTGATCAATGGTCACGATCCTTCCTTCATGCGGAAAACAGGCCACACGAAAGAGGGAGGAGACGAGCGCTCCCATGGCATAGGTGTAATCGCGCCCCAAAAGTAGATTGAAATCCAAGGGGCCTGGAACGACCATCACGTCCATATGGACGGTTTTGCCTCCCAAAGTAATAGGTAACCTTGGAAGGATCCCCAACGGTTGACTCGTCCTTCTGTTGAACGTCAACAGATTCTGCGTAACAGGCGCAAGCGGTGGCGAATCGAAAGCTTGCCAGGTAGTTGAAGACAGAATACTAACAGACGCACCTTCGTCTATAATGGTACTGGGTACAACCAGACCAAGAGCCTGTACTGTGATCTCGAAAGGCACATAAGACGGAAGGCGAAATCCTGCAAATCGATTCCAGTCAAAGGAAGCGACCAAACTACTCGGAGGGGCTACCATCGACAGGCGAAGGTCTTCCCCTGATGTTACCGAAGAAGCACCCTCCATGACCTCCATCTCGAAGGCGGGAGAAATATCCTCCGTAGCCTCCATCATGGGAGGCGGAGGAGGAGCTTCTTGAAGCACAGGGACAAGAGAATCTTTCTCCAAGTCTGAAGAATCTGAAGAGATCAGAAGGACATGGGGGGTGTGAGGTCCACTCTCGACAGAAAAGACCTGGTGCACCGTGGACGGGGCCAGTTCAACCGATCCCACGACCAATGGTTGGTCGGGATGGATTCGTGAATTTGAATTTCTGGGGGAGTGGGATCGACCAAGGATAACTCTTGACCAATCATGGGATCAGCTGGCGGAGGACTCGAAGAAAGCCGATTATAACTAGGTGGAAGGCGTGGTGTAGAACCGGTCGGGTTGTCCAAAACTAGTTTGGCTTCATCCATATAAGGACAAAGGTGAATGGCATGGTGCCCTTCACACAACTTGCAGGGATTGGTGATCTTACCCTGCTTCTTAGGAGTCTTATCAGTACCAGTTGAATACGTGCCCCCAACCTGGCTCCCGGAAGTCAAAGGCAACGGCGGTCGGCCGTCGGACCATGTTTCGAGCACCTTGGGAATGCCAGGGCAGTCTCGAAGCAAATGATCTCCCGCGCACAACATGCATGGGAACTTGACTTTCCGCGGAGGGTCGGAGGGCCCATCAAGATGAGATTTATCATGGACAGTAGCTGTACATTTAGCCTCTCGCTTATCAGACTTCTTCTTCTTTGTCTTCTTCTTCTTCTTCTTAGCCACCTGGTTACTTGAATCCAGACTTTCACCAGGCGAAGTAGAAGAGGAGGACGCAGAAACAGGCGAAGAAGGGGAGAGGTCCACCCTGGAATCAACATGAGGTTGTTCAGGTGGAGGAACTGATTGAACAGTAGTGGAGACATTCGGGACAACAGAGGTTGAGAACAACCAAACAGGCAACCCAACAGTTAAACCAGGAAGGGACAATGTCGCCATGTAAGGAGCACCAACATTTCCAAACGGAGGAAAATGACCAGGATTCCCTTCTGAGGGGATTCCTTGGTTGGTGAACTCTGAAAAAGTTGCCATCAAACTCAAAACCACACACGGGCTGAAAACGAGTTAAGGGCACACGATCAAACGGTCAACAAGCAATATCTAAGCAGGCGTGTAATCGTGGGTGATTAATTTTACCACATTGGAAAGTAAGAAGCTCTACCGTTTCATGTTTCAAGAGTCGAGAAACGATAAAAAGATGACTCTATCTCTTTCAGAGTTGACACAAGCGTGAAAGGACAAGCGCTTGACGGTCTTTTCAAGTTTAGGGAGTCAGAAAAGACCAAATGACTGCTCAGGACAAACTAGGCACAAAGGGTGTACCAAATATCCGTGAACTGCAATATACACCTTGGTTTCAAAAATGAAACAGAAATCAACCAAGGACTTTCCGTACGTGCAGGTAGTCACCCCGAATGCTGTGTTCGGTGTATCACGGGTATAGGGCGGCAGACTCGGCTTCCTATGGATAAAGGATTGAAAACCTATAGGGGTCTCCCTTTATATACGCGACGGTACGGGGAGCGCAAGTCCGTACTAGCGCTGTCTAAAGCCAACAGGCGAACGACAGCTGCTAGGTTTAACGACGCCGAAACACGTCTCTAGCCTAGACCTTCTAAATATGTTTCGTTAAGTTCCAATGTTGCCTTAGGTTAATTGAATAAATTTTACAGTTGATCTTCAATTAAGTTTCAATTTCCAAGCCCTATCGTATGTAGTGTCTCGAAAGACTCCTAAATGCAAGCTATATGCCACAGTGCAACATTTCGTTCGATGAAAACTAGTTAAATAAGAGTTGAGAGCTTTTATACAAACGAAATGAACGGAATACAAACAACAATGTTTCTAATGCAACTAATGCAATTGCACACTTTTCATTCAAACACTAATCACTAGCGATATGGAAAAAGATCACAATTTGCACTAATTAACAAAAGCAAGAGAGATTTTTTTTTTATTTTCAATGTTTAATGGCTAATGTGCACTGAAAACAAAAGGAACAATTTGAGAAATGATATCCAAGAGAGCGAAACAAACAAAATTCACTCAACAATGCAATCAATCAGATCCCTAAATCGACCCAAAGTCTCTCAAATCGAAGAAAGACTCAAAAGCTTCCGATGGACCGTGTGATCTAGGTCCAAAGCAAGGGCAAACGAATTCCGAATGAAGGAACAACAAATCACTCAAAAGACGCAGCAAAACAATCAAAGACTGTTAAGAGAGTGCGGAGAACCAATAAACAAGTTGACAGGACAATCAAGACACCTAAACTCCCAAGGAGGGCTCGATACACTAAGCCACTAGATGCCCTAGGGCTCAAAACATGAAATCGGTAGAAAGAAGCAAACAACCAAAGGACAGAGGTGAATTCCAGCCAAACAAGACTTGAACACACTCAGACAGTCGGGAAATCAAGAAGAGAAGCGCTGGTCAAGTCCAGAAAGCTAAAAAATGAAGAAACTCAAAAAAGTCACAGGGGTGGCGCGACTGTGGGCTTGAAACTGGCGCCAGAGGCCAATTGGCGCGAGACAGACAAAGGCAACAAGCGCCAATTGGCGCGACTGTAAGGTTAAAAACCGCGCCAGTCGAGTTCCTCAATAAAAAATAAAAATAAGCTATTCCAGAAATAGACCAATACAAGCTAAGCAAACCAAGAAGCTAAAACAATGAAAGAATCCAACCCAGAAGGTTCATCAAGCAAGGAAAACGATCAAGGCGAACCGACATAAACGAGACAAGGAAAACCGGACATTCCCCAGCGGAGTCGCCAATTTGTTGAGGAGGTAAATCCCCTCTGCGGACAGAGGCGATCCCTACTAGCCCAGCAGGGGTCTAGCAACAAACAAACAATGCTATGACGCAAGCTCCTAATTACGAATGAAAGACTTGGGATAGAAGCCTACTTGGATTCCAACGCTATGATCTGAAGAAGAAGTGTCCCCGTCCTTCAGCCCTGGCAGATCACAATCCTTCCACGATCTCCGCGGATGAACACCTGCACATAGAAGAAACGAACAGATACAAGCGTAGGAACCAACATACGTAACTAAACATCGGTCAGAAAAGATATTACTCGCATTAACATGATGGAAAACGGAGTGGAACCATAATCATAGTCATCTATTAAGTAATAAACGAATAGAAGTTACAACCAAGTTCTGACGTCGCAGCTTCCTTCGAACGGGTCTCCGGTCGTCCACGCCTCGCAAAGCTCGCCAAGGAAAGGGAAAACCTCTCTAGAGTCTCGTAACAATGGTCTCCTTGCTTGAATGGGCCTTAAGGGAAAGAAGGGATTCTTTACAGCACAAAGGCACTTGGGAATAGGGAGATGCAAAGCTTCAGCACTTCAAGACTAGCTTGCCATGGATCTGAGCAGGCTTTTATAGATGGGGAAGGAGGGATTTGGGATCCCTATTATTATGGGATTGGCCCTATCAACAAGGAAGGTTCCATGGGAGGTGGTAAAACCAATTCCCTTCCATAGAACTCTCGCAGCCAAACCTCCCAACTCAAGATAGGCAGTGGTTTGTGAGTTTGTTTGAACTCAACTTCCGCCATCCATATTTAAAAAACAGTCCCTAAAATGGGTGGCGCGATTGCTGCTCTATGACAGAGTGCCAAGTGGCGCGACCTCTTTACAGGATTTCCCTGATTGGCGCGAGCACTGAACTGTCTACCCGCGCCAATACAAAAAGAGCTGCTTTTCATGGATTTTGCAAGGAGATGTCTCAAGGGGAAATGAAGCTCATACTCAGAGGGATGCATTGATGATGTTTTCAAGGCATGACAGTGTTCACAGGTCACATAATGGGTCCTCCATTGTGCGGGATGGGGAATGGTAGGGACGGTGACAAATTACTGTGTAACACTAGGACATATAAACTCTCTCCTTTAGATCTCCATTCAAAAAGGCAGTTTTTACATCCATCTGATGGAATTTCTATCCATTCTGAGCTGGTAGGGCAAAGAGAGTCCGGATGGTGGTCCGTTTTGTTGTGGGAGAAAAAGTTTCTTCATAATCGATTCCTTATTTTTGTGCAAAGTCTTTTGCCACAAGCTTGGCCTTGTGCTTGTCAAGTGAGCCATTTGCTTTATACTTATTCTTGTAGACCCACTTTAGCCAATTGGTTTTGTTCCCAAAGGCATATCAACCAGCTTCCAAGTGCCATTCTTTATCAAGGCATCATACTCCTTTTGCATTGCTTCTTTCCATTCATCATGAGAAGCGACTTCTTTGAAGGAAGTTGGTTCATGATCTATAGATAAACTCAATTCACAGTTATAAGAAATATCCATATCAACAGGAGAATCAGAATTATCTACATCACCTTTGATTTGTTTAATGAAACTTCTTGTTCATGTTTTTCCAACCTCATCAGGATGAACATTCTCCAGTGTCTTTGTCAGCCATTTGGGAGGACCTCTCTGAGATGGCCCAGGCTAGTCATTTGACTGAGTTGGGATTTATTCAAGATTTAATCTCCCAATTCTGTCAATCACATCATTCAATGTATCATCCCTGGTTGTTTCTTCATGTGGGGGAGAGAGTGCTTCAGGACATGATTCCATAGTTTGATTTAATATCGGAATCCACCCTTCAAGATGTGGAATCTAATTATCAAATTCTTGGAAAGACTTTGTATGTGTGAATCTATCCAGGCAATCAAGTTGCCGCTCAACAACCTTTTCACTCTTGGAAGATTCAAGGAATATGACATCTCTTGCTATTACAAACTTCTTATTTGCTTCATCATAGCCTTTGGAGGTATTGGAGTACCCCAAGAAGATACATTTTTGATTTCTAGCACCAAGTTTGTTCGTTTGACCCTTGGGTATCAAGGCATAACAGGTGGACCTAAAGACCAATAAATGCTTTACTGAAGGAATATGGCCATGCCACATTTCAAAAGGAGTTTTGTTTCTAATTGAACTTGAAGGACACCTATTCGTTATGTAAACAGCACATAGAACTGCATCAGCCCAAAACATCAATTTTACGTTCTTGAAAAATAACATGGAGCGAACCATATTTAAAATAGTTCTGTTCATTCTTTCAGCTACACCATTCTGTTGGGGAATATATGGCACAGTTGTTTGATGTTTGATTCCATGTTGACAAAGATAATTTTCAAATTCATTTGAAGTGTATTATTTTCCATTATCAGTACGTAGAGAGCCAATATGAGTTTGTGCATCATTTTCAATCCATGCATGAAAATTCTTGAATGTTTGAAAAGCATCAGACTTGTTCTTCAATAATTTAATCCAACACATTCTGGTGTAGTCATCAATAAATGTCATCATGTATTTATTTCCATTTGCAGAAGCAATGGGCATAGGGCCACATAAATCTGAATGAACAAGCTCAAGTTTTCTATGTGCTCTGGAGTGTGAATCATGAAATGGCTGTTTGCTATGCTTTCCTAGAATACAAGAATCACATTCCTTAGGTTTTATAAGAATTGTAGGTAGTACATTAACACCATTTTTCTTCAACAAATGAAGGCTTTCATAGTTTATGTGTCGAAATCTAGCATGCCATAAAAGAATTGATGGGAATGTACCTTCATCATGATGTGAAGTGAATGCAAAGTTTTGAGCATGAGTAGATGAACCTTTTAGCTTCAAGAGTCTCCCTTATTTTATTCCCTCCATGACAAGTGAGTGATCTGATGCTTTTCTGACCTCTACCTTGCCATCAAACAAGTGAATGGAGTGTCCTTACTGGCGGATTTGGACCAAGGATAGCATGTTTCTCCTCAACTCAGGGAGGTATAGAACCTCATGTAGAATATGATCTGGAAGACGAGGCAACTTAAGCCTGATTGTGCCAAGCCCTGATGGCTTGAGTTTGGATTTATCTGCAAAATATACTGCTCCATCAACTTTTTCAGTGAATTCTTCAAAAAAATATTTTCTAAATGTCATGTGACATGTTGCTCCTAAATCTAGCAACCGATCATCTCTCCATGAAGTAAATGAAACATCAAACAAGTCTTCAGTTACTCCATTATTACAGTGTGCTAGAACAAAATGAGTGGATTCAGGTGCTTTACCTTTGTCTCTGTCATTAGTTTTACCTTTGTCTTGATTTATTTGTTGCTCAATTTTCTCCCAAGGTGTTCTGCATTTGGATGCAACGTGTCCATCTTTATTGCAACGTGTGCAATGAAGATTGGATTTGTCAGATTGTCTGCCCCCCTTTTCTGTGAAATTTCTTCTTCCTCTGCCTCTTCTGCCACCTCTTCCTCTAGATGAATCTGGAGCATGAATCTTTTCTTTATGTGCCAAGTATGCAGCCTCTTCAAAAGATGAAGGGGTTGTCATCTTCCTGAAAGCTTTCTCTCTTTCTGCAAAATTTTTCTCAAGTGTATCAAAGGTGATATTATCAAGGTTTTCACTTGCTTGCAATGACTCAAGATAATGTAAGTCGGATATAGTGCCTTAACATATGCTATGAGAGATATGTCCATTTTTACACCAGTGCTTTCAATGTCATGCATTATAGATCTTACTTCTGAAGCTAAAGCAAGGGGATCATCATTCTTCATTTCAAGACTGAACATCTTAATCATCAATTGAACATTTTCTAATTCTGAATGTGAGTCATAGAGTTCTTTTAGCTTGCTCAAGGCTTCATAGGCATTTGAGAATGATGAAATATGGTGACTCACCTTTTCATTTACAGAAGCTCCAATCAGGGCATAGGCCTTGCAGTTCTTGTTTTCCCAAATGCCGAGCTCCTTTTCTAAAGTGGGATTTGCTGGTGGATTTCCTTCTTGTCCTTCACAGATTCCTTTCCACAACTCATTAAAAATGAGAGTGTGATTAATCTTCCGAGACCATTCAAGATATTTATCTTTGCCGGAGAGAACCACCCCTACAATAGATATGAGAGAATGCATTCTTCTGAAGGAAAAAATAATTACTTTGCTGGAAAAAAAATTCTTTTGAAGAGGAAATTTTTTTCTAGAAAATCTTCAATTCTGGAAATATTCTCAACTGAAGGGGATAAAATTACTTTGCTAAAAACACTGAATTCTGCACCAAAAATATATATATATATATTTTTTTGTGTTTGATGAAAAATACTTTATATGAATAATTGTATTGAAATTATGGTGGGGGGGCGGGCCGGGGGGGGCGCTATTATGATTGTGAATGGTATTAGAAAAGGAAAGACGTGGTATATGGTGGGAGGGGGCGATAATATGATAGTGGAGCGGTGTTATGGTGGGAGGTGGGAGGTAATATGGTGGGAGAGGGTGGTAATATGAATAGTGGTATTATATGAGGGCGATAATATGGTGGGAGGGGGCAGTATTATAACATGTATTGAACAGTGGTATTGTAAATATTATATGACAGCGTATTATATGAGGGCAGTAATATGGTGGGAGGGGGCAGTATTATAACATGTATTGAAGAGTGGTATTGCAAATATTATATGAACAATGGTATTATATGAGGGCGGTAATATGGTGGGAGGGGCGAATGACAAAGCGAACGGTTTTACGTATGGTGGGAGGACTGGACAGCGTATAGGTGGAGTGGTGTTATGACAGGCGGGGAGGGCCGAAAGGCCACGGGGAGAGGAGCAACGTGCAGGAATTTACCAGTTATATATGCAGCGTGGAGGAGCGTTATATACCAGTTATATATGTAGCATGGAGGAGCGAGTGTATGCTAAGTTGTAATCATAGGAGCGAGTGTATGGAGGGCTGAAGCCCGCGTGAGAGAAGAGCTGAGGGTGTGTGAGGGGGAGGGTAGTTTAGGGTGCGGAGACTGCTGTAGAGTGCGAGTAGCACAGTTTAGATAGGTAAGCATAGGGACTGTGTGAGGGGTGTGGGCAGACAACGCGTGAGGGAAAAGTGCATGAGGGAAAAGTGAGGAGCGAGGGTAGGATGCATGGGGAGTGGGGCTGTGTGTGGTGATATATGGAGAGGCCGAGAGGCCATTTTTAACAAAAATATGGAATGGCAGAGTTGCAGGTGCTGAGTTGCAGGAACTGCAGAAATTGCAGGAGCTACAAAATAATCAGATATTGTAGGAGATGAACCTGCAGAAATCAGAGACTGTAGAATTTGCAGAGATAGAAAAAACAATGTATAATTTCAGTATATAGCATCAATCTAATGGAGCATCAAAACTATACATAGAAACTAACTGAGTAAAGGAATGAGGGAGTTACACCATAGGCAAAAATGCCAATAGTGGGACTGGTTCTGATACCATGTCAAACTAGGAGGTAACTCCGCAAATCGGAATGTGTATTAGATGAAGAATGTACATGTATTTATACATGGAGGTGAGGCTATTGGGATTCATCTCCCAATGAATCTTCTCCTTCCTTATTTCCTAATATTATTTATTATACAATATTACATATCCACACCCAACCCATAGGATTAGGTGTCAACAGCTTCCATAAACACATGGAGTATATATTTAATGTTTTCTGCTTCCTTCAGCTAGACATGACAAAAGAGCATAATGTCATCAACAAATTGCTGGTGGGTAAGAGGGAGGTAATTTCCCAAGAGCCTAAGGCCACAGATCCTGGGATTATGAGCTTCCTTATTTAAGAGTTGATGGGGTTTAAATAAGTTTTTGATGTTCATTTTAGATATAATTCTGGAAATGTGATCAGTAACACGTTGAATATAAGAAAGGGTTACCTTGGTTAAGGGAGGGGTGCAAGGATGGGTTTTGGGGTGGGGATGGAGGAAAATAGATCTTTAGTTGATCCTTCAATTGCATCATAACTTAATCCTAATTAACAAAGTAGTGACACATTAAAAATTCCTAATTAATCATGAAATTAAATAAATATGGATATGAGAGGGAAACCTCTAAACCCCTAACCCATTTAACTCCCAAAACCCTAAACCTCTAACCCCTAACCCCTTAAACACTAATTCCCAATCCCAAACCCATTTATCCCCCTAAAACCCTAAAACCATAAACCATTTAACCCCCTAAACCCTAACCCCATTAACTCCTAACCCTAATCCTTAAATGCTAAATCCCCTAACCCCTAAACCTCTAAATCGACCCTAACCCATTTAACCCCCTAACCCCTAACCCTTAACCCATAACCCCTTAAACCATAATTCCCAACCTCTAACCCATTTAACCCCATATACTCCTAAACCCTAACCCATTTAACCCCCTAAACCCTACACCTCTAAACCCTTAACCCCTAAACCCTTAAACCCTAATTCCCAACCCCTAACCCATTTAACCCCTAAACCCTTAACCCATTTAACCCCCTAAACCCTAAACCTCTAAACCCTTAAACCCCTTGTTGTGGAGGTAAATCCCTTTGTGGATAGAGACGATCCCTACTAGCCCAGATCGGGTCTAGCAACAATAAAAAACGCGACAACGCAACCTCCTAATTGCAAAATCAAAGCGGCGATAGAAGGCCTACCTCAGGTCCAACACTGTTGTTGTTGCAGAGAGGATATTGCTCTCGATCCCTTGCTCCGACATGTCACAATTCCACCACTTGATGCGATCGAACACCTGCACGTACAAGAAACACGACGAACATACGAGCGTAAAACCAAATATTTGCAATTATGTGTAAGTCAGAGAGGACACAACTCATAAAAAAGCATGAAAAATACCAGTGGAACAATAATCGTAGTCGCTTATATTAATGAAACAAAGGATGATACAACCTAGCTATGACGCTGAAATCTCGTCAGCGGAATACGTCTTGGTAAAGCTTGTTGGGAATAGGGAAAAGCCTCTCTCTTCGATCATCAATCTCCTTGCTATTAATTTGGCACTATGAGGACTATTGCAGCATTCTTTAGGCTATGAAGGCTCTTAGATATTAGCTTGCAAAGGGAAATGGCAAGCTTATATAGATGGTGGAAGGGGAGTTGGGATCCCTACAATCATGGGATTGGCCCTATCCACAAGGAAGCTTCCATGGGAGGTGGCAAACTACTTCCTCTATATGGAAATCTGGAGCCAAACGTCCCAACTCAATTTAGAAACTAGTTCAGGAGTTGGTTGGAGTCAATATTCCGCCATTTATTTTTTAAAAACACCCTTTATGAAGCCTAGCATGAGTGCGACTCTGAGACAGATTGCCAATTGGTCCACCCTCTTTGAAGAATTTCCCGCATTGGTGCGGGTATAACACAGGCTAGTCGTGCCAAGGATGGAAAGGCTATTTTTAGGGTTTTTCATAAGGAGATGTCTTCAGGGAAATGAAATTACATGTCTAGGGGAATGCAATGAAAGTGTTTTCAGGTTATGTCACTACTGACAGGTCACGGAATGAGCCCTCCAATGTGCAGGATGGGGAATTGCAGGGATGGTGAAAAATTGTTGTGTAACAGATGCCCCCTAAAGTATGAGGCCCGAGAGAGAGAGAGAGGGGTGAAATGCTTTACGAGAACATATCCAACTAAAAACACTGCTATCAGAAAAACTGCGTAGAGAAGTACAACTGATATCTCAAATACATGATATATATGTGGTATGGGCGCAGCCATCCATAACAGAGTATACAATAATCTAGATCCAAGGTATGGGCATAGCCATCGAGTGAGGATCGATAAATAGACTCAGGTATGGTCGCAGCCATCCAATGGATGAGTCATGTAACTAATCATAATAATCCACAAAATCCAGGGTCTTGCGCTCCATCTTGACCCAAAAAAAGTACAAGTTCAACCATGCAAATATGTGAGCTAAAGTCGAACATGTGAGAACATTTCCTGATTACCAGCCAATGATGAAAGCTATTAACAGACGCGAGAGGTACCACCAATAATGAAAATGGCCCTCAAGGTACTACAGGTACAATCTATGGCATGTGAATCAATGAGTTGGCGTCGAACACCCATATAATCTCTGGATCAGAGGCCAATGATGAAAACCTCACGTCAAATGTGAAAAACCTGCCATTAAGGCATGCAGGCTCCAAGGTACCAGAAGGGAGTCTCTAGATCAACTTCCTGGATAATCAGCTGAAGTCGACAGGAAGTGAGCTTGATCGAAGGTGGGCCATAGTGTTTCCCACATCATCGACACGAGGCAGAGGAACATAATGTATTTGTGAATCAAGATCAGATGAGAATCTGAGGAAGGTTGAAATTTGTAGAGGTCAACTTCTCTTGAACATATCGGTGGAATGACAGTGAATTTGGCAGTATTTGACATCAAAAGATCGGAGGTCATGACGACAAGGCAAAGAGAAGATGAGAGGTCAAAAGGGATTACCCAAACCCATGGAAGCAAGTGAAAAAACGAGATGTGATGTCCCCAACCTGACATGAATGCATACAAGTGCCATGTTCAAGAGCGACATACTGCTGACACGACAATGATGCTGGTTCCATTTTCCCCACCATTTCTGGCGAGTACCTCTTTATTTTTACACAAGCTTGAAGAGGATACAATATTCTTGCTACATAAGTCCATCCTAGTACATTTAACGAGCCCTAGGAAGGAGGAACTTCAATATCGTCATTTCGACTGAATCCAACGTCATCAGGGTTTAACGAGTCTGACAAAGGAAGAAATCGGCATCTTTTCATGTTTAGAGAGTTTGGAAAGACAACAGAAAAGTAAATTCCAATGGTCCCTTCTCGTAAATAGTTCCTCAGACTCGAAAAGGTAGAAAACAGTATCTGAGAAAACCTCCTAGCCGCAATAGGCTAGGGTATTCCTTTTTCGTAAGTAATCTATCCCAGCCCAAAAAAGGGGTAAATGTATACTGGGTAGATTTCATTTCGCAGCCACTTTAGCGAGATTGAAACAACAAGGGACTCGACAATCTTTTCATGTTTAGAGAGTCATAAAGGAGCTGAAAGATGACTCCTCCTGGAGGAACGAGTGGTACAAAGGGGAGCTACTGGTTTCGGTGATGGTGGAACTACTCAAAACAAATAAAGGTCAAGAGGCTGGCTAATAAGACCACTCATCACAGCGGTTCCTTGGGAACAGGTAAAACAATCAAGTGAAGGCATATGATCGGCCAAGTAGATAGTGACGATGGAGTGAGAAAACCAAGGATCATCTGGAAAAAACAGGCTGATAAAATGGAAATCACAAGAGGTAAAATAGGAAAGGTTTCATTTTTACACAAGCTTGAAATCAAGAAACTCTGCTTGAAGTTGGTTTCATTTTTACACAATCTTGAAACAAAGATAAACTATGCTTGAAACCGGTTTCATTTTTACACAAGCTTGAAACGGAAATAAACTACGCTTGAAAAATTAAGCATGCCCCCAACATGGTGACTCAATTCAAGGTACATTTCATCCCAAGCTTCAGTCCATATGAAAGGCAGATGGAGTGAAGGTTCAAGTTACGAGACCAAGAGAAAGACTCGACTGGGATTTTACGAGAACTTATCAAAGACTCGAATTGAAAAGGAAAGTGTTTCAGTGTTTTAACGAGGTTGACACATTAAAAGAACTATCCTCAGGACCTTGTTTCATGGTTTAAGGAGCGTGACACAAGAAAATGAACTATTCTCCCCAACCTTGTTTCATTTTTTAAGAAGATTGAGACAAGACAAGGAACTATGCTCTGACGATCTCATCATAATGAATAAGAAGTCATCGCTTCCAAGAGTTCCACTCCTGATGGAAGGAAAACATCCTGGAAGTCAGGACCCAATGCCCCCAGCACTTGATGCACAACGGCATTATCACTAAGTACAGGCACAAGGTAGGTAGCCACATAGTTGACCTGCGGTGAGGCAGATACAACGGGTGGATAGAAACCAGGAAGGGATGATGGTGGGCCAACTGCCACATCAGGACCAAAAAATGAAAGCTGATCAATGGTCACGATCCGTCTTTCATGTGGAAAATAGACCACACAAAAAAGGGAGGAGACGAGCACTCCCATGGCATAGGTGTAATCGCGCCCCAAGAGCAGATTGAAATCCAAGGGGCCTGGAACAAACATCACGTCCATCTGGATAGTTTTACCTCCCAAAGTAATAGGTAACCTTGGAAGGATCCCTAACGGTTGACTCGTTCTTCTGTTAAATGCCAACAGATTCTGCATAACAGGCGCAAGCGGTGGCGAACCAAAATCTTTCCAAGTAGTTGAGGATAGAACACTAACAGATGCACCTTCGTCTATAATGGTACTGGGTACGACCAAACCAAAAGCTTGTACTATGATCTCGAAAGGCACATAAGACGAAAGCCAGTATCCTGCAAATCGATTCCAATCAAAGGAAGCGACCAAACTACTCGGAGGGGCCACCATCGAACCGAGATGTTCTTCCCCTGGTGTTACGGAGGAAGAAGGAGCATCCTCCACGACCTCCATCTCGAAGGTGGGAGGGGTATCCTCCGGGACCTCCATCATGGGAGGTGGAGGAGAAACTTCTTGAGGTATAGGGCTAGTATAATATTTCTCCAAGTCTGAAGAATCTGTAGAAACAAGAAGAACCTGAGGGGTGTAGGGTCCACTCTCAATGGAAAAGACCTGGTGCACCACAGGAGGGTCCAGCTCAACTGATCCCATGACCAATGGTTGGTCAGGGATGGATTCTTGAATTTGAATTTCCAAAGGAGTGGGATCGACCAAGGAAAACTCTTGACCAATCGTAGGATCAACTGGTGGAGGACTCAAAGAAAACTGTTTGTAACCAGCCAAAAGGCATGGTGTAGAAATAGCCGATTTGTCCAAAAATCGCTTGGCTTCATCCACATATGGACAAAGGTGAATGGCGTGGTGCCCTTCACACAACTTACAGGGGTTGGTAATATTACCCTGCTTCTTAGGAGCCTTACCAGCACCAGCTGAAGACATGCCCCCAATTGGACTCTCGGAAGCCAAAGGCAACGGTGGACGACCATTGGACCATGCTACGAGCACCTTGGGAATACCAGGTTAGTCTCGAAGAAAATGGTTTCCCTGACACAACATGCAAGGGAACTTGACTTTCCGCGGAGGATTGGAAGGTTTATCGAAGGAAGGCTTCTTAGGCGCAATAGACGCAGAGCTAGCCTCTCCTTTATCGAACTTCTTCTTCTTTTTCTTCTTCTTCTTCTTCTTAGCCACCTGGTTACTCGAATCCAAAATTTCACCAAGCGAAGTAGAAGAGGAGGACGCAGAAACAAGCGAAGAAGGGGAGAGGTCCACCTTAGAATCAACATGATGTTTTTTAGGCGGAGGAACTGATTGAAAAGTAGCTGAAACATTCGGGACCACAGAGGTTGAAAACAACCAAACATGCAACCCAACAGTTAACCCAGGAATGGACAACGTTGCCATATAAGGAGCACCAACATTTCCAAAAGGAGGAAAAGGACCCAGATTCCCATCAGAGGGGATTCCTTGGTTGGTGTATTCCGGAAAAGTTTCCATCAGAAACGATCTTGATAACAACACCCTAAGGATACCAACTTTAACCAGGAATATTTCGTGGGCAGTTAATTTTTAAAACATTGAAACAAAACTCTGTCATTTCATATTTTAAGAGTCAAGAAATAGGCAGAAGGTGACTCTATCACTTTCAGATTGGAAACAAGCATGAAAGGAAAAGCACTTGATGATCTTTTCAAATTTAAGGAGTCAGATAAGATCAAAATGAATTCTCAAGAATACTAGGCAAAGGGTGTACCAAATAACCGTGAACTGCAATATACACCTTGGTTTCAAAATGAAAAAGAAATCAACCAAGGACTTGACGTACGTGCAAGAAATCTCCCCGAATGTTGTGTCCGTTGTATCATGGGTATAGGGTGGCAGACTCGGCTTCCTATGGATAAAGGATAGAAACCTAATGGGGTCTCCCTTTATATATGCGATGGTACGGGGAGCACATGTCTGTACTAGTGTTCTCTAAAGCCAAGAGGCAAACGACAGCTACTAGGTTTAAAAACGTCGGAACACGTCTCTAGCCTAGACCTCTAAATATTTCGTTTTCAATGATGCCTTAGTGTAAATTGAATGAATTTTAATGTTTATCTTCAATTATGTTTCCATTTCAAGGCCCTACCATATGTCATCTGACAATCTCCTATATGCAGCTATATGAGAAAAGAAAACTTTTCAATTCAATGAATGCTATCTAGTTAAGGGAAGAGCTTCAAACAATGATGCAACAAACAACAACATTGAAAAATGAAACTTTCCAAACTAGATTAATTTCACTATCCAAAAGTAATTTCAAACATTCAACAATGCAAATAATGCAATGTAATCTATGCAAAATCCCGTTTTTCGAAAACTATGCAATTGTAATCTATGCACAATTTCCTTTTTTTTTAAATGATAAGAATGCACTCAATGCATTTTTCGATGAAAAGAGAATCTTCTTAATGCATGCTTTTAATGAAAGAGAATGCATTGAATGCGATTTCTAGTTATCAATCATTAAACAATGTAATCTAAGTTCAATGATCGATCTCAAAAAACACTTTTCAATGCAATGTGATCTAATGCATTTTAACGAAAAGAAAACTATGAGACAAAAACTAAAAGAACGCAAATATCCTTAATGAAGGATGAATGCAAAAGAGATGTAAACAAACACTAAGAATGCAATCGTTGTTTCAAACACTTTGTCATGAAATCCCTCAAAAGGAGACAAGACATATGAGGTCAAACACAAAGAGGACTTCCAAAGAAAGAGATCAAAACAAGGCATTCATTCCCTTTTACATCAAACAATCATGGAAATAAGACATTTCAAACAATGAGCAATGTAATCTATGCTCATACAGTGAAAAGATCGCAAGGGAAAGACACACTGGTGAAGGATTTAGGGAAAAAATCTCAATTTTCACACACCCTGAAATTGGCACGACTTGCTCACTGACAACTAGCGCCAACTGGCATGACTTGCTCACTGAAAACTAGCGCCAATGGCTAATTGGCATGGGTTGCTAACTAACAACAGGCGCAAACGCCTAAAAATGAAAAAACAAATAGTTTCTCCCAACCAAGACTAGACTCACCACTTCAAGCAGAATCTAAAACAAACCCAAAAGCAAAGTACTGACCAAAAGAAACTTCCGAACAAGGGTAAACCCTACCACCTACAAGAAGTGGCGCGACTGTCTGGATGTAATCTGCGCCAGACAAGGGATTGCGCGAGTGATGAACTAGCAACATGCACTAATTGGCACGATTGTCAATGCAGAAATTGCGCCAATCAAGCCAACCATGAAAAGATGAAAAATTCGGAAAAGCAGAGGTCAGATATGATCCTTTGGGGCTGAAAAGAGGTTTTACACTCAGAAAAGAGCCAGCCAAAAGAGCTGATCAAGCAAGCAAAGTCAAGAATCGACCAAAAAGACAAGATAATGCTCCAAATCAACGATCCCCAGTGGAGTCGCCAATTTTTTGTGGAGGTAAATCCCCTCTGCAAACAAAGGCGACCCCTACTAGCCCAGATCGGGTCTAGCAACAATCAAACATGCTACAACACAAGCTCCTAATTGCAAAATCAAAGCAGTGATAGAAGGCCTACCTCGGGTCCAATGCTGTTGTCATTGCGGAGAGGATAGTGCTCTCAATCCCTTGCTCCGGCAGGTCACAATTCCACCTCGTGACGCGATCAAACAACTGCACGTACAAGAAACAGGACGAACATATGAGCGTAAAACCAAATATTTGCAATTATGTGTCATTCAGAGAGGACACAACTCATAAACAAGCATGAACAATACGAGTGGAACTATAATCGTAGTCTCTTATATTAATGAAACAAAGGATGATACAACCTGGCTCTGACGCTGAAATCCTCCTTCGGCGGGTCATCAGCAGAATACGTCTCGGTAAAGCTTGTCGGGAATAGGGACAAGCCTCTCTCTTCGATCATCAATGTCCTTGCTATTGATTTGGCACTATGAGGACTATTGCAGCATTCTTTAGGCTATGAATGCTCTTGGAGATTAGCTTGCAAAGGGAAATGGCAAGCTTATATAGATGGTGGAAGGGGAGTTGGGATCTCTACAATCATGGGATTGGCCCTATCCTCAAGGAAGCTTCAATGGGAGGTGGAAAACTACTTCCTCTACATGGAAATTCAGAGCCAAACGTCCCAACTCAATTTAGAGACTAGTTCAGGAGTTGGTTGGAGTCAATCTTCCACCATTTATTTTAAAAAAACACCCTTTATTAAGCCTGGCGCGAATGTGACTCTGAGAGAGAGCCCCAATTGGCGTTCCATATTTGAATAATTTCCCCCATTGGCGTAGGTATAACACAAGCTAGTCACGCCAAGGATGGAAAGGCTATTTTTAGGGTTTTTCACAAGGAGATGTCTTCAGGGAAATGAAATTCCATGTCTAGGGGAATGCCATGAAAGTGTTTTCAGGTTATGTCACTGCTCACAGGTCACGGAATGAGCCCTCCAATGTGCGGGATTTGGAATTACAGGGACGATGACAAATTTTTGTGTAACACCCATAAATCACTAACACCTAAACCCCTAACCCCTTAACCGATAAACCCCTAAATCGTTAATGCTTAATCCATAACCCATTAACCCCTAAAATCCTTCATTGTTAAATCCCCTAACCCCTAATCCCCTAATTGCTAATCCCTTAACCACTAACTTATTATTCACTTGACCCCCTAACATCGCCTAAATCCCCCAACCCCTAAGCCCCCAATCCCTAATCCCTTAACCATTATCTCATTATTCCTCTAACCCCTAAATGCGGCTAAATACCCTAACCCCTAACCGCCCAATCCCTAACCCCTTAACCACTAACTCATTATCCCCCTAACCCCAATCCCTAATCCCTTAACCACTAACTCATTATTCCCCTAACCCCTAAATGTCCTTAAATCCCCTAAGCCCTAAGCCCCCAATCCCTATCCCCTTAACCACTAACTCATTATTCCCCTAACCCCTGAACCCTAAACCTCTAACCCCTAAGTCCTTATTCCTCTAACACCGAGGCCCCTAATCCTTAATCCCTTAACCACTAACTCATTATTCCCTAACCCTTATAACAATCCTTAAAACTCATTTGGATTAGCCATTCCGAATGAAAGTTGGTCTAGTTGGGACCTATGATCGAGTTAAGTCCCCCTTGTTGGCAAGGTGGAATTTTTTCCCTGTCAATAACCCTATAGTCCTTAATCCCTCTAACATATAACCTATATTATTCTTAAGTCATATGAACTTTAATCCTAAGCCCTAATTCCTCTAAATCTTATAAGACCCAATCGTTATAACCCTTGCCACATTTGGTACCTAAAGATTACAACCCTTATCCTCTAAAAGAATTTACCTCTCTAACATGTAATACATATATTCATTGACACCTAACCACTATACTCCTTAACACATATAAACCATAACCATTATACTATAACCATTATATCTTTACATTTTACCATCATAAACCTTAAATTTTATAACCTTTAATCCCTATCTCTTTTTAAACCCTAAAACCCCTAATATAACATTATAACCCATCTTTCAAATAATCCCTAATGTTTACAAACTTAGTCCTTATAATCCTTGCATTAAAACCCCTAACCTTATAATCCATATTTCCAACAATGCTTAGCCTTCACAGCCCTCGGTCCTTATAATCCTTGCATTATAACACCAAAACCTTATCTTTGTAACTACAATCATCACTTAGTGACTATAAGCACCTTATCTTAAGAACAATGTACAAAATTGATCACCAATTTCATAGGAATTATCTTAGTCCAAGATGACCATTGACATTGGCATGAACCTATAATTCCGCTAGTCATACTTGATTGGTGATCATTGTAGTACCATGGGTTTATTAAACCACAGATGAGATGACCACTTAGGGAACTCGACATTGGTGTAGGATCATCCGTTGTTGTTGTAGGTGTTGGAACTTCGTTGCTACTGCAAAAATGATTTCATGGTGACACAAAACTAATGCAATTGCGTTGGAGTATGTATCAACATGCGATGCCATGCACAATGCCTGATTAAGTAAACACTTTATTATGCACAATGCATAATAAAGATCTCAATCATAACTACATGTTTATTAAACACCCATTTTCACTTTGTGAATATGGAGGTTAGGGGTGATATCATAGAGCCATTTAATACACCAGTAAACTTCCCTATAGTGAGAAAAATTTGATGACACAGATAGTCATGATTCTCATTCATCCAAAACCACAATGAAATTTTGACAATACGAATTGACCTAGAACTTGGAAAACCTGTAAAAGAATTTTTCTACTATGAATGAGCTTTAGATCATAGTAGAACTTTGCTCGTGCCTAAAATTTCTACCAAATCATTACCAAACGATTAGCTTATTTTGTGACACTAGATAAATGTTAAAGAACTACCTAATATTATAGCAAAATTCTTTCTAATTGTTGATATATGATGATAAAAAGAGCTCAATTTCTTATTGATTTACAACTTTACTTGTTTTTTTTTACTATTTAAGTTGATCATGAACCAAACAAAACTTTTAAAAGATATTGCTTCACCATGAATAAGCCATAAATTGTATTAGACTCTACTTATATCTACCTTTTCTACCAAATTCTTACCATCTTTATTAGTGGAAAGAAAATCTATATACTTCAAAAACATGAGTTATTTTAATAATTGACCTTTCACTAACCATATGATCTTTATATTACCACTTCATTCTCATAATTCATCTTTGTATTAGTGTTTTAAAATATTAAATTAATATAAATTTAGAAATATAAACACAGTTATTTTATAAGAACAAGACTCTCATATTACGAAAGATCTACAAAATAATTCCAAACTGTACACAATATTTACGAATTGACATTATAAGGGAACAAAAATAATTAGTTGTAATATAAATTACATCATGTATACATGCCACTCAAAATTTCAATAGGAGTCGGCATATTGAGACTATAGCAATGTTATAAATACCTCTAAACATTTGATCATAATAAATTACAGTATATTGAAAAAAAATTGCTACGGTTCAAAATATATTATAAACCGAGCATGGTAAGGCCGAGAGACCATAGTTTAATTACAAAAAAAAAAATCATATACTGTATGTTTGCATCACATATTCTCTTCTGAGAAAATAAAAATAGATACAACCGATGGGTTTCCATTATGAGAGAAGACTAAAAACTGGTTGAGTGGTAAATTATGAGATTCCTTCTATGTCAAAAAAACTTGAACAAGTAACCTAAGGTTCCAAGACCATAAATTTCTTTCCAAAAATGAAGTATTTTTATATTAGTGTTTTAAAATGTTAACTTAATATAAATTTCTTGATACATAGTGACTTAGTTCTTCATACATATTCACTTAGACCAAACTTTCTTCCGAGTTCTGAATCTTGAAAGGGTGATTGGTATGCAACTGCTGCAAAATCTATGGTAGGAACTGGAACGAATAAAATAACAGATGGGGTTTCTATATTAGGGTCTCTTGGGCCAAAAATTCTTATTTCTTCTATGATGGCAGAGGACTTTAGTTCTCGGTCCTTCTCTCAGCTTCTTGTAGGACCGTAGATTGAAACTCCACAGGGCCAAGAACAAAACCTGAAGCCCTCATCACTCGTGGGCTTTAATGGCAGTAACAGCATGAGCGGTAAGGATAATGATCCTTTTAGTATTTTAGGAGGTTTTTGGCTAGATTGGTGCCGATGAGAGGTTTTGGGCAGGCCATAAACTTCATACGAGGACTGGTGGCAGAAATTTTGCAGAGAGATTGGCTACCTGAGGGGGATTCAATGCACCCAGATTGAATACAGCTCGGTTGAGTGCTTGTTGTCTATTTCTTCACCTGGTGCATTGAGATCTTCTTATTTGACCATCCCCCTGGTCTCAGCCCTACTACCTTTCTGGATTCCCCTGTTCTACTTTCTAAATCTTAGGTATGAACAAATCAGGTTTCGCAATGTTTTTTTGAATACTCACAATGATATCCCTTTCTTCATTTGCTATGTCAAGCTTTATGAACTTGTTTAAATGCAAACCCTTGCTTTCCATGGATGCTAACATAAGGGCTTGAGTAACATTAGCTTGATATTGGAAGATTCCTAAATGCAATTCCTATCACCAGGGATTCAGATTCATACCCTACTCTTCAAACACATTATTGAGAACCAAGGACGAAACACTACCAATTTCCACTAATGTATAACACTATCAATTTTTGATACTGGCTATAGTGATACCATGTACACTATTAAATTTAAATGCTCGCAATGCATTGCACCTTAGTTTCCCCTTGTCTGGTTCTCATATCGAAACCCACTACTTGCATTATTGGCTTTATTTCCCTTCTTTCCGTTGTATAATAGGCAGCTCCATAGCCTTGACAATTCAGTAACCCTCCGCAGTCACCGGTGTTGCCACTGCAAAACCTCATGCCACAACATAAACATGGAATTTGTATTGAATTTAGTACGCATGTGTAAGAAGCTTAATAAATATTTAGGCATTCAATGACATACAGAACATTAGGACTTCCATAAATCTTAGGTTATTTGAAGTGCTCCTGATTCTGATTTTGAGCCGGAAAATCTTGGGGCTTAAATGTAACTCCATGCTTGTTAGAATGCCATTTCTCACTGTTTAAAGGACACCATCGATCTTCTATATTTTTGCATCATAAAAATCTTCCATTGTTCCTCTTCTCCCTTCACAGCTAGCATATCCATAGCTACAACGCTTATCTTCACTGCATTTTAATAAAACACAAATAGTTTAATTGTGCACAACAGAAAAAGATATGGATCACAGAAGTTTTAGTGTTTGTTGTGACCAAGAAGCATGAAAAATGCAGTGTGAAACTCAAGACTCCTTTGTCACTGTGAGCATACAAGTCTTGTCTTGTAAATATTATATAGCTATTTTCTTTACTAGGTAGGATTTTGCATTGAAGGTATAAGTCACTATTTTCATCACTTAAAAGAACAAAATTTGTGAAATATGAAGTTACAAATATACCATAGTGAAATATAATAGACACTTACCATAGTGACATAGAATAGACACTTAGAGGCAACCAACGACCAAGAATCATAAGCAGTTAACACATCCCACATACAAATTCTAGGTGTTTTGATAAAAGATTATAAAAGAGCTACATTTGTAGAAGAGAAAATGTAGAATAACCAAGTGAAGAGTGTACCGTAAAATTGAAACAGAATAACCCTGAACTAATTAAGAATACTTGCAATTAAGAAAAATGTAAACTAAGTATAATGTTGTTATACTTGAGGGAAAGGGATGCTTTAAGTGCCATCAGTTGGCCGAGTTTGATAAAACTCTTTAAGTGCCATCAATTTGGCTGATTTTGATGATTTAAATGGAAGTATGATAAGATTCATTTACATTCCTCATCCAAAATTATCTCCAATTTGAAAAAACCCCAAAAAGGTACCCTTAGCCCTATATATTGTACAATGTGGATCAAGCATTGCCCTTAACAAATTCATCATTCATTACAGAGTACACAACCAAGCAGTAGGTATGATCTACAGGATGACCTTAACCACCATATTTATGATCATAATTCATCATTTGTAATGGAAGATGTGTTTCTTTCTTCAAAGTCAGTTTGCTTTGGATTTTTAAGACTTTCTTACAACATGTCGCTGATGCATGCTGTTCTTTTCTAATATTGGAACTTTAATTACACCCACTCTCTACCTGGAATAATTGTTTTATTCATCTTTCATTGGACTTGCAGTACATTATGGTTCTCTTATTATTATTTCATATATTTTATCATAAGAAAACCATGAATAAATGTATGTCAATACATGAGATACAATAGGCTCCAAAAAAACTAGTCACTTAGAATCACCTGAAATGAATACTATAAAATGGAAGTATACAGTCAACTCATAAAAATGATAGGAGCTACATATTTAGATAATGACCAAATAAGTTGTAATTCATTAAATACTTTAGGAACTTAAAGGCTATATGTTATTCAACAAGTATGGAAGTAAACCCACAGTAGCACCTTTAAAATCCACAACCAAGTGAAAAAGAAGTTTGAATGGCGTAAGTTTGCTGCACTTTCCATGTTCCTGAAATATTTCAGTAATATATTTTATAGGAATATTCTCTGGAGTGAAACAATTGTTCCAAAAGCATAGTGTTCCATGCATATGATATGCAGCCGAATCTCAGATAAGCATCAGCCTTTTACTAGGATATACACATCTACTTTGTAACAAAATCACTCAAATAAGGTAGTGCATTTATCCAATTTATAATAGATTTACTAGTAGAAATGTCTATTTTAATTCCTTATAAATAATATTCTTTCCAGAAACACGTAATTTCAAAATTTTAGCTATATAGATGACTGAAAAAGTACCAACAATAGATTCTGATGACAAAAATGCACAGGTGCTGGACAAAAGTCTATGAAGATAAAATTGTCACCAAACACAAAAGAGAGAGTGATGGAAACACCTTTCCAACAACCCTTTCACATAAGACACATCAATATTCTCCATAAATAAATCCTTAATTAGAACCAAGGCATCTACACATATGTATAGTGAGCAAGGGTATTTTTCCTGACTTTTGTACTTACAATATGTTCATAAGAGTGTTGCCTATCTACCAAGGTGGATGCAGCTTTGGTGTTCTTTAGGATATGAGGAATAGGAAATGCAACCTGGATATTTTTATATGCAATAATTTGTTTGAGGTGCTCTGTAGAAATGGTAGAAAGATGCATATAAGCTATGGAATAGGAACAAGTAAGACGAGCCCTTGTGTTGTGCCCAATGGCTTACGCTACGATGATTCAGGATTTTTACCAGAAGGATCAATTTGGAAAAGTGTTGAGGCCTCTAAATCAGATGGTTGGCTATTGTGTGAGCCCAAATGAGTTTGTGTAATACCATCACTCAGGATCTCTGTAATGTGAATAAGTTTTAGTAAACACATAAGGTTATTCATAAGATGATTCAGGGTAACTTTAAGGTGGATACCTTTACTTGTAATTAATTGATGAATGCTTATTTGTTTGCACCAATTCTGGAACTTACACTTTTCTGATTAGGATGATTTATAGAAGAGGAGAGTTTGATAAGGAAGTTGAAATCTTAGATGGTCTATTGTAGAAGGGATTTTTTCTCAAGGAAACAAATTGTGTACCATTTAGTTACCACTTATAGTTCTCTATTTTCATATCTTTGTTGACATAGGAAAACGAAAAAACAGAGAAGATTTTTGGGTAGTTAATTAAGTAGAGAATTTAAGATCCTTAAATTTTCAAGGCATTGATTCTTGTTCAGTGCAAGAAAGGTACTGCCAAGGCAAGTTTTGCACTCCTTATGATAATGTTGTGGAGGAATCATAGAATTGTTGCGTCGATAGTGATAGCTACCCTTAGGCAAAGCTTCTTACTGAATGGCAACCAACAAGTATGCAAGGAACACTTTGTATAGGATTTTGGAATGTAGACATGTGCCCACGGACCCTATTTCCCAGATGTTGATCGATACTATTTAGGATGTGAGACAAGACATTGATGATTCTAGCAAGGTTCTAAATACAATTCTTTTCTAGGCCCCAGGGCCTCACTGACTAAGCTTTTCAACACAATGAATTATTGTATGGAAAATGCTATCCACCCAACATGTATAAATGCCAAAGCACAATTATTCTAAGGCCCAAATATTGGTTTATTTCTTTTTGCGAAAGGTCTTTTATTTAAATACTACAAATGATAATATTTTCTATGAATGGTATTTTTGCAATTGGTAAAAAAATTGAGGTATTTTTCCTCTTTTATAGAGTGAAGGACAAGTGCAGGAAACTTGATCTAAGATGCTACTAAAATTTGGTTATTAGCCACCAGAAGGAATGAAAAATAGAAGAGGCTAACTAAATTCAAGGATATTGAAGAGCATTGATTGTGAAGACGCAAAGGTGATGCAGTAACTTTGCTGGGAGTTATAAATTTGTGAGTGCCTACTATGATTTTCCTTTCATAGTGAGTTAATGGCGGACTCAAGATAGAGGCTATTGAATTGAGTTGGTTTTGACCAAAAACCAATTCAAATTGGTTGGTTTGATTTGGTCAACCGGTTTTATAACACTCTTTGCACCACCAAGTGATTGAGTTTTCCATGGGTTTATCAACATCATTATGAATCAATTTAATGACATGTGCAACTGAATCTTCTGAAAAATTGAACATGTTTAGAAAATTGAGCAAAATATTTGCACTGAAACGCATTTTAAGAAAATTTGTGAGATATTTTATGCAGTTGGGAAAAGGTGATTCGCGCTGAGTTATGCATGCAATCAGAGAAGGGCTTGAATTATCAGTAGCATCTCTATCCTATCTAACAAATAAATTATTTCATAGCATAGGTAAAAATGCCATCTGGACTATCATCACTGTTGTGGTAGTCCTTGAATTTACCGCAAGTAATTTGGATTTCTTCTTAATCTTCAATATCTGTGCAGATTACTATATTTGTTTTCAATATGATCATGCATTCAATCTGTAAAATTGGCATTGACCTTCTGAATATTTTTTTTTACAGAGTTCATGTGGCTTCCTACCCCATATTAGAAAATGTTCCAAAATGGCTTTATTTAAACTTACAGCAAAAACTCTTGCATGTCTGCACGAATCTTGGTTGAAATATTTTATTGCAAGTGCTACTCTGAGTAAGGGCTTGAATAGAGCAATCGACACATTCCTAGCAGGAAGTCTTAGCGTATTTGTAGATTTCATTACATATACGTTCGATTTATTTTAGTTAGGTTGATATTTTTAAGACATTTTCATAGATAAAAGAACATAATAAATTTTACTAAAATAAGGAGAAATACAGAACCATTCCAACTCTTTTTCATTCAAATTTTTTCCTTATTAGTCCCTACCTACAGAAATGAGGGATAATAGTGATCGCTAAGGCATTGACGGGAGATTAATTCATCGTTTCACCAAACAATTTGGCTCAATTTTATTATTTAACCAAAGTTTGGGATTGAAAATTTCTCTCAATGAATTTTTAAACTAGTGTTTTGAGTTTGCACTCTTATTGCAAACTTCAAGTTCTCCCAGGTTATTTTAGCGCCCTGTGTTATTTTATCCAAAGTTTTATTTTAAAGGAAAGTTGGAAAGTTATTTTTAACCAAGGTTTGGTATTATTGCAAACTTAAACTTTTTATCAAAAATTTTATGGGAAGTGTTTTTTTCGGATATCCAAAGTATTTTATTTTGCAGCCCACAGATTCGTGGCAACCTGCATGCATTTGCATTGGCAGAGTCTCTTTGAAATAAACTATCTAGATTATAAAATACAGATCTCTCTTCTCCCTGCGCAGGTAGACTCACAATGCAGAACTTGTGGTATAATTCTTAAACTTGCAGTATAATTCTTCATGCCATTACTGGAATGTAATGGCGATGTCACTGGACTGTAAGGTTCAAGTCAATGACTTAAACTTGCGGTATTATGCTTCATTCCATTACTGGAACATAAGGGCCATGTCATTGGAGTGTAAGGTAGGTTCAATTCAGTGACTTAGTTGTGGAGCGCATCACCCAACAAATTCCTGGTTCAAATCAGTGACTTAGTTGTGGAATGAATCCATTCATAGCCACAAATTTTAGTAATCAAATTCATTCATGTATACCAACTATCAGTGTTTCTCACCCATAATACTAAAAATTGTTCTATTGCTTTGATTGTTTCCCCTACATGTTTTTGCCTCTGTGCAATGATCTACTTGGCCTTTTGATTTTAGAAATTAAATGTAGAAACAAATCTTCATAATATTTTAGCAGAGCCACAAATTGTTCTATTGCTTTTATTGTTTCCCCTACTTGTTTTTCCTCTGTGCAATGATCTACTTGGCCTTTTTATTTCAGCAATTAAACGCAGAAACAAATCTTCATAATATTTGAGCAGAGCCACAAATTGTTCTATTGATTTTTTTGTTTCTGCTACCTATTTTGCCTCTGTGCAATGATCTACTTTGTCTTTTGATTTCAGCAATTAAACGCAGAAAAAATCTTCATAATATTTGAGCAAAGCCACAACCTCTCTTTGAAACATTGATTCTACTTATGCACCAAAAATGTTGTTTTTCATTTTGTAATTCTTTTCATTTCGTAAGTCTCAATGGATCTAAATCGAGTTATTTATCCTCCTGAAATACTAGTAGGTGGGGAAATTTGGTTAGCGAGGGAACAAATGCATAATTATGGAAAATTTTAGCAAATGGCTTTGCACCTTAGTTCTTATAGTAGCTAGCTTTGTTACTCGAGGACGCATGTAGAAGGGCTTTGCTGCTTCTTGGTCTGAAGGTGTGAAGTTTATGGCAAGGGAAGCTTTGGTATTGTGATGCCTTGAAAGTTTGAAAAGAAGGTATGTGACTGCTATGTCTTTTTTCCTCTGGTTCTCTTGGATTTTTTTTTAACATACTAAAGAATTATTTGCCTTGCTGCATCGAAGTATGGACTTCATATTCGCCCATGTTCACAAAGTTTTTTTAATAAAAAAACCATGCAAACAAAATATTTGCAAGGGTAGTCTTTCCCATTTCACTGAAGCTATGCAAGATCATTTCTACAACATTTTTGCTACTTCCCCCACTCTAGCAATTCAATAACTTCTTCCACTTTTTTTCCAATTAAAAAATGACACTACATCTGAAATAACAATTCGGGGTCACCGAGAGAATGGTGTCTAAGAATATTTCCTTCAAATAAAATGTCCGAGAATGTTTCCTTAAAATAGTAAATGTAATGACAAAACCTATTCTATTGTTCCCCTGTGTAGATACTGGCAATAGTTGTGAACCTCAATTGAATATCGTAAGTGGTCATGATTCTTGTAAAGAACCTATAATGAAAATTGAATCTGTAGGTGAGGTGATGAATGTGTGCACTAAATATGAAATAGGTAAGGAACAGAAAGAAATCTCTATTCAGCCAACGACAGATCAAATTCCATGACTGATTCAACAACAATTTAGTGAATATTACTGCTAATAATACTCCATACAGAAATATTCAAAGTCAATTTGAAATTAGTATTTTTGGGTGCATCAGAGAGATTGCAAAGGAAATAGATAGTTTACTGACATGTCTCCTGAAATAACAATCTAGGGTCATGGTGACAATGATGCCAAAGAATCCAATGAATTTCTATTAGACAGATGTAAATGCTCTTGAAATTTCAAGAAATGAGAGTGAACTTAATTATGCATTTTAATGATGAAATTTTTTTCAAAAGTTGGCTAGCCCTTTCTAATATTTCCCCTTCTACAGGGAATAAGAGGCTGAATTATTGCAAGACATTGTGCACGACTCTAGATTTCCGCATGTACGTGAAAACACTTACAGTATTGGAAGTGATAGATCTAACCCCACTCATGTGCTAGGACTGAATATAGAATCCACACTACAATTTCCAAAAAAGGGGTTCCATTTCTCTGATAGAGAAACTTCAACTTCCAAGGGATTATTGGGTCATCTTCTTGAGATTAATTCGTTTTTTTGTAAGCCGTCAATGAATCAAGATAGACCTTTTCCAATGCCTGAAAATATGGAACCCACTGTTAAGAAAAAAATTTAGTTCAAGTCTTCAAGAGGCAGAAACATCTAATTTGTGCAATTTGTGTGGAAGAGAAACTTCAAATGGAAGTGTGCATCGTGACATTGGTATTGGTACGTCACTAAAACTTCATCAATATACTGAAGGTTTGAGGATGTGTTGCATTTTTATCAACGAATTTGTTTTTTTTCCCATTTTCTTATTCTCATTCTCTTATATCTAGTTCATATTCATTGATACTTACATTGAATGTATTGTGAATGTATAAATTTCCCTCTCTAGACGTTAGCTTTCTAAGGGAACGAGGACTAAGGTATTTGATTCTAAGCAAGTGTCCAAGGAGAATTTTAGTAGTTCAGGAGCTACAATAATTAATAGAAAAAAGCTTGTCATTCAAATAAGAGGTTAGTATTTCCCTTGGTCTGCATCTGCATATTTTTTTCTTGGAAGTGCTTCCTTTGGCCTCGGAACTCTTGATGAACCGAGGGTGAAATCCTTGTAGAAGACATAGAAATAGAAGCATAGGAAATTTGTACATATGATGAATGTAGTAACAGCTGATTTCCCTAAATGAAACACAATTAATGCACATAAATAAAGCTAGTAAACATTTATATAATATTGATGCACACGGGCATGATGTTGCAAGAGCATGCCCTCTACTCCTAGTGGGAGAAGAAAAATAAGCACGCTTTTGAAACCACCTGAGATTTAGATATTAATAAACATAAATTTGTCTTTTAATTTTTAAGGTCATGGTATATCAGTATATAAAAAAAGAATAGCAGCCTTTACTTAATGGGTTGATTGCATTCTTTGGGGAGAGGCAGAGTAGCTAAGACACAAAATATTTTATAAATAATACATTATTGGAAACTTTCTAACTCGATGTCTAGGGAGATTTGTATTTGGAATCCTGGATGATGGTTTTTGAGATTTGATTACTCAAAATTTTTTTGTTGTTATTTTTTCCATGAGATAAGTGGTATCAGAGTACGATCGATCAAGGCTCAAATATTTTTGTAACAGGAAGAGTGGGTTCAACCCTTGGAGTTAGAGCCTTAGAGGTCTTCAGATTTCCCTTTGAACTAAAAGGCTTATGAACCACATTGATCTAGGAGCATACCCCACATTCTTAATGGTACTATTTAACGAGACATCCTTCAAAAAACTATTATTGGCCCCCTAATTTTTCAGATGTAGGCATTGATAAACAAAAAGCTTCTTGAAGTTAGAAATGAGAATCTAGATATTTTGAGTCAATTAGCAAATTGAAAAAGGGCAAAGGTCTATCATAAGCTATATTGTATTATTTTTTTGGAGGTGAAGAAATTGTGAGAGGAAGCATTTAATGAAAAAGGTATATGGAAGTATTCTGCTGTTACTTTTTTCCCTGCATATTCTGGCATTAGAGAATAAAAAAAATATCTGTACCCCTAGCCTGGGGAGCATATCTTGTTTCATAGGAGGTAAAATAATTGATTTCTATTCACTGCCTCAGTCATACGTAGTAAATTTTGTTTTGGACTTTTTGTGGATATTTTAGAAGAAATGAGTTTTGGAATCTCTAAGATGTTTTTTGAAAGGCCTAGAAAATTCTATCAAGCATGACGCTACTAGAAAAGAAACAATCAGACAAAAATTACTAGTAGGGACTACCTGTTGCGTGCAACAATTGTTTTACTACTTCACGTTGTGCCTATCCTTCCTTTTTCATAATTAGAAGTTATATTTAATTTTAGATTGAGAAAATTTATGGGGATAGATTCGGTATATGATACATGCTCTAGTGGAAGTATTGATATATGATACATGCTCCAGTGGCAGTATTGATAAGTGAAGTTCTTTCCTACAGATCACATTCACATATTTTTTTTGGTGGATGTTTTGAGCTAGATAGGGTATGATGAATTATACTAGCTGATTCCAAAACTTTGAATGTGATTTATTAGCAAAAATTTCATCACAGCAATATGAATCACAAAAGCCGACCTAAAATAAAATAATTTGTTAAAATTTGGGGTTATTTCTAATGTTCGGTGGAACTATTATTATGCTCTCTACTAGGTTTAGATTCCTTTAAATTTCAGCCAGTGACCTAATGAGATTTTATATGAAGATAATTATTGTCGTAGTGACTTCTAGACTAAAAATCACTCATATATATATGACTGCCACTATATTCTAGCAAGCTTACTCTTCCCTTAAAACTGAGAGGAGGCCTTTCTTTACTCTGAAAAAACATAATATCCATTTCCTCTATTTGATATTTGATGCATCAAGTTCATTGTAAATCTCTATTTTGAATGATTATTGTCCATATTTGAGAGGAGGCACGTTTCTTTCCTCTGAAAAAATAGAATAATATGTTGTTGATTTTTGATATAAATTCCTATAACCATATTCTCTTAATTTGTCAAGGTGACTAACCAAACGTTACCTTGGTCGTGATCATTTTCTTTATTTGATGCATCAAGTTCATTGTAAATCTCTAGTTTGAAGCATTAGTGTCCATATTGTGTCTGATAAGGATTACTGTCCATATTGTGCCTGATAAGTAGAGTTGAAATATGTATTTGATGGTCTAACTGCAATTTCTATTGGGTGGAACTATTATTCTGTTTTGATAAGTAGAGTTGAAATAGGTATCTGATGGTCTAACTGTAATTTCTATTAGGTTGAACTATTATTATGTTCTCTACTAGTTCTAGATTCCTTTAAATTTCAGCGAGTGACCTAATGAGCTTTTATGCTATGATAATTATTGTTATAGTGACTTCTAGACTAAAAATCACTCATGCATATGATTGCGACTATATTCTAGCTACCTCACTCTGCCCTTCAAGCTGAGAGGAGGCCTTTCTTTCCTCTGAAAAAATAGAATAATCATTTCCTCACTCTTCCCTTCAAGCTGAGAGGAGGCATTTCTTTCCTCTGAAAAAATAGAATAATCATTTCCTCTATTTGATGCATCAAGTTCGTTGTGAATCTCTAGTTTGAAGGATTAGTGTCCATATTGTGCTTGATAAGTATAAGACAGGGCGATAGGAGAGTTGAAATAGATATCTGATGATCTAACTGCAATTTTTTTTCCTTTAAACAGGCACAGCTGCAACATACTTTTGTGTTTCCCAAAAATAAAGCGCATATATGATTATGGCATCCTAATTTTCCTCCTCACCTTCAATATGGTAGCAGTCTTAGGATCCTGCTCTGATAACATTTTTCATATTGCTGCTGAACGACTTATTACGATAGCCATTGGATTTGGCATTTTCCTCATCGCAAGTTTCATATTTTCTCCAAACTGGGCAGTTGAGGACCTTCACAACTTCACTATTCATAAGATGGAAGGCTTATCAAAGTCCATAAAAGGTACATAAACTACGGGAGGTGTCTTATTAAGTAATTCATAATCCAGTAATAATTTATGTAATATTCTATCATATGACGCATGGACACAGGATGTGTGGTCTAGTATTTGAAGGAGCCTAACATCTTAGAGCTAGGAGAAATCACAAAAGACCAAATCTGCTAAGGATACCGAAATCTCTTAGATTCTAAAACTAGTGAAGAATCCTTGGTATATATAATCTAATTTTGTGTTGCATTGGCTATAGGTTGAATTTTTGGTCACTTGTTAACAGGAAATGGGAATGTGAATGTTTTTGAGCTAAACTATCATTGTATTCATTTGTTGATTTTTTAGGCAACTTTTTCTAGCTAGGAGCCAAGACATGGTAAATTCAGATTCCATCATCCGTGGAAGAAATATGTTAAAGTGGGAGGAACCATACATCACTTGGCATACTCTGTTGTTGGCCTCCATGGATGTCTCCGCTCCGAGATTCAGGTGAGCCCTCAAATATTGTTTATCCAATCAACAATATTCATGTTGACTCTAGGCTTTAATTCACTTTCCATTCCCATTTATGGTTCAAGCATCTCATTTTACCATAGCAGCACTTAAAAACCCATTCACCAAAGTGGGCTTCCACATATCCCATGTACTGCAACATCTAGCAGAGAGCCTAAGATGCATGGAGAAATGCCCTCCCTCACAAATCTTAATGGCCTATAATAACGATTCTAAAATACTTAATTTTTGGCGCGCAACATGGCAGGAACTGAGGAATCCTCGATAATGACATATAAGAAGATATGTCGTAGACTCAAACAGATTCAACAACCTTTGCAGTAAAATTGTGGGAGTAGTCTCTCTTGTTTTTGCAATCTTTGTGACCTGCTCTACATGGTAATAAATTGTTAAGAATTAGAATCCAAAACACTATTATCTGAAAGTTTTTCTTTCCTTTTTGTCAATGGCTACTGATAATGGTTGCTATTCTGATTACTAAAAATTTGTTACTTTGTAGAGCGTGTCACAAAGCTTGAAAAAACAGGCCAGGCGACTACCAGTGTATTACTCCAAAGTGTGTTGAATCTATTTGAGTATAGCACATATCTTCTTATATGTCATTATTGAGGATTCCTAAGTTCCTACCATGTTGTGCACCAAACATTAAGTATTTTAGATTCATTATAGTATGCAATTACTTGTTTGCATCAAAAAATCAAAGTTCAAAACTTAAATTACAAGTTATTTCGAATGAAGTAAATACCCCCCAACTCAAGGCATCTTAGAAATCATTGTATCCAAGCGTGCCAAAATGAATTAAAAGAACTTTTATAGAGATGGGTTGCATGTATCTCATGCTTTATCAGTGATATGGTGATACAATTCCGCGTTTTTATGGGTATGAATATGGAGGGCAAGGTGTATGATCTTAAAAATCATTGTATCCAAGCATGCCAAAAGAACTTAAAAGGACTTTTACAAAGATGGCTTGCATGTATCTTATGCTTTATCGGGTATGTATCTCATGCTTTGTTGATTTTTCAGGAAACTTTTGCCAGTTGGGAGCAAAGACATGGTAAATTCATATTTTTTCATCCATGGAAGAAATATGTTAAAGTGGGAAGAACCCTACGTCACTTGGCATAATCTTTTGTTGGCCTAAATGGATGTCTCCGCTTAGATACTCAGGTGAGGCCTCAAATATTCTTCATCCAATCAACAGTATTCATGTTGACTCTGATAATATTCATGTTAATCAATATCCCATTCCCATTTATGGATTAATACTAAAACCCCAACGGATTACGAACCCATAGGAATAATATTAAAAACAAGGGATTAATAAGGTATATAAACCCGAAGATAAATATTATAAACCATAAAATAAAAATGTTGACCACAGTTGACCATGGCTTATTTTCATAGAGACAATCCTTCTCACAATGTGACTTTACACCATCATTGACCATGATTCATTTTCATATCGAGAAAATCTTTCTCACAATGAGACATTGGATCATGGTTGACCAAGGTTAATCTTCATATTGACATAATCTTTGTCATAATGCGAAGTTGCACCATGGTTGAGCATCATTGACCCTAAAATAAACATGGTTGACCATGGTTGTTTTTTATATTAGGACAATCAATGTCACAAAGCAAGGTTGGACCATGTTTTACCATGTTTTACCATGGTTGAGCATCATTAATTTACATATCAAGGCAATATTTCTCACAATGCGACATTGGACAATGGTTGATTTTCATATTGAGACAATGTGACTATGATTAAGCATGGTCGATTTTCATATTGAACGTGATTAACCAAGGGTGACCATGGATGAGCATGATTGACTATGGTTGACCATGATTGATTTTCATGTTGAGACCATTTTTGTCCCAATGTGATGAAGGACCCTGATCGACCATGGTTGAACCCTTAGATTAATAAATCCAAGAATTTGATATTATAAACCCAAGTGAATAATAAACCTAAGGGATAAATACTAAAACCTTAAGGGATTATGAACCCAAGGGAATAAGAATAAACCCAAGGGATTAATATTATAAACAAAAGGTATATAAACCAGAAGATAAATTTTATAAACCCTAAGAAAAACATGGTTGACCATGGTTGACCATGGATGATTTTTATATTGAGACAATAAATGTCAAAATTCAACATTGGACCATGCTTAAGCACGATTGATTTTCATATCAAGAAAATGTTTGTCACAATTCGATGTTGAACCACAGTTAGCCATGGTTGGTTTTCATATTGAGATAATGTTTGTCCCAATACAACGTCGGACGATGGTTGACCATGATTGATATTATAAACCGAAGTGATTAATAAAACCAAGTGAATAATAAAATCAATAGATTAATACTAAAAACCCAAGGGTTTATAGACCCAAGGTAATAATATTCAACCCAATGGAATAATATTAAACACTAGGAATATGGACCCTTACATTAATAAATGAAAAGAAATAAAAAGCCCAAGGGATTAATACTAAAACCGTGATGGATTATGAACCCATGAGAATAATATTAAACCCAAGGGATTAATATTATAAACCCGAAGATAAATATTATAAACCCTAAAATAAACAATGTTGACCATAGTTGAGCATGGTTGATTATCATAGAGAGAATCCTTATCACAATGTGATGTCGCACCATGGTTGACTGTGATTGATTTTCATATTGAGACAATATTTTTCATAATTTGACATTGCACCATGGTTCAGCATGAATGGACATAAAATAAACATTGTTGACCATGGTTGTTTTTCATATTGAGACAATCAATGTTACAATGCAACACTAGACCATGTTTTACTATTCTTCAACATCATTGATTTTCATATCGAGACAATATTTGTCACAATGCGACATTGGACCATGGTTGACCATGGTTGATTTTCATATTGAGACAATGGTTGTTACAATGTGGCCATGATTAACTGTGGTTTATTTTCATAATGACCATGATTAACCATGGTTGATCAAGGTTGACCAAGATTGATCGTGGTTGACCATGATTGATTTTCATATTGAGACAATATTTTTCACAATGCAACGTCAAATCATGCTCAACCATGGTTGAACTCTTAGATAAATAAATCCAAGTGTTCGATATTATAAACCTAAGAGAATAATAAAACCAAGGGATTAATACTAGAACCCCAATGGATTATGAGCCAAAGGGAATAATATTAAACCAAGGGGATTAATTTTATAAAGCCAAGGTATATAAACCCAAAGATAAATATTATAAATGCTAAAAAAAATGGTTGACCATGTTGACCATGGGTTATTTTCATATTGGGACAATCAATGCCATAATGCGACATTGGACCATGCTTAAGCATGATTGATTTTTATATTGAGACAATCCTTGTCACAATGCGACATTGAACCATGGTTGATTTTAATATTGAGATAATGTTTCTCACAATGCAACATGGGACCACGGTGGACCACGATTGATTTTACAAAACATGGTTGACCATGGTTGACCATGATTTATATTATAAACCCAAGTGATTAATAAACCCACGGGATTAATTCTAAAAACCTAAGCAATTATAAACCAAGAAAAATAATATTAAATATAAGGGACTAATATTAAACCCTAGGAATATGGACTCTTACATTAATAAACTAAAGGAAATAAAAAAAGTAAGAGATGATACTAAAACTCCAATGGATTATGAACCCATGGGAATAATATTAAACCCAATGAACAATATTATAACCCCAAGGTATATAAACTATAAGATAAATAAAATAAACCCTAAAATAAACAATGTTGACCATAGTTGACCTTGCTTGATTTTCATAGAGACAATCCTTGTCACAATGAGATGTTGGACCATGGTTAACCATGATTGATTTTCATACTGAGACAAACTTTTTCACAATGCAATGTTGGACCATGGTTGACCAAGGTTGATTTTCATATTGATCAAATCTTTGTCACAAATACTTTGCACCATGGTTGAGCATGATTGAACCTAAAATAAACATGATTGAACATGGTTTCTTTTCATATTGAGACAATCAATGTGACAATGAAACATTGGACCATGTTTGACCATGCTTGAGTATCATTTATTTTCATATCGAGACAATATTTATCACAATGTGATGCTTGACCACAATTGATTTTCATATTGAGACAATTTTTCTCACAATGTGACCATGTATGACCAGAGTTGATTTTCATATTGACCGTGATTAACCATAGTTGACCATGAATGACCATGATTAACCGTGGTTGACCATGATTGATTTTGATATTGAGACAATCTTTGTCACAATGCGACGTCGAACCATAATTGACCATGGTTGAACCCTTAGATGTATAAATCCAAGTGTTTGATATTATAAGCACAATAGAATAATTAACCGAAGGAATTGACACTAAAATCCCAAGGGATTATGAACTGAAGGGAATAATATTAAAACCAATGGATTAATATTATAAAACCAAGGTATATAAACCTCGAGATAAATATTATAAACCCTAAAAAACATGGTTTACCATTGTTGATCATGGATGATTTTCATATTGGGACCATGGTTGACCATGGATGATTTTAATATTGGCCATGGTTATTTTTCATATTGAGACAATCAATGTCACAATGCAACACTAGGCCATGTTTGACCATGTTTGAGCATCATTTATTTTCATATCAATACAATCTTTGTCACAATGCAACATTCGACCATGGTTGACCATGGTTGATTTTCATATTGAGAAAATGTTTCTAACAATGTGGCCATGATTTACCATGCTTGATTTTCATATTGACCATGATTAACGATGGTTGACCATGATTAATTTTCATATTAACACAGTCTTTTTCACAATGAGATGTTGGACCATGCTCAACCATGGTTGAACCCTTGATTAATAAATCCAAGTGTTTAATATTATAAAAACGTGAGAATAATAAACCCAAGGAATTAGTACCAAAATCCCAAGGGATTATGAACCCAAGTGATTAATATTATAAGCCCAACGTATATAAACCCCAAATATTATAAACCGTAAAATAAATATGGTTGACCACGGTTTATTTTCATATTGGGACAATCAATGTCACAATGCAATGTTGGACCATGCTTGACCATGCTTAAACATGATTTATTTTCATATCGAGACAATCTTTGTCACATTGTGATGTTTAACCATTGTTGACCATGGTTGTTTTTCATATTGATACAGTGCTTTCCACAATGCAACGTTGGACCATGGTTGACCCTGATTGATATTCGGTATCAACATCAAGCCTAATAATTTTACCTTTGTTGATATATTGCACCTTGCAAATACAAATGTCCACTCCTTTCTCACAATGAATTGTTTTTACATAATAGGCTTCTCTACTGCAAGCAATCATGTATCATGTTAATTAAGGACACAAAATAAAATATAGAAAAAGATCACAAAATGCAAATTAGAGAGAGAATGTAATGGATTCTACTTTAATAATTCATTGTGTTGTTTAAATTGTGAAGTGTGCATGTTTAATTTCATATAGAAAGTCTAAATAAATAAATAAAACAATTATTTTTTATAAAGGTGTTTTTATTAATCTAAATAAATATAGTTATTAGGTAATGTATTTAATGAAAAAAGTGATATTTACAAAATATAGAATAGTACTTAATGTTAAAGAATATATTGTTATATTGTGTAAAGGAAATAAAACCATGGAAATACCAACCAAAAATAAATATCATTGAAATGTTTGTATGGAAAAATGTCCAATAATTTTGACTACTTCGTAACTTAATAATTTCTAAATCATAACGTCGATGGTAAATGAATAAACTATTAAAATGTTTGTTGTGAAAAATTATCAATTCAAATTTCTATGGATTAACGAAACAAAAAAAGGAATTTAACAATTTCTCAATAAAAAAATTAATCACACAAATCACTACTCCATTCCGACTTAAATTATAAGATTTCTAGACTAAAATCTAACTCAATATAATATATGTAAGGTAAATTTAATCTTAATATAACGGCATATATTTCAAAATTTTATTAAAAATTATCTTATTTGTGTCAATATTGATTTACAATTCAGATTTAATGATCCATTTGCATACGAAAATACAGATAATCTATTATAAATAATTTTATATAACTAATAAATTTTTACTAATGAAATAAAACAAATATCTATAATTTTTATAAAGTGAATTAATATTTTTTGGATTAATCACATTATTAATTTGGTTGACATTTGAAACCAAATGATGGTTCATAATGATATGATTAATTGAAAATGCATTTATCTATTGTTGAGATTTTCTGTTTTCAATAAAATAGGCAAAATCTCAGTAGATGACAACAATAGGAATTAGTTCCTAGATTAGCTCCAGTTTGTTGGGAGGGAGTTAATGCATCCTAAATTTGATGTGAGAGGATTTATGAGGCAGTTAGATTCTCTTTGCTATATAACAGGTATCCAATAGGATTGTTTGGTGTGTGTGAGAGTTTGTAATCTCCTGTTTGATAATAAAGATTTCCGATGCCTATGTTGTGTGGACGTAGCCCAGATTGGTTGGGTGAACCACGTAAAATCACTGTGTCATTTGTGTATGCTTTTATATGCTGTGTCTGTCTTTGATTTTCTGTTGCGCACTGTTAGTATAACAATTGGTATCGGAGCGCACAGCGAAGGAGGGACGGGCCCAAGTCTGCTGTGGATTGAACGTCCTGCGTGCAGTTGGAGCTGTTGGACCGGCTGGTGGTGGTGCTGTTGTTGAAACAGATCTGCCATCAATCAGCGTGCGTTGACATGCGTGGAACTGCTTGTTGCCATTGCTGCGTGGACCTGCGTGTTGACGATGTGATTAAACATTGCTGCGTAGACGTTGACCTGCTGCGTGGGACAGTCATCGGGCAGCGTCTAAATGCGTTGACAGTTGAACGAAGGCTTGGATTTCAGTTGAAAAGAAAGCTTTAAAAGCCGGCTATGAACGGTGACGTATTACAATAATTTGAAACACTGCCGGCCATGAACGCTGAAGTATTACGATAAGTTGACTCGATTTTATGCCATCGTTTTGAAGTTTCATTATATGCCATCGATTTTTGAAATTTTTTATGGCATCCATTTTTTTTTTTTATTATATGCCTCATAAAAATCGAATGGTAATTTGTTTTAAGTGCATATGTTAAATCGATAGTTTGTCCATCGATTTAAAAGAGGGTTTTTAAAAGTGTAATATTGATTATATTGAAAAAAAGGGGGTGGCACTTTATTGTTTGAAGAGAAAGGCCTTTTTTATAAGGTGAAGGGTAGCATTTTTTTTTAAGGCAAGGGAAATTTTTTAATCAAAGTTTTTTTTTGATTAAAATATAAAAAAATGGGGCATTCTTTATTTAAAATTTGGATCTGGAGATTATTGTGTTTTTTGCTGATACAAGATGGAGAAAACTCAAAGTGCCCATTTTGAAATTGAGAAGTTTAATGGCAAGAATAATTTCGAGATCTGGAAGGTTAAGATGCACGATCTGTTGATTCAACAAGGCGTGGCAAAAGCGCTGTTGGGGAAAAGCAAAAGGCCTTCTTCCATAACGGAGGATGAATGGGATGAGTTGGATGACAGAGCTCTGAGCGCAATTCGGTTATGTCTGGCGGATGACGTTCTGTTCAACATTGTGTCAGAGAAGACCGCCGCAGGCTTGTGGTCAAAGCTTGAGAAGCTCTACATGACGAAATCCTTGACAAATCGGATTCTCCTGAAGCGACAGCTTTATGGTTTGCGGATGAAGGAAGGTACCTCGATTACTGACCATCTGAATGTTTTCAATAATCTATTGGTACAATTACAAATTCTAGATGTAAAATTTGATTCAGAGGATAAGGCAATAACTCTATTGTGTTCATTGCCCGAATCGTGGGATCACTTTGTTACTTCCATAAGCTTTAGTACTGCAGACATCCTTGAGTTTGACGATGTGGTTGGAGCCTTGTTGTCCGAGGAGACCAGGAAGCGGTCGAATGCTGACACCTCTACATCAGAGGCAATGATGGCTAGAGGTCGTTCTAGAGAAAGACGCTCTGGTAAGCACATCGATTCGCGTTCAAAGTCGAAAGGGAAGAAGAGTAAAGTAAAGTGCTGGTTTTGTGGCAAATCGGGGCATTTGAAGAAGGATTGTTGGAAGCGACAACAATATTCTAAAGAAGCTTCATCGACAGAGAAGAAGGAAGCAAACATGACAGATACAGGTTCGCCATCTGGTTCAGGTATGAGCGACGAAGTGTTATCAGTTAATTTTTCAAATCATGATCAACATTGGTTGTTAGATTCCGGTGCATCAAACCACATGTGTATTCATAGAGAATGGTTTAAGACGTATAGATCAGTTAATGATGGAGTCGTGTACATGGGTAATGATGTTACTTGCAATATTGTTGGGATAGGAAGTATACAACTGCAAATGTTTGATGTCACAACTAAATTGTTAACAGATGTGAGACATGTTCCAGACTTAAGAAAAAATCTAATTTCTTTAGGAGCATTGGATACGAATGGATATAAAACTGTAATTCAAGGTGGAGTTATGAAAATCTATAAAGGTATCTTACTAGTAATGAGGGCTAAGAAAGTAGGAAATCTATTTCAGTTAGAAGGAGGTACAGGGTCAGATTTTGTGTCTACTGTGTCTAAACATGACAGTAGTTCCATTCACTTATGGCATCAAAGATTGGGGCATATGAGTGAAAGAGGGTTGAAAATTTTGGCTGATTGCAAGTTACTTCCAAATCTGAAGTCTGGAAAGTTAGATTTCTATACGCATTGTCTGTTTGGAAAACAAAGTAAACAAAAGTTTAAAACAGGCAAACATACTAGTAAAGGCATACTTGATTATATCCATTCAGATGTTTGGGGTCCAGCACCTACAACCTCGTATGGTGGCTCGTCATATTTTGTATCGTTTATTGATGACTTTTCTAGGAAAGTGTGGGTCTACATGTTGAAAAGGAAGTCTGATGTTTTTACAGTTTTCAAGCAGTTTAAAGCATTGGTAGAAAACATCACTGGTAGAACTATAAAATGTTTAAGAACTGACAATGGTGGTGAGTTTACTTCCAAGGAGTTTGAAAACTATTGCAAGGATGCAGGGATCGAGAGACATAAGACCACTGTTTATACTCCTCAGCAAAATGGAGTTGCTGAACGCATGAATAGGACTCTTTTGGAGAGAGAAAGGAGTATGCTTAGTAACGCCGGTTTGCAAAAGGAATTGTGGACAGAAGCGGTGGCTACAGCTTGTTATGTGATAAATCGGTCACCATCGACAGCAATAGGTTGCAAGATTCTGCAAGAGGTATGGAAAGGACACCCTTGTGACTATTCTAAACTCAGAGTGTTTGGTTGTGATGCATATGCTCTAGTGCCTAAACATCAGCGAACTAAATTAGATCCAAAGTCTAAAAGGTATATCTTTGTTGGGTATGGTGTTGGAACAAAGGGATATAGATTGTGGGATCCTACTACCCGCAAAATCATCATCAACAGAGATGTAAAGTTTAATTAATCCTCTCTTATACAGTTAAATTTAGATAGTAAATTGAAACAGGATGATGTATTTGATTTTCAGCACATTCAGTTTGATAGCATTTCCAATGATAGTCATGATGACCATAGTTCAGATACTAGTCATGAACAGGTTTCAGAATCAGAACATGAACAGGGTTCAGGTTTAGATCATGAACAGGTCTCAGATACTGATCGGCAAGAAGTTCCTACAGATGGTAGTCAGCCAATTGCGGAAGCACCAGAAACATCCTTAAGAAGGTCTACAAGAATCAAACGCCCTCCGAGAAGGTATGATGATTATGTTACTTCAGTTGCTTTGACAGCTAACGATGATGAACCTCTGTGCTATCAGGAAGCTATAGAAGGTTCGAAAAGTGACAAATGGAAAGCAGCCATGAAGGAAGAAATGATGGCCTTAAGTAAGAACGACACATGGGATCTGGTTGAGCTTCCGAAAGACAGGAAAACTGTGGGGTGTAAATGGGTTTTCAAGCTAAAACGGGGTGTGAATGATACGGAGGACATGTACAAAGCGCGACTGGTTGCAAAAGGGTTTTCTCAGAAAGCCGATATTGACTTTCATGAGATTTTTTCACTAGTGTTTAAAATTGTTTCAATTAGAATTGTGTTAGCATTAGTGGCTTTGCTTGATTTAGAGTTGCAGCAATTAGATGTTAAGACTGCATTTTTACATGGAGATTTAGATGAGGAAATTTATATGGAACAACCGGAAGGGTTTGTTCAGCATCGCAATAAGAAATTTGTCTGCAGGCTCAAGAAGTCATTGTATGGTCTGAAGGAGTCGCCTCGACAGTGGTACAAGAAGTTTGATTCTTTCATGTTGAGTCAAAAATATATAAGAAGTGAATATGATCATTGTGTTTACTTTAAGCAGTTAAGTAATGGCATGTTCATTATCTTAGTGTTTTATGTTGACGATATGCTTTTAGCAAGAAAAAGCATTGAAGAAATCAACAGGTTGAAGACTCAGATGGCAAGGACATTTGATATGAAAGATCTAGGAGCAGCAAGACAGATTTTGGGCATGGAGATTTTCAGAGACAGGAGTAATGGTAAGCTGTGGCTATCACAACAGAAGTATGTTGAGAAGATACTTTTGAGGTTTGGTATGAACAATGTGAAGCTTGTGTCAGTCCCTTTAGCTTCCCATTTTAAGCTTTCTTCGAGTTTATGTCCTAATACAGATGAAGAAAAGGATTATATGTCTCGAATTCCATATGCCAATGTAGTAGGGTGTTTAATGTATGCGATGGTTTGTACTCGACCAGATATTTCTCATGCAGTTGGGGTTGTCAGCAAGTATATGGAAAATCCGGGTAAAGAACACTGGTCAGCAGTGAAATGGGTGCTTCGGTATTTGAGAGGCACAAGTAGTTATTGTATTACTTACAATAAGAGTAGTGAATCTGTTTGCGGGTATGTTGATTCTGATTTTGCAGGTGATTTGGATAAGAGAAGGTCAACTTCAGGGTATGTCTTTACTCTTGCAGATGGAGCTATTAGTTGGATGTCAAAGCTACAAAACATTGTTGCTTTATCCACTACTGAAGCATAATACATTGCTGCTTCACATGCTTGCAAAGAGGCGGTTTGGTTGAAAGGTTTGCTAGGTGAGTTTGGTAGGTTACAGGACAACATCAGGTTACTTTGTGATAGTCAAAGTGCAATACATTTGGCTAAGAATCCGGCCTATCATAGTAAATCAAAGCATATTCCAATTAAGTACCATTTTGTAAGACAGGTTATTACTGAAAGGGGAGTCTCTCTTGAAAAGGTGCATACAAAGGAGAATTGTGCAGACATGTTCACGAAATCAGTTTTGTTAGAGAAGCTGCGCTGGTGTTTGGCTTCTCTTGGCTTGCAGAAAAGATAAAATAATAAAGAACAGGGCATCAGGCTAATTGTTGTCAAGGTGGAGATTGTTGAGATTTTTGGCCAGGGGAGATTTTCCGTTTTCAATAAAATAGGCAAAATCTCAGTAGATGACAACAATAGGAATTAGTTCCTAGATTAGCTCCAGTTTGTTGGGAGGGAGTTAATGCATCCTAAATTTGATGTGAGAGGATTTATGAGGCAGTTAGATTCTCTTTGCTATATAACAGGTATCCATACAGATTGTTTGGTGTGTGTGAGAGTTTGTAATCTCCTGTTTGATAATAAAGATTGCCGATGCCTATGTTGTGTGGACGTAGCCCAGATTGGTTGGGTGAACCACGTAAAATCACTGTGTCATTTGTGTATGCTTTTATATGCTGTGTCTGTCTTTGATTTTCTGCTGCGCACTGTTAGTATAACATCTACGATTACAAAAATCTTAGATCTGACATCTCTATAAACAAATTTTAAATAAATAAAAACAAACGACATTTCATCCATTTCATTTTACTTTTATATTGATTTTGAAAACATTACAAAAATAAATTAAAATAAATTATTTAAAATTTAGCTTACATTACATATTCCCATTCGACGCAGTCATCATCTTGGGCTAATGAAAAATCATTTTTATGACTTGTAAAAATTAAAATATTTACATAATTTTCCAGAAATGATATCTGTCTACACATCTCGTGGAAACTGAAGAAACCTTCGGCCTGTTTTACGCTGCTATATAGGCTAAAACAAACCAATACCACGGGCAGGTCTTATGGTCATAGACATGGACCAATAAGAATAGATGAAGTCTAGTATTTCTCATCAGCCTTTCATCTCACTATTCACTAATCTATACACACAGAATTCCAATGTGTTGGTGCCGCCCATAAATTAATTTTATAGTTTTTATCGAAATCGTCCAAAACATTACGTGATCACCAACCTCCGGTGAGTGAAATGAAACAAATGTCTATAATCTCTACAAAGAATTTTTTGGAAAAGATACATAAATTAAAATCATCCAACTGGTTATTTTTCATGTTTTGTGTTCCTGTTATGCTGGTTTTCAATCCAGAAACTACCGATAAATTCAACCTCTGTTTTTATGACAAATTTCCCTGTCTTTAAAATGATCACGTCTAATCAAACACAAGGCTACAAACATTCATAAACGGTGAGAATAATTATGTGTGATAGCTCACACATCTCTGAATTTAATTTGGCAGTTTTGTTGTTTGAATCTATTTTCACCATTTGTTGGCACAGGGAGAAGATGAATTAGATAACGCTCTGCATGCATTTACATTTTGGTAAGAGGTGACAAACATATCTCTGATACAATATGTTTTAACCCTTCCTCCTCAAACATTTGTAGAAAATTTATGATCTTGTATACCAACATGGATTGGTACTTTCTGCTCCAAAAATGGAGATAGGAAAGACAAAGATTGAATTTCTGGGGTATAGAATAATTAAAGGGAGGATTCTTGTATTGAAAATCTTCACGAACTATCCAAAAATGGAGATAGGAAAGACAAAGATTGAATTTCTAGGGTATAGAATACTTAAAGGGAAGATTCTTGTATTGAAAATCTTCACGAACTATCCAGACAAGATCCTAGACAAAACACAATTACAGAGGTTTTTAGGAAGCTTGAATTATATCAGACCATTTTATAAAAGGCATGCCTCTAGTTTACATATTTTGCAACAACTACTTAAGAAAAATCCTTCAACATTGTCACAAGAAATGACAATGACAATAAAAAATATTAAGCAGAAGGTCCAATCCTTACCCCCTCTTTCTCTACCAATTGAAAGGGATAAATATATAATAGAGACTAATGCATCATCAGAAGCATGGGGTGGAGTTTTACTAGAAGAGGTTGAAGCATATATTACTAGGTTCAATTGACACAATTGTTATGTTAATGAAAGCAAGTAAGCATCTATTCTAATTCCAAGCTATATGCATTTTCATTTCATTAAAGAATTATGTTGCATGATGATGTTTTGAGAATTTTAGTTCGAATGTGAGGTAGTAAAGCCATGAAATTAAATATTTGTCAGAAATTGTATCGTGTAGCCATTTTCTAAGAGTTCATTCCTAGTTCTCACCAGATTTTGCTCCATCATCTTGAGATAATGGACCCTTTGATGGATGAAGTAATTTTAGTAGAAATATCCACTGATAATGCTTTACAAAAAAGTACTACAGTTAAATATCGCAGATCTTCTTCTTTGTTGGGTCTACTACTTCTATAGGACTTATTTCTATTTTAGAGCCCCATTCATCCACCAACTGGAAACTTCCACCTATATATCCCAAATATGTCTATAAGCTCCATGGATGGGAATATTTTTCACATTATTTTCTCTAGGTTAATTCTATAAATCAACCTTTCATTTCTAATGATGAACCACTACATATAAATATGCTAGATAGAGATATGATAGATTGGAGAAAGAAACACAAATACAAGTACTTTCATCATGGGGCGATAAATTTTGGATTGAAAAATTTAGTGAGACCTTTTCAAAATGTGCATTCTCTTTGTTGCATAGTCTATACAAGATATAATTAGTTTACAGATGCATTGATTGGAGTAATTTATGTCCCATTGCTTGATGGACCAACATTCTGTATTTTTTCCCAAAAGGATGGAGTTGCTCTAGATGACCCCTATATCTATGATCTACTTAAAGCGTACATCCTTCCTAGAGGATTCAATATGTTTGTTTCATCCTTAATTTTCCAATTAAAATGTATAGTAATATGTTGATTCTCTAATGACACTCTTCCATCGCTAAGGACCTTTGTAGAGAGAAATTCCAACTTTCATAGTATATTAGAAACAGATCATTCTTCTAATACTCAACGAGTCACATTCGAGTGGATTGGCATGAGTTTAATAACCTCACGGGAAAATAAATACCATACTTATAAAAAAAATTGGTTGGAAACTATCAAATAAAAATAAATAAATATTTTCTTTCATAAATATAGTACCTCTCCAAATCACCAAGGACGGACTCTCCTTTGGTCATATTCCTTCTACCCCAAGCCATTGTTCATTAAAAACTAGAAAACCTTGACATACTTGGAAGTCTAGAAGAAATATCCATATTTTCCATTCTAGAAAATATATAGATTTCCCATCCTAAATGGATTAAATAAATGGTGTATATGGATCCCCCTAAGTCTGCAGATCTATGTATGTTTTTTGTTACACTGCCAAGAGAAAATACCGAAATGACAGTAAAATATTGATAGGATAACTTTAATTTGTTCTTGGAAGAAATCTTCTTACCACTCCCTTTTGTTAGTACCAAACTGATTGAAAAAATAAACAATAATATATGTGAGTCAGATCATCCTCAGTTGACATAAGTTTTTCTGATGAATGCAAGTTGTTGAACTATTCAAATATTCAAGAAATTTTGACAGCCAAGAATTTATATGATTCTCATAAATATATTTTAAGAATAATTACTTCTAATAAGTCTGAAAAGTAAGAGTTGCAAAAGCTTTCAGGAAAAATGGACATAATATCGCTTGTCCTGAGTGATGCTGAAAAAGTAAAAAAATCCATAGAAAAGTTTAATATTACGTTTTCGGTTCCTAAAAAGATTTATTTCAGAGTTATAGAACTCTCTAATTCATTTCAGAAGCTAGTTAGAAACCTTGTTGCTTTTTACCCATTCCGGCAAGATATCACTAAATAGGATACTAAGCCTGGTCAGAGAAGTCGAAAATCACTTGATATGTTTTCTTGTGAAGTGGAACTAGAACTCCAACCTGAATGGGATTTCAGGATATCAGACAATTTGTTTTCTAGTGTTTTGAAAGACATGAATACAGTTAGTCATTAGGATCCATTGTTTCTAAATAAGCAAAATATCTAGATATTTTGGCTTTAGGGATTGAAGGCCCTAAAGGATTTGATGAAACTATGGGGGAAGCCATTAAAAACACATCAAGGCTAACTAATATAGGGAGCCTCTGCATTGTAGGAATGAATAAAATCATAGCCACAATGCCAGAGCATCTTATACTTAATATATTATTTCAAAGAAGAGAATAAATTAAAGAAGCATTACAACTTCTAGGAAATTGGAGTATTGCTAAGAAAACTGAGGATAGTATCATTACTCCAGGGCATATGGCTAATATTATTATTGTAGGATTTAATAGTCTTGCATGGGAATGGTGGCATTAGTTTCCTCAAAAAACAAAAATGAATCCTTAAACTCCCCCACTATTCATAGTGATTTACTTAAAGCCTCAAGACTACAATTATATGGTGCTAAGAAAGTTGGATCAGAGACAGAGCATCTTCAAACTGTCTTCATGTCTCAGAGATTAGTAGATTTTCCCCTTAAGCATAAATATTTCTATTACATCCAAAAATTACTAATAGGAGTAGGTAAAGCCACTGATCCAACTTATATCAAATATTATATTCACAATTTTCGGGGTTCCCTTCGAGATGCAGTAGATAAATACTTTAAGGATAAGGATATAAGGTTACATGGAATGAACCTTGTCACGAAAGAATATCATATAGATGTAGTGATTCAAGAACACTGCATTGAGAAGAGAGTATAAAAATATTTTAAAAGTTTTAATAATATTTTTACTCCTTTATGCAAAAATGTGGGAAAAATTCCAGACTGGCAATATGGTGCTTTTAACAGAGGACATCAATGCATCAATTCTACATGTTCCTACTACAAACCATGCAAACATAGGAAGAAAAAATATAAGAAGTACTCTTTTAAGTCTCATTGGGCTCATGATCTTCTCGCTAAGTACTATAAGAGCTCTAAATCCCATAAATGATTTTTTCCAAACAAACCTTATCTCAAAAGATGATATGCCCCAAGAAAATATGTTCTCTGCTATATTTTCGATAAACCGAGACATTGGGAAAATCAATGTCCCAATAAAACCAAAAACCCTCATATTTATTCTCTTTTCATTGAATACCTCAATCCAGAATGGTGGTATCTCTTTTTTGTTGATTCTACTACTCCATCTCCACAATCTGATGATATCATACTTCTTCCCACTGATGAAGATAGTGGTTCTTCTTTAACCATTTCTTCTTATTTCGATATTGAAAAACTTGTTGATCAATTTTGTCTTCTAAATCTACAAAATTAGGAGGGAGATAAGAACCCAACAATTCCTTTTGAAAAATCCCCAATGTCCAAGCTTTGAAGAATACTGCATAAATCCAAAAAATCCAAGGCCACAATATGATATGTTCGTGTTCATTGGTACCAAACTGAAAATTCCTTAAGAAATATTAGAATAAATTCATCAAAATCTAGGCACTCTTCATTTTTGGCAAGTACAAGATCTGATTGCATGAATATATGAGAAAGATATGTTCTTACATCAAGTGGCTAGGCCTACCTCTCAACAACTTGCAAGTTATAGTAGCTCTTGTTACAAGGAAAATCTAGTTGTTTCCAAGCATGCTGATCTCTATTCTGTCCCCTATAAACATTATGATAGGAAAAAATTTAGAAGAGAAAAAAAATCTCTTTTACTAGTCCAAATTGAGGAACAAAAGAAAATAGCTAAAGAGGCTATAGAAAAGGTTAAATATCTTAAAATCTTATTAGATGCCATTAGACTAGAATAGGACGTCCCCTCAGATGAAGAAATATCTAGGGCCTATGATGAAATCAAGACTAATTTGTCCTATAAAACACGATACATAATAAATAACAAAGGAATTGATATTAAAGAAGAAGGACCTAGAAGTTAGGAAGATAGAATAATGGGCCTAGAAAAAGCACATCCTACATTATTCTCTATAGGACTTAAATACTTCATAAAACTTTGGATTCATCCAGACAATACAAAACCACACCAACTAGATTGTATGGTAGATATTAGGGATAGATATAAATATAGTGAGGAAATAGGTCATCCCTGCATATATGTGGAAATAAATGAGATTCATAGGAACTGTTTTAAATAAGAACGAAGTAATTTTTTTTTGTGAAAGTGGTCCATTGTCAATAGAAACTAAATGCAAAAAGTTAGAAGCTCGATTTTTATGGTGTACATGAAATTGCACATGATTTTTTCTTAGGATCTGATTTTATTAATATAGTTAGCCCAATAGAGACATGGAAATAGAGATAGTTTCTGCAACAAAAATAGAGATACGAAAGATAGAGATTGAATTTCTGGGGTATAGAGTAGCTAAAGGGTAGATTACTCTCCAAGAACATGTCCTGAAAATTTTCAAGAATTATCCAAACAAGATCCTAGACAAAAAAAAATTATAGAGTTTTTTAAGAAACCTGAATTATATCAAACGAATTTATAAACGGAAGATGCATGACATGCATATTTTGCAGGAATGACTTAAGAAAAATCCTCCTGCATGGTTAGAAGAAATGACATCGACAATAAAAAATATTAAGTAGAAGGCCAAAACTTACCCCCTCTTTCTCTACCTACTAAAAATGGAAAATATGTAATAGATATTGATGCATCACAAGAAGCCTAGGTTGGATTATTACTAGAAGAACTTGATGGAAAAGAAGAAATATGTGGATATGCATCGAAATTTCAAAGGAGAAGAATTAAATTATCCTTCTACCCACAAAGAATTGTTAGTTTTTAAGAAAACCATTTTAAATTTAAAGTTGTATCTCAATCCTGTTAAATTCATAATCATAATAGATTTAAATATTTTAGTGGGAATGTTGAAAAAAATAGGTTGTTGATCGAAAGTTATACCTGTGTAAAGAAATAGGTTATTTGGTCAGAAAATTTTGATTTTCATATTGTACATAAGTCGGGGTATTTGAATTGTAAAGAAGATATGTTGCCTAGAGAATCCCATAATAAAAATGACATATATTTGTTGATGTGATCCAGTGTAGAGATGAAAAAGGTAAAAGAAGAAGATTTTAAACGCAAGAAACAATTTGTCTTCTCTATTCCTGAATCCGCAGCAAAAGAATACATGGAATATAAGCTTGTCCAAGAAATTATTTCTAGTCCCTTAAAGGTAAATATATTAGAAAAATGGGAAATAAAGGAATTTTGGAAAATAAAAGATGCTTACTGGTAAGAGAAAACATGGATTTTGGACTGATGAAGAAGAAAACCAATGTTATTGTAATCTAGGTTTTGGCACAATTAATTCGACCACTTGTTCTCTAATCCTCTAACTTATTAGAGAACCTTTGAGGTATAAAATAGGCCTCGTAAGAAAAATTTACAACCAAAATAAACTTTATAAGAACCAATAGGACTCAAGATGATGATGTCAACCATTGGGGATGATTCACCATTTTTTGGGTAAGAATGTAAAAAGATTATAAAATTATAAAATTATAAAATTACTTTTGCAACTTGTATTTTTAGCTTATATCCTAAGGGTTTACTCAAATTTCGAGTGGGAGTACTCGTTGGATGAAGAATTTGATTCCTCACACAAGGAATACCCACATTGCATTCTTTTTATGGGCCCTGGTACAAGAAAAATGAGAAATAGATGAAAAACATGATTGCAATCATGTTTTTCATATATTTCTAATTTTTCTTGTAGAAGGTTCCATCGAAAGCATGAAACATGGGTATTTCTTGGATTAGGACTCAAATTATGCATCCAACGAGTGTTTTCGCTCGAAATATGAGTAAACTCATAGGGAGATAAGTTGAAAATACGAGTTGAAAATTTAGTTTTTTCTTTTTTTCCCTATAAAATTTGATGTTTTAATCTAATATTTTTTTATTATTCCTACTATTATTTTATAATTTCTTAAGAATGCCCATTTTAGACCTCAAAATTCCCCTAATGTTTGGTCTGAGAAAAATAAAAGGTCATAATTTGCAAATACCCTGATTATATGGTAAGGAATCCGTAGAGTGGTTGGACTAAATTTTTTCTTGATAAATTATGTACAAGAACAAATTGGGTACAGAAAAGTAAAAATTTCATCATAAAATTATAGGAATATATGAAGGCGGTTTCCCAAAAAGAATTATGTTTTATATTCAAACTCAAGCATCTTGGCAGGAAAATCACACCGCTGGAGCCCTTAAAATATATCCAATATAAAAATCATGTCACAAATCCTAAAGGAAAAGTTGTTGGGACTGTAATATAAATAAAAGAGCTAAACCTCCAAGCGGAATCCCTCTTCCAAGGGGAATTTATATGTGACTCTTTTCCCTTCATAAATGGATTTGATGTTGAACAATGTTTTTCATAGAATCTTTAACCAATCTGAGACAACAACATAGAACCAACAAGTGTAGATCCTTCAGGACTAAGTACTCAGGCTAATTTTTTTATAATGTTTTTCTTATGATTCTGATATACCAATACAGTGTTAATGTGGAGAACCCATGTGCGTCTATTTCACTGATGACTGGTAAATTTGTACCTTGTCTTACTGCCCAACTCATTTGGAGCAAATATGTTCTCATGGGCTTTCATCAAAACCATCCATTGTGTCCTATTCAAAGGATTAGTGGGATTCTTATAAATCTCCACTTGGTAAGATTTTATTTTTTAGTTGTATTTATCATGTCCTATTTAAAGGTTCTGTGGGATTCCTAAAAAATATTCACTTTGTAAGATCTGATTGGATGAATCTCTGAGACTTTGAGGACTTCTCTGACCTTTGTTTCCGATTGAACCATATCTCACAATATCTATAAAAAATCATGACCTATAATACCTAATTTTAGGATGATTCTCATGTAATTTTTTAGAATGTCAAAGCTTGAAGAGATTCCTTATGCTCGCTCGAGGAATTATAAATAAGGGAGGAGAAGCCTCTTCTCCTCATTCAGAGTCAAAGTCGGTATTGAGTTTTCTCTTTCCCTGCAACTGCACTTAGTGTGATCATGTATGTATCTTGAGTAAATTCAAGGAAAATTATTAGTTAAGAGTTCAAAAATCTCATGCATATGTATGAGAGTGCATGTGTGAACCTAAAGTGGAAGGAACCTTATTATATTCAGTCGTGAGTCATGTATCAGTATCTTGTTGGCTCTGTAATGTCTATCTTCGGTTGCGATGGTTGTGTAGTCTGTAAGCCAACTGAGTTTATGTCTTGTATAAGTATAAGTGAAAAATATGGGATTCGTGATGGTATCAGAGCCTCTTTTAATTGACACAAATGTTATGTTAATGAAATCCTACAAAATCCTATTCTGATTCCAATCTATATGCATTTTCATTTCATCAAAGAATTTTGTTGCATGATGATGTTTTGAGATTTTTAGTTGGAATTGGAGGTAGTAAATCCCTAAAATTAATATTCGAGTCAGAAATCGTATTAGGTAGTCGTTTCCTAAGATTTCACTCCTATTTCTCACCACAATTATCTCTGTCATCTAGAGATAATGGATCCTTTGATGGATGAATTAAATTTAGTAGACATCTCCATTGATAATGATTTAAGAAAAATTACTATGGTTAAATATTGTAAATCTTCTTCAATGTCTGAGTTTATTACTTCTAGAGGACTTACTTCTATTTCAAAACACCACCTATATATTCCAAATATCTCTATAAGATCCATGGATGGGAATATTTTTCACACTCATTTACCGAGGTTCATTCTGTACATCAACCTTTCACTTCTACTGATAAACCAATACATATAAATCTGCTACATAGAGATCTGATAAATCGGGGAAAGAAACACAATTACAAGTATTGTCATTTTGGGGTGATAAATTTTGAATTGAAACCTATTGTCAAACCTTTTCTAAATATGAATTATCTTTGTTGCATAATTGATACAAGACATAATTGGTTTGTAGATGCATTCATTGGAGTATTTTTTGGCCCATTTCATGATGGACCAGTCTTTTGTATTGTTTAACCAGAGTATGTAGTTTCTCTGGATGTCCCCTATATCTAGGATCTAATAAAATACTACATTCTTCCTAGAGGATTCGATATGCTTGTGTCATCCTTCATTTTCCAATTAAAATGTATGGTAATAGTAAGATTCTCTAATGACACTTTTCCATTGCTAAGGCCCTCTGTAGAGAGAAATTCCCACCTGCATAGTATATTAGAAACATATCATTTTTCTAATACTCAACCAATCACATTGGAATGGATAGGCATGAGATATGCAACCCCTTGGGAAAATAAGTACCATACTTATAAACAAGCTCTATTGGAAACTAAAATAAATAAATTATTTCATAAATCCAGTACCTCTCCAAATCACCAAGGACCAACTCTCCTTTAGTAATATTCCTTTTAACCTAACCCGCTCTTCATTTAAAAATACAAAACCTCAGCATTCTTGCAAGTGTAGAAAAAATAACCACATTTTTCATTCTGGAAAATATACAAAATTTCCCGACCTGCGTTGATAAAATAGAATTTGTATATGGAGCCCCTAAGTCTACATATTTACGTATGTTTTATGTTACACTTCCAAGAGAAAATACATTCAAAATACTGACATGATAAATTTCAATTGTTCCCGGAAGAAATCTTCCAGGCACTCCTTTTTTTCAATACTAGTCTGATGGAAAAATTAAATAGGAATATATGCTAGTTAGATCATCCTCAGCTAACGCAATTGTTTTTGATGAGTGGAACTTGTTGAACTATTCAAATCTTCCAAAAAGTTTGACAACCAATAATCTAAATTATGTTGATAAATATCTTTAAATAATATTTTATTCTAATAAGTCTAAAAGAGAAGAGCTACAAAAGCTTTCAAACAAGATGGACAAGTCTCCCATGTCTTGAGTGATTCTGAAAAAATAAAAAAAGCCATAGAAAAATTTAATATTGGGCTTTCAATTCTTGAATTTCAGAGTTATATAAATCTCTAAGTCATTTTAGAATCTAGTTAGAAATATTTTTTATTTTAACCCATTTCGACAACATATCCCTAAAGATGATACTAAACCTAGTCACAAAAGGAAAAAATCAATTGATCTATTTTCTTGTGAAGTGGAACCAAAACTACAACGTGAATGGGATTTCGAGATATCAGAAAATTTGTTTTCTACTATTTTGAGAAACATGAATATAGATAGTCATTGGGGTCCATTGTTGCCAAATAAACAAAAAATTATAGATATTTTGGCGTTAGGGATTGAATTCCCTGAAGGATTTGATGAAACTATCGGGGAAGCCACTACAAACACATAAAGGCTAACTAATATAGGAAGCATGGGCATCAAATGAATGAATAGACTTATAGCCACAATGCTAGAGAATCCTATACTTAATATAGGATGTCAAAGTAGAGAATAAATTAAAGAAGCATTACAAATTCTAGGAAATTGGAGTATTGATAAGAAAGTTGAGGGTAGTACAATTAATCCAAGACATATAGATGCTCTCCTTATTGCAAGGTTTTCTAGTCTTGCATGAGAATAGTCGCACTAGTTTCCTCAAATAAGATGAATTATTAAACTCCCACACTGATGATAGTGATTTAATTTAAGCCTTAGGACTACAATTCTATGGTCCTCAAAATGTTGAATGAGATTCAGAGTATATTCAATATCTCTTCATGTATTAGAGGTTATGATATTTATCCCTTAAGCATAAATATTTCTGTTATTTGCAAAAATTACTCATAGGATCAAGTAAAGCCGCTAATCCTAATTATATCACATATTATATTTGTAGTTTTCAAGGCACAATTCTAGATGCAGCAAAGCAATTCTTTAAGGATAAGGATATAAGGTTACAAGCCTATGACCCTTGCCATGGAAGACTATCATATAAATGTAGTGATTCAAAAACACTTTCTTGATAAGATAATATCAAAATATTTTAAAATGTTTAATAATATGTTTACTCCTTTGTGCAAAAATGTGGGAAAAATTCTAGAATGGGGAAATGGTTAATTTAATAGAGGACACCAATGCACCAATTATGCATCTTGCTACTGCAAATGATGCAAACATAAGAAGAAAAAATACAAGAAGTACGCTTTTAAGTCCAATTGGCTTGTTGATCTTCCTACTAATTACTATAAGAGCTCTAAATACCACTTCCATAAATACTTTTTTTTTTTTTTTTTTCTGAAGAAACCTTATCTCAAAAGATAATATGCACAAAGAAAATATTATCTCTGCTATAATTTTGATAAATTGGGACATTGGAAAAATAAGTGTCGCAATAAAACTAAAACCCTCATCTCTCTGCTCTTTTCACTGAAGACCTCAATCCAAAATGGTGGTATCTTTGTTTTCTTGATTCTACTACTCCACCTCCACAATCTGATGATATCATCTGTCCTCCCACTAATGAAGATAGTGATTCTTCTTCAACCACGTATTCTGATTCCGATATTGAACAAATTTCTGATGAATTTTGTCTTCTAGATCCACAAAATTTGGAGGGAAATAAGACCCCAACAATTCATTCTAAAAATCCCTAATATCCAAGCTTTGAAGAATACTGCAAAAATCTACATACTCCAAGGCCATAATATGATATGTTCATGTTCACTGCTACCAAAATCAAAAGTGTGGAAGACATTCATCAAACATTAGGCACTCTTATTGTTAGGAAAGTAAAAGAAATGATTGCATTAAGAGCTGAGAGACGTCTTCTCTCACAACATGTGGCTAGGCCTACCTCTCAATGACTTGCAAGTTCTAGTAGGTGTCCTTACAAGTAAAATCTAGATTTCAAAGTAATTGACTTTATGTTTATAAATAAAAAATTGACAATAATGAAAATGAGTTTGACTTTGAAAATACATGATTGATTTTAATTAAACCATAAAATAGTGTTGTTTTTAATGTATATTCATATCTATAACGTCATATTTCTAATAATATTTTTCACTCACAAAAACAAAATCTTGTTGTTTTAGTTAAAAGTACATAAATTTGAAAACAATCATATGAATTTGATGAAAAATTATTTATATATATATATATATATATATATATATATATATATATATCCTTGATTATATGAATTTAATATCAAATTGTGGGATTGACCTAATGATAAGATATTATTTTCATCCCTATATTTTATTGGTTAAATTTAGAAATTATGGATGTATGTGTTTATTTTAAAATAGACTTTTTAGAATTTCAATTTAATTATAAACAAATTATTAGATGACCGATAAAGATTAACCTCTACGGCATATGTTGGAATATTCATATTCACAAACAACTATTAATCCTTATATTCCATGGAGGTTATATCTCTCCCATCTTCCTAAAAAAATTTGATAATTAAATTTAAATTGTGGAAGACATATTTTGAAATAGAGATGCCTATCGGGGTAATTAATTTATCTCAAATTAATTATCAAATAAAATATCATATCAACATGTATAATATTGTACATGTGGTATTGATAAGCTGTGATATTTCCATGGTATTGTAACCAAAGTTATATAACTCATATACTAGCATAACCATATAAATTAAATGGATAGGAAGCACAATATACATCAATCCACAATGAGCATCAAAACATTGATTTCATGATACATATGAGTTCTTAAAATTAAAAAAAATCCTAAAAACTAACTAAAGTATACCTTTATTTTAAATCATATATATATATATATATATATATATATATATATATATATATATATATATATATATATATATATATATATATATATATATATATATATATATATATATATATATATATAACAGTTTTATGCTAACTTTACCATGGAGAATATTAATCCTTAAATATATTTTGTTACAATACCATGGGCCACTACCATGAATTATCAATACCACATGGCCAAAAAAACCATACCTCATTTCATTGACACTCATTCACGGGACTATTTTTTTAATTAATGAATTTACTTAAAAGGGTAAAACGAGCATAACTACTTTGGAGATCAAGCTCAAGCTTTGATTTTTGTAAGCTACTACTAATATTCTAGAATACTTGTGGAGGTTAAATCCCTACTATATATTAAATTAAAATAGTGGAAACTCTATTCCAAAATAGACACAGATATTAACATAATTAATTATTTTTATAATTATTAATAATAATAATTTAAATTTATAATTTAGTAAATTTTATGATTTTATTTTAATATAAGAAATGTTAGATGTATCATGGGGTAACTGTTTTGATGCTAATAATGGATTAATGCCTATATGCATTTATTATCAATTTAATTTATATGGTTATGCTAGTATAAATCTTTGTGTAGCTTCTGTTTATGAAGCATGATAGTATTGATAGTTCCTTGTGTTGTACTCATCCCTTTATTTAATATTAGAATGTTGGGATAACTATTGATCATTAATAGTATGTGTGTTACTTGGTGCTTGAGCAATGTTAATGCTTACCATAAATCCTCTTTGATTTTATTTACAATGAAATTCAACATAATCAAACATCATTTCACTAGTTGGGGCATAACTCAACATTGAAAATGAAAAAATTAAATTGATTATGACAATATATATGGTTGGTCCTTGTAAGAATTAATTTTCACATCTCCTATTGCACATTTTAGGTATGTTTTCATTATATCTCTCATTCTTTTCTAGAATGGGTATATTTATTTCTTTGTTCACATCGCTTTTTCCTACCCCTTGTTTAGTATTCCCTTTGTTTTTTAGGCAATACATACTTATTTTCTTTTATTTTTTATTCTTTTGGTTTCCCCTTCTCTCGACACAACCCTACTCCTTCATTATACTAGTAAAATGTTCCTATATTCATTTTTTCTATGGTATATTTTTTAGTTGGTTAACTTACTAATTCCCTCCCTTCCCACTCTCATTGTTTCCATCTTCCACCTTCCCTTGTAGGCAACAATTTCCAAACCTCATCGAGGTCATTCCTCCTTTACTCATGGAAACACTAGCAGGCACTAGTTGTCTCACACTAGGGCATTGGAAAATGTGGAAGCCCCTTTCCATAGATGTTGAGGTTGTACTTGAAATTTTACTCGAGATGAAATAGATATGGAAGAATTTGAAGATTCAGGGTTCAGCACAAATCCTTGTTTGACATAAAGGAGGTGGATAGTCTTGGACAATGGATTCTTGACACAAGGAACAAAAGGTCAAAGTAGACCCAACATATGTCTATGGTAGATTTATATTTCCAAATAAAAAATTTGATGGGAAAAGACTTGGTTGAAAATAATTAAGCTCGGGACGAAATTTTCCACTATAAATATTCCCTACAACAACAAGTTGATAAATTGGATACAAAAATTTAAATTCTTACTAAGAACTTTGTTGGAATTTTTGTGTTGGAATTCATGTATACCTCAGTGCATTGGACATTGTTGGAATTGTTTTGGTAGCATTGCTGTCAAATTTAGTTCATTTATTCAATCTCAGTGAATGGGGGGTTGTTGGAATTTTTATGATGGCACTTGGTATTGCTGAGAAACCTTGCAAAGAGAGTGAGCAAAGTTGGTTGCTGCAAAGGATTGTTGAAGTGTGTTGCTTGCTTAGTTGGAGTTTAAGCCTAGTTATGAAGCCTTGGTAAGATTATTGTTGACTATTTCTTCCCTGTCTAAGGCCAATGAAGAATTATATTCGAAGTCATTTTAAGTGTTGTGGAGTAACTCAATTGGTTGTATAAAGAGAATAGTTGTATATTCTTGTGAAATATCTTTCCAATAAAACATGGCATGAAAAAAATATCTCAAGGGTTGGAGAGATCTTTTTTGTTGAATTTGCTAAGTCAGTGAAGTGGTAGAAGCCTTGAAGTTAAAGTCATTTGGGAAGCAAACAATTGTGTGTGACGAAATGATTTGGACCCCTGTTAACCATCTATAATTTTTTTTGATATCAAAAGATGACTAAATGATGATTTTGGATTTCTAGAAACAATATTTGAGAAACACTGTGAGTTCTATAAATCCCACTTCCTTCATTATCCCAAGCTTAACTAATTCACTAAATTTTCCTATACTTTTACATTTTTTAAATTTTACTTTTTAGCTTGTTGGACCCTTTAAAAACCTTTCAAAAACCTTTTTTTTTTGTGTTAAAACCCACCCTTTTTATAAATATAGGCCTTAAGCCCCTCCCCACTTACGTCCTATCCCCTTCACTCCCATATAACCTCGTTCCCCCCGCTCTCTCTTAAAGCCCTTTTCTGATTCAACCCCCGGTCCCCTTTACCCCCCACGAGACCATTCCATCTGCCTATTCTTAAGCCCTTTCCCCCCATACAACTACATCTCCGCCCTTTCATTTTATTTACCCCATGCAAACCTTATAAATACCCCCTTTAAACCCTTCATTATATATTTTGGGCCCTGCTCTCCACTAACTCCGCCGACTATTCACCTTGTGCCATTTGTCCACCGGGTCCCATCTTCCCAAACCTACGCCCCACTCCCTAACTCTTTCCGCACCATCGATCTTGCTCCTCGAGATCTGATGGTATAGATCCTATATCGCATGGAAAATAACGTTGAAGGTTAAAACCCTTAACCTGCGTGAAATAAGTGGTATTGGCACGGATACACGTTAATGAACCTATGGTATCGCGTCCGATTGGCCCAATACCACTTACCGCCTTTCACATACACGATAAACCACCCCAGTTTTCTAAAACCCCCTTCTTCCTTCTCACGCAAAAATTTAAATCCATTCATCTCTGATTGAATTTCCCCAGGTTCTGCCTTCGTAACCATGTTCATGCTCCTTATCCTCCTTTTCAAATTCTTTCCAACCACCTCCAGACCCCAAAATTGCAATTTTACCCCTCCCGCGGGTTTTTAAACTAATGTTTTTTGTGTTTTTTGAAATTTTTTAATGGCGGTGATGCCCAAAGGGGCATTCCATTGGTCAAAATAATCTCTAGATGATGATCCAAGAGGAAAATGCACATGAAAGAAGGCCAGGGGTTTATATAAAGGCTTAACCCTAGATGAATCATGATCATCGATGGGTTATAAACCCTCATACCATGAAGAAACCCTCCCTGCACACAAAGGATGATTACAAAAAATGCAGCAGTGAAGAAAATGAAGAACATAAGGATTAGAGGCCTAATCCTAAATCAAAGGATAAAACAGGAGGATTAGCCTTGAAGATAGTGATTAAAGGATGAAAGTCAAAGGTTTAAAATCAAAAGATGAATAAAAAAATAGTCATAAAGCATAAATGAAGGATAAAGATAGTAATGTAGATTATAAAGGAAAAATCAAGGTTCAAAAGGCCTAAACAGAGTTTGGTGATTAAAATAAAGGCAGATCGACCCAAAGACAGTTTCGAATTACTCAACAAAGAAACAATTACTTCTTCAAGAACAAAATTTCCACCTACAACATGTTTTCTTTCAACAAAGGCATCAGGAAGTTATTTCACTGTCAGAGATACTTTGAAGTAGCTCAACAGTTATTAAAAAGTTATTACACAACCTTTAAAGTCAAATATTTCAACTAAAAATAACTCAAAAATTAAGGCAAAGTTATTATTTTAGAGTAAGTCTTTCAGATATTTTTACCTTGGGCCTTGTATGGTCTCGAAGGTCAAAAAACATTAAATCTGTAATAAATAACAATTAAACACCCCACATTGGAAAAAAAGAAGAACTCAATCGCATATATATATATATATATATATATATATATATATATATATATATATATATATATATATATATATATATATATATATATATATATATATATATATATATATATATAAATATTGCATATGAGCTTCATTTTAGATGTTGGTTACTTGATGGTTATTGGACTGATTTCTGTTGTTAATGTAGTTGAGGAATGCTAGACTGAACTGAAGAAAGCTCTGAGTTGCAGAGAGCTATTGTACATGGAGTACTGTAACTGTTTTGATCATCAATAATACAAGTATTTACATGGGATCCTTGAGCTATATCAATGGTGAAGTTTTCCTAAATTGTCATTGTTTCCCTTATGTTTTCCATTATGTCCACCTTTATTCGATAAAGAAACATAATTTTTAGATTATGATTTGTTGTTTCAGCACCCTATTTCCGTCTATGTTCTTCATATTTATGTTTTCTTCTGCAAGGTTTGATTGGGAGTTTCTTAATTGCCTTCTAGTTACATCTAGCTTTTTGTCTTGGGAATGATTCAATAGAGTGAAACCAAGGAAATTGTGGTGAAACCATCATGAAAATTTTAGGGACTAATATTCGTGGGTGGGCTAATTTTCCATGGTTTTTCCAAAAAAAAGATTCGCCAATTTCCATTTTTTTATAAAAGTGATTCGCCAAAATTTTACAATGTAAAACTATTTTAAATTAAAAATCACCAAAATTATATAGACAATATATATAATATCATTATAAATATGAATAATTTTACAAATACATTAATAAAAAATTTATAGTTTGCATATTAGGGACTAGTGAGATTCACCAATTTTTTAAACTTCAAGATAATTTTCTATCCCTAAAATTATCCCTGGAACCCATGTTCCTTTGAGTAAGACTTGAGATATTGTTTTTAAGATCTTTCTTTAAAGTATGCTTATTAAATTTTGTCAAAAGAGGTCTATGGTATCCCCTGCCCTTTGGCCTACCTTGAAATGTTGCTTTGAAGAGTCTTTTGAGAGTTATTCAAAAGAAGATTAGATTATTTCTGTTTGATTTTAGACCACTTTCACTGTCATCTTATATTTTTTGTTTATTTGAAAGTAGTTCTTAATTTACTGGATTGTTGTCTTAGAGGTTTTCTTATTAAAGTTTGTCCAAAGAAGTCTATGGTTTGCCATGTCCTTTAGCTTACTCCAAACAGTTACTTTAAAAGGATTTTCTTGTCTAAGTAGAGCTAGAGGATTCTTAATTGACTATAGCTTTCTTGCCTTCACAAATTATTATTGTTTCATATCACAACCTAATCTAAAGAATCCACTTGATATAGTTAGCTTTCCTTATGAATACCCCTGCAGAGTTGATGAACAATTAAATCCTTTTATGACTCCATAGCCCAATAGATTTATTTATTCTCACAGTCTATTTGTTCAGCTAAAACATTCCCTCAATTAGTCACACCATTGATCCTTCAATCTATCAATTAATCCAACCAAAAAAAACAAGTGCTTAGAACTTCATAACTAGCCTAATATCATAAAAAAAGAGCACAAAGATAAATCAATCAAAAACACCTTAATAGATAGATCCCTCTGTGAATCCAGGAAGGCTAGGTCCTTGGATTCCAAAGTGGTTCTGATGTGGCCCTAGCATTATCCATTCTTGCCACTATTGCAAATCATAGTGAGCCAACATAGTGGCGAACATACTGGGGAAGACTGAGTAATAGATAACTTTAAGAGCTCAGAAAAAATCTCACTTTAAAACTCAAGATGAATCAAGTGGCAGCCAAGAATGGTTCATGATTGTTGATGATGGATAAAAACCAGTCCAGAAAAACAAGTTAAAATCCTCCACGTGGTGACTCCACTTATTTTCCATTGACTCCAATGGGAAAATTACTCTACCATCAAAACATTAAACAATACCCAGTCAAGAATACTTTGTGGGTTAAGTATCTCTTTCATAGTTTGGTTTGTATCCTAAGACTATTATACTTATGAAACCTTTCAGACTTGTTGGGTCCAAATCCTGGCTTCTAGAAGAATCCATACTTGATCCCATCCTGACCCAAATCCTCTCGCAATAGTTGATGATCCTGAAAGCATCCTTAGGAGGTCTCCTAGATTGGAAAATACAATTATTAACAGACCAATCCACAGAGCAGGTTCTGTCCCTGAAAACCTTATAACCTTGAAAAATAACCGATTTGACTTACCCCATATAAGAAACCTATCCAAAACCAAGTCACAAAGTGGTATAGACAAGATAAACTTTGAGCTTGTAAACTTACAATAGAGTAATAGTAGGGAAGCCTCACCTTACACTCCCCCTGATTCCCATTTTAGCCAAAAATTTGGCTTCTCTCATCCTAAATCTACTCAAAATCACTTAGCTGGTCCAAGTACTTCAGCTACACCCACCCATGCATCAACTGTTAAAACCACTCCACTTCATTATCTACCTCCACTTGTTAATCCCCCATTGTTTCCACAAGCTCATATCATGGCAACATGGTATGCTCCCTTAGTCCTTCCTTTACCTCTAGTTTCTCTACCATAAGACTATCAATCTAGGACTCCATTATATGGTGCTAGTAGTTCTACTACAGCTCAACAAAATCTGGACAGAATGAATGGCTACTTTGACAGACAAGAAATACATGATGAAACTGTTAAACTTAAAATGTTTTCTCAAAGATTACGAGGAGAAGCAAGAAAATGGTTCAAAGGCTTAACCCCTAATATATCAATGACCTCCCTTATTTTCATCAACTATTCCTTAACAAATGGGAAGTCAAGAGAAATCCCCTTCAAATCCTATCAGAATACGATGACCTTAAACGAAATGTTGGAGAGAATGTCCAAGATTATTGCACTAGATTCAATAGTGTTTATAATGCACTCCCTGCACAAATGAAACCCCCACAAGGCTTAGCCTTAATGAAGTTTCTTGAATAATTTAACCCATAAATGTGTTATAAATTAAGGGAGAGATAACCCCTCACATTAGAAGATATGCAGAAAGGGGCAGTAAGTGTAGAAGATAATCTAAGTGCTAGAAGGACTAGTTTGAAAGAAGAAAAAAGGTTACCTAAAAATATGAAGCTGGACCCTCCACAACAGATTCCAAAATTGATAGTCTAGTAAGAACTATGCATACAATGATGGAGAGAATAAAAATGAATGAGAGAGGTTTTCCTAAAGAAAACCAAACAGATCCTAAAAATAAAAATCAAAACCAAAACCAAAAATTTAGAAGGAATCCCCTTCAAATTAGACAAAGAGGCCCTGATCAGTAAATCAAACCTCATTTCCAACAAAAATATGCCGATGAAGATGAGGGAGTGATTGAAGAAATAGAGGAAGACCACATAAACTTATTGGGAGTAGATAGTGACGATACTGTTAATCCAGGTGTATATTGGTGGTCACCCGCCTATTCCACTTGGGGCTCCACCATTGTCTCTTTCAGTTTTTCAGTTTCGGCACAGTTTACTATTTTTAGCAGTTTTTCGGGTCCTGAACTTCCGGAGCCGTTTTGAGGCCCTAAACGACGTTTTTTTTGGGAAAACGGAGAGCAACATGGGTCCATGGACCTATGTTTCTCATTCCAAATTTGTAGTCCTCGAATTGATCTTTCTAACGAGGTATGGTACGCGTCAAACGGAGATCGTATGCCAAAGTTACGCCCCTGGGAAGTTGAAACACCAATTTACCCAAATGGGGCCCATAGTTTTGGCGCTTCATCTCATAGGGTTAGGGTTTTGGCTGTTTAGGATTTCCCATTGTTTATAAATAATAAATAGGCCCTCGAGCCTCATTCTAACTCAGTTCAGAGGCATGTAGCCACCACATCTCTTCTCAGAGATAGCTACCAGTGCCCTAGCTAGTTTTATTTCCATTCTGTCTGTAAGCAAATTTCAGTTCTTTGATATTAATGAAATGAAGTCTTATTTCTACTGCATATATGTATTTATGGTTATATGTTTATTCTGTTGTGTTCCTGCACAAATCTGGATCAGTTGTATCAGAGCGGTCTGCTTTTTCTCGATCCTTCTTTGCATGTCCCCAACGAGGTCAGGGTATAAGGAGCTAGGACTCGATCTAGTGGAACCTTTGCAATATCAGCCTCGCAAACCTCGACGGATGCCCATGGGGGATGAAAAGAAAGATGAGGGATTAGGAGATCCTATCAAAATATTGCTCAAGGAGGCCCTTGAAAAACAAAGGAACGCGATGATGGATAACTTTGCGTAGATCCTTCAACGGCTACCCACCGGCGACGCATCTGCATCCAATAGCCACTCTGGAGGCGCGACTCCTTTTAAGGTACAAGTAAATTTTGACATTCCCATATTTGAGGGTAAAATAGACGCAGATGTCATAGATAGATGGTTGAATCTGTTAGAAGGATATTTCTCGGTTTATGACTTTTCAGACCGGGAGAATATTATTTTTTCACTCCTGAAAGCTACCCCCCATGTTAAGGACTGGTGGGAAACCTACTGTGAGAACAAGGACTAGAAAGAACCCTCTCTGTTCTCGGCCGTACCAACTTGGAATTATTTCCGAGACACCATCAAGGAATAGTACTATCCCATGGGGAGCTATGACGACAAGTACATACAATGGACCATGTTGTGACAACAAAGGGATCAAGATGTGCATGAGGTGACGAATCTATTCCATACCCTACGCACAAAATTGGGTATAAAATATTCAGAGAAACATCTGGTGCTAAAGTATCGTAGTTTTCTACACAGATACATTCAAGAGGAAATGGAGTTCCTCAACATCTCCTCGCTTGGTACGTCATACCGGTATGCTGCCAAGATTGAGCAGAAATTCAAGCAGAAGAAGCGAGACTTTGGATCTGCGAATCGAAAGTAAGGGAAAGGTGCTTCCAAACCACAGAAAAAAGGATAGAGCCAAGGCATGGCAGCTAAATACAACTCATCGAAGCCACAAGGAAAGAAAAACACCGCAAAGCCAAAGAAGGACACAAGAAAGTGGTGTGAGTTCCATAAGAGCTCCACTCACAACACAAGTGAGTGTCGGGCCAAGCAGTCGCTAGTGGCTGAGATGAGGGCTTCTGAGTCAGATGCATGCTCTCACTCCGAATTGGAACCTCAAAAGGGGAATAAAAAAGGGGAAAATATTATTGATGCGGAGCCCAAAGCCACTATTGCCACTACAATGATCCAGAAGGAGGAACTGGAAGATCCAGAGGAGGAGGAACGTCTCTTCCACTCCCAGATGTGGGTAAAGGGCTCCCCGGTATATTTCATTGTCGACAATGGGAGCCAAAAGAACCTCATTTCAACAGATGCCGTGAAGTGGTCGGGCTTGCTGACCACGACTCACCCACATCCATACACCATTGGGTGGCTTCACCAAGGACGAGATCTTCGCGTCAACGATCAGTGTCGCCTTCCCTATAGCATCAAGCCCTTCACGGATGAGGTATTATGTGATGTTGCTCCTATTGATGTTTCTGATGTATTATTAGGACAACCATACTTGTGGAAGCGCCATGCTGTGTATGAGTCTCGACCTCATGCTGTCATTGTTACTTTGGGAAATAACTTGTATAGGATACTAGAGGTACCACCTCCTGTGGCTATCTCTTTGGTTACTCCAAAACAATGCAGTAAGCTCATTTCCCAAACCAGGAAATTTGTTTTCCTGATGATCCGGCCCCAGGGCAAGAAGAAAATTGTGGCCACGACCTCCAGATAGGGCTCCTCTGCACGACAACAACAAATGGATAAGGTTGTGGAGGAGTACGGGGACATATTCACCTCACCCACAGGGGTTCCTCTGCACTATCAGGTCAAGCACCCGATTGATCTGACCCCAGGTGCGCCGCTACCTAATGGACCGATCTATTGGCACTCTGTTCTGGAGAATGATGAAATCAAGAGGCAGATTCAGGAGTTGTTGTAGAAAGGTCACATCAGACCAAGTTCATCGCCCTGTGCGAGCCCGATCGTGTTGGTACAGAAGAAGGATGGGACGTGGAGACTCTGTATTGACTATCGGGCGCTGAACAAGATCACTGTTCGGAATAGGTACCCAATCCCACGGATTGATGACCTTCTGGACCAACTCCAAGGTGAAAAATATTTCAGTAAGATCGACCTGAAGTCTGGGTATCACCAAGTACCAATTGAACCCTCTGATGTGTGGAAGACTGCCTTCAAAGCTAAGGAAGGCCTTTTTGAATGGCTGGTCATGCCTTTCGGGTTGACGAATGCTCCCGTAACCTTCATGAGGATGATGGACGACATCTTGCGGCCATTCACCAACTCATTCGTAGTGGTGTACTTGGATGACATTCTGATCTTCAGCAAGACTTGGGAAGAGCACCTTCATCACATCCGACAATGTTTGTGTGCCAATTTGGAGAAGCGCACGTTTGGCATGACCCAGGTTCAATATCTGGGATACATTATTGATGAAAGGGGGGTGCATGTGGATCCAGCCAAGATCCAAGTCATTCGGGATTGGCCAGCCCCAACCACTATAACAGAGCTTCGTAGCTTTCTGGGTCTTGCTAATTTCTAGTAGAGGTTCATGTTGGGATTCTCTCATATCACTTAGCCCTTGAGTCAAGTCACCAAGGGAGGAGCAAGAGAAAAATTCTTTTGGTCGGAACCTCAACAGAAGGGGTTCACAGAATTGAAAAATCGTCTCTGTTCTGCCCCAGTGCTCACCTTACCATACTTGGAACAACCATTTGAGATTGAGACAGATGCCTCTGACTATGCTATTGGGGAAGTTCTTACTCAACAGGGACATCCAGTGGCATTTCACAGTGAGACATTGTCTGACACAATTTTCAAGTATCCCACTTATGAAAAAGAAATGTATTCCATTGTGCAAGCTTGTCGACAATGGAAGCATTACATTTTGGGGAAGGAAACAATCATCCACATAGACCACTAGCCCCTGCAGTTCATACAGACACAAGGGAAGTTGTAGAATGATCGCCATCAGAAGTGGTCCACATATCTGCAACAGTTTCATTTGAACATCAAGTACAAGAAGGGTAGCTCCAATCATGTTGCAGACTGCCTCAGCTGACCACCGATCGTGGCGCTCACCACTGTGCTCAAATCTTCTAGGCACGAGACTTCTGATTGGCCACTTCTCTATGAGAGTGACCCAAAATTCGACCACACTTACAAGGCACTCTTGGGGGGTATGCAAGTTCCAAATTTTCACCTCCAAGATGCACTTTTATGTCACATGGGACACCTTTGTGTTCCTTCAAGCGAGCATGCCAAGATGATATGGGAAGCACACTACAGTCAAGTCGCTGGGCATTTTGGGGTCGAGAAAATAGTAGCAATCCTGCACAAGTATTTATATTGGCCGAACCTTCAAAAGGATGTCGAGAAGCACATCAGATCCTACACTGCTTGTGTCATTACCAAACCGACCATCAAGAATCAAGGCCTATATACTCCTCTACCTACCCCTAGTCGACCTTGGGAATCCATCTCCATGGATTACATGTCGGGCCTACCTTCTACTAAGTAGGGAAATGACTGTTTTTTTGTGGTCGTCGACAGATTCTCGAAGATGGCCATTATGGCGGCCTGCAAGAAGAATATCACAGCAGAAGCCACTACTAAACTCTTCTTTGAACGAGTGTGGGTGCACTTTAGGATCCCACAGTCTATCATATCAGATCAGTATAGCAGGTTCCTCAGCACATTTTGGTCCAGCCTCTGGTCAATGTTGGATACCAAGCTCACCAAGTCCACAACTTTCCATCCCCAAACAGATGGCCAGACAGAGATCGTCAACAGAATGATTGTACACATTTTGCGCATGTACAATTCAAAGCATCCATGCACATCCGACGGGAGCCTCCCCTATGTACAACATAGTTATAATCGGGCTCTCCATAGTTCAATCGGCCATAGCCCCTTTCAGGTGGGCCTGGGATTCCAGCCACTATGTCGCATTGACGTAGCCATGCCATTTGCAACTGCTCAGTACGATTCAGCTCATGTCCAGTCTGAAGTTGACAAAGCAAGTAGCTTCATCGAGCGCATTCCACACATCCCCTAATAGGTTTATGATATATTGGACAGAGCCAATTCCAAGTACAAGCAATGCCATGATCAACATCGGGTTCCACACAACTTTCAAGTGGGTGACAAAGTATGGCTACATTTGCAGAAGGAGCGCCTCACTGGACCCCACCGCAAGCTTCGCCCGCTCCGATACGGGCCGTACATGATCACCAAGGCTATAGGGAAAAATTCCTTCGAGCTCAGTATTCCACCATTCCTTGGTATACACCCAGTCTTCAATGTGGATCGCCTTCGTCCTTACTTCCCACCTCTACTAGACACCTCAGACATTGCAGAACAACTCACACCAACAGAGTTAAATCTAGACTGCATGGAACAGGCCACCACAGATTATATCATGGACATGCAAATCAATAACACTCGCCAACACAATATCCAACTATATCGGGTTGTCAAAGCTGGCCAACTCCTGCACCAAGGAAAGTGGTTCACTAGGGACCAAGTTCAGCAGAAATTTCCTCATCTCATGGAGGAACTTAACGCAATGGGGACCATTTCTTCCTAAGGGGATAGGAATGATCTAGGTGGATATTGGTTGTCACCCACCTATTCCACTTGGGGATCCACCATTGTCTCTTTCAGTTTTTCAGTTTCGGCATAGTTTACTATTTTTAGCAGTTTTTCGGGTCCTGAACTTGCAGAGCTGTTTTGGGGCCCTAAACGACGCTTTTTTGGAAACACGGAGAGAAAAATGGGTCCATGTACCATTTTTCTCATTCCAAATTTGTATTCCTCGGATAGATATTTCTAACGAGGTATGGTACACGTCAAACGGAGATCATATGCCAAAGTTACGCCCCTGGGAAGTTGAAACACCAATTTACCCAAACGAGGCCCATAGTTTTGGCACTTCATCTCCTAGGGTTAGGGTTTTGGCTGTTTAGGATTTCCCATTGTTTCTAAATAATAAATAGGCCCTCGAGCCTCATTGTAACTCAGTTCAGAGGCCTATAGCCGCCACATTTCTTCTCAGAGATAGCTACCAGCGCCCTAGCTAGTTTTATTTCCATTCTTCCTATAAGAAAATTTCAATTCTTTGATATTAATGAAATGAAGTGTTATTTCCACTGCATCTCTGTATTTATGGCTATATGTTTATTCTGTTGCGTTCGTGCATAAATCTGGATCAACTGTTTTCCTTAATGAAGAGGAACAAGACATATTTACACCCTATGATGAAGAAACCCAAGAATCAGAAGATTACAAACAAGGCTTTGAAAATGATATAATGGAAGTGCACAGACAATACGAACTTAGGAGTAAAAAGAGTCAAGACACTCCCAAAAAGAAAGACTCTAAAATTTCTGCTAGAAACAATTATGAAAAGATTTCTAAAAAGACAGCAGAAAACAACAAAAGAGTGGCTGAAAGTTCTGATAGAAACAAAAATAAAAACAAACAAATTAATGATAAACATAGTGGTGACCAAAGTAGCACTAGAAACTCAACTAATGGTCCTAGTAGAACTATTTTAAATTTTTTTTCATAATAAAAACCAGCAAGCTAAATTTGCTGAGAAAACAGTGACTTAAAAGGTTGATCTAAACATTATGAAAACTCAGATACCTTTCAGCATAGACAGTGAAATTTCCAAAATCAAGATCCATGTTCCTCTTACTGAATTATTCACCCAAGATATATATAAAACCCAACTTTTGAGAGCTTTAAACATAGGAGAACAAACTGATTCTATCGATGTAACTGATGACAAGCCCGTGCTTCTATTTGGAACAGAAGTAGAAGGGAAATTTCAAGAAGGAGGTTTTCCTCCCTTTTATGTCATTCTAAACATCCATGATAATATTTTACACAATGCCATGCTTGACTCAGGAGCCTCCCACAACCTTATTCCTAAAGTAGTGATTGAAATACTTGGCCTTGCGATAACTAGACCCTACAAATATTTTTACTCTTTTGATTCCAGTAGAGTTAAATGTCTTGGCCTAATCAAAGATTTATGTGTCAACCTAGCACAAACACTAGCCAAGAGCTTAGTGATGGACATTGTAGTGGCTAATATACCTCCTAATTATGGCATGCTCCTTTCAAGGTCATGGGGTTCTAAACTCCAAGTTACCCTGCAAATGGATATGACTTATGCAACCATACATGTTTTTAGTCAACCAAGAAGAATATATAGGGAAACGAAAATGAAATACATGGTTAGTAGTCAAGGAAAACCATACAATTCCCCTCTTTATTCTATTCACACAGACCTTGACTCATTCATTCTTTACAATAATGAAAATATTAATTATGAAGGAAAAGGAGATGAAAAACCAGCAATAGAAAAAGAGGAAAGAAAGGAGGAACAACTAAAACAGTCTGCTAACCCAAAACATCAAAACAAACAGAATGAATATCATAGGCAAAAAACGAGCCATCAACATAGGATTGATCATGAAAAATAAGATAAAGCTCAACACAGTGAAAACCTTGAAGAACAAAGTAAGAATGAACATAGTGCAGATCCTAAAAAAAAACATAGTGGCAGCCACAGTAAAAAAGACAAAGATGATATAAATGAATTTAATAAAAAATATGAAATTGAACCTCTTTGGAGTATGCGTTTTGATGGGTCTTGTAGAAAAATTGGTTCAGGATTAGGCATATGGGTACATAACACAGAAAATAATCATGTTGAGGGCCATTCATACAAACTAAACTTGCAATGCACCAATAACATAGTTGAATATGAGGCTCTCCTCTTAGGGTTGCAGTTATTGAAAAAACTAGGAGCCAAGAGGATAACTGTTCATGGAGACTCAGAAATAATTATTAAACAAGTAAACAGAGAATATACTGCCAAGCATCCAAGATTACAAGCATATAGAGATGATAATGTTGACCTCTTGAAAAAATTCACAGAATATCAGCTTAACTTTGTCCCTAGAAACCAAAACATTCTTGCTAATGGTTTGGAATTTGCTATTAGTACATGTCAAAAACCTTATGAAAGAAAAAAATACACAGTTCAAGTTAAATATAGACTAGCAGTACCTGATAATATCAAATATTGGCAAGTCTTTGAAGGAGATAAACAGATATAGGCTTTCCTATAGTCCAGAAATGGGTTTGAAATGACCAATTCAAACTTAGAGTATGAAGGACATTGTCCTACTGAGGAACAATCTTATGAAAAAGAAACTCCTAACACTGCTAATATAAATCTGTTAACTAAAAAACACCCACAGAAAACAGAGTTGAACACCAATTTAGAACAAGAAGATTTTGAAGTACTGCAGTCTAGCACTGATAACTTTCTAAAGGGACTGGTACCTCTAGAAGAATTGTTTGAATTTAATGATTTTGCCAAGAAGCCAAAAATAGAACCCACTGAAACTAAAATAGAAGAGTGCAACATAGGCTGTGAAATAAAACCCAAAATGATCAAATTGTCCAAAACATTGCCAGCTCATGTAAAACTGAAATACCTTGAGCTTTTTAGAGAATTTTGTAATTTTTTTTCTTGGAGTTATGAGGACTTAAAATCATATGATACAAATATAATTCAACATAAGATACCCCTCAAAGAAAACCAAAAACCTTTTAGGCAAAAATTGCACAGAATAAACACTGTGCAGTTACCTCTAGTTGAGAAAGAAATCATCAAAATGTATGATTCTGGAATCATAGTCCCGGTGAGATACTCAGAGTGGGTGTCAAATATTGTGTATGTGAGAAAGAAAACAGGAGAAATAAGGCTCTGTATAGATTTTAGAAACTTAAACAAATCCTCTTTAAAGGACAACTACCCCTTTCCGAAAATGGATCATATCTTACAAAGGGTAGTGAGTTCTAAGATAATTTCTTTGGTAGTGAGTTCTAAGATAATTTCTTTGCTAGATGGCTTTTCAGGATACAACCAAGTACTGGTGCATATTGATGATCAACTTAAAACAACTTTCACTACACCTTGGGGCAATTTCATGTATGTGAAAATGCCCTTTGGTTTAATGAATGCTAGTGCCACATTCCAAAGAACCATGAATATTGCTTTCTCAGAAGAAATAGGTTACTTCATTGTGATTTACCTTGATGACATCATAGTCTATTCTAAAATAGATGAAGAACACCAATACAGTTAAGAAAAGTCCTTGAGAAATGCAGAAAATATGATCTATCCTTAGACCCTAAGAAAACTTTATTTGGCCTCTAATAAGGCAAACTTCTAGCCCATATCATATCTGAAGAAGGAATAAATATAGACTAAAAAAGGATTGAAGGAATTTTGCAAATCAATCATCCTAGAAATATCAAATAACTGCAATATTTCATTGGAAAGATTAATTTCTTAAGAATATTCATACCAAATCTTGCTGAACTCCTACCAAATCTTCTTGAACTCCTTAGAAACATAAAAAGCATGATGGAAAAAGAAACATGAGTTAAATGGACCATTGAAGGAAAAAAATCCTTGGAACTAGTTAAACAAGCACTCACCCAAGCGCCAGTTCTAATCAATCCTAATTTTGGTAAATATTTATTCATTTTCTCCTTTGCACTAGAACATACAGTGGCTACTTTCCTACTTCGGAAAAACATAAAAGGACAAGAGCAGCCCATTGCATTCTTCAGCAAAGCATTAAGAGATGCACCTCTGAAATACAACATAATGGAAAAATAGGTTTTTGGCTTAATCAAGGCCCTGAAAGATTTCAGAGTTTACAATTTGCACTCACACATCATTGCATTCGTTCCACACAGAGTTGTCAAAGATATTTTAACACAAGATCCTGATGGAAAAAGAGGAAAGTGGATTGTTGTTATATTAGAATATGATTTAGAAATCAAACCAACTAAATTGATCAAAGGAAAAGGGCTTGCCAAACTCATGGCTGATTCAAATCTCAAAGCGTTAGATATGAATATGGTTGATGTTTTAGAAGAACAAGAAGAATGCACAACCCCTAACATTGAAGAAGTATTGTTGAATTCACTTTGGTATGCTCACATTTTATATGTGTTTTTCTATATTAATGTTCCTCCTATCTTATCTATGACAAAGGCAAGATTCTTGAAGTTAAAAGTTGTAATTCTTGCATTATAGATAAATGGTTATATTGGAAAAATTCTAGTGGTGTATTGCTTAAATTTTTTCCTGAGAATGATGCAAAGAAGATCAAGCATGAGTTTCATGAAGGGGAATCCAGAGGCCACCTCTATTGGAAAACAACTATCAACAAAATCCTTATAGCTGGTTATTATTGGCCCACCCTCTTCCAAAATATCTAAATTGGTAGTTTCCTGCAATAAGTGTCAAATATTTGAAGGCAAAAGAAAAATCTTTCCCATACCTCTACATCCTATCTCTGTCAAAACTCCTTTTCAACAGTGGGGCCTAGACTTCATTGGGAAAATTCATCCTTCTTCATATGCCAAACATAAATGGATCCTAAAAGAAACTAATTACTTTACAAAATGGATAGAGGCCATCCCCTCTAGAACTTCCACTGATATAGTCATCGTTAAATTCCTTGAAAACCATATTTTGTCTAGATTTGGTTATCCTAGAAAGATTATCACTGAAAATGCTGTTGCCTTTAGATCCAAGAGGATGGTGGACTTTGGCCACAAATATCATATCACATTGGGTCATTCCATAGCTTATTACCCTCAAGGTAATGGGTTGGAAGAATCCTCAAACAAAATTTTAATAAACATCATCAATAATTTTCTAGAAGGAAATCAAAATTCATGGCACAGCAAGCTAGTACATGCATTATGGGCAAAAAATTTAACATGCAAAAAATAATTCGAATGTCTCCCTATCAGCTAATTTATGGAGCACATGAAATTTTTCCAACAAGCCTAACAGTGCTACTCATGAAGCTTATCCAGGAAGTACAGTTTGAAGAAGATGACATGATAAGAAGGATAAATCAAATTGTACAGTTGCAGCAGACCAGAGAGGAAGTCTACAATAGAACACAACTAGTGCAAGAAAACATCAAGAAGCTATTTGACAAAAGGACAAAATCAAATGATTTCAACATTGGTGACAAAGTACTCAAATGGGACTGAAGAAGAGAAAACAAGGGAAAGCGTGGTAAGTTTGAAAATCTATGGAAAGGTCCCTACATCATCCATTCTACTAGAGGCAACAATGTATTTTTCTTACAAGAGATGGATGGAACATAAATTTTTCGAGGTCCTATCAATGGTAGGATGCTCAAACATTATTTCCATTAGTGATGCCTAATTTTAAAGCTTTATCCATTGTATATAACATTTTTTCGAAAAAAGGATCAGAGAAAAATAAATGCAAAAATTGAAAAATAAAGAAAAAGAGGGTAGAAAAAGAAAAGGTACAACCCCATACCAAAAGTAGTAAGTTCTGAAAGTGTGCAAGTCCAAATGCCACTACTTGAGGAGGGAAGCCTTATTCAGTCATACAGCCTAATCATGACTAAGTAAATTTTAAATTTTTTCTGATAGGTTAGTGAATGAATATTTTCCAAATTGTCTAAACTTGGCTTATCAGTAGATTGGATTAGATTAGGAAAAGAAAAATTGGTTCCAAAGCTCAAAATCTAATCTAAGAAAGGAAGAGAGGGATATAAAAAGAAAATTCCAGATTTCAGCCCTCAAAATTTTGTGTTAAATTTGTACAAAATAAATTTTGTATGCAGACTTGTACAAAGTACCACTGCTCATAACAAATCGGACTGTCCAATCCTGATTTGCTTATGTTTTCAATTTTTGTTTCAGATTAGAGAATGAAAATATGTCAAATAGTTTAATCTTGACACATAGTTAGAATAGGTAGAGAAATAAATGAGTTCATAAGCTTAATATGAACTCTTGGATGATATAAGTGTAGAATTTTTAGTTTCCTGTTTTCAAAATAAAATGATGTGAAGGGTTGGCTAATTCAAATGCACCAAATTAAGAAAAAATGTTAGAACATGTAGGATGGGTAGGTAGAATATGAGTTGGAATTAATCATGTTATGATTCAGATGCTGAAAGATCACTTATTCAAAGCAGCAAGTCATCAATTTATACAGGAGTTCTTTCAAAATGAAAAACAAGGCACCAGTCTACTTCTTTTAGAGATTTGATCTCTGAGGTTCTTGACTGTTGGGCTAGAATTGTGAATTACAGATAAATCATTCTTCCCTAGACAGGTGCTAGTATAGAACAATAGATGGAAAAATATACGACTATTTCTCCTAACTCAGAACAAATACACAGAGAGGAATGGAGACTTACTATTTTAGTCACTTCCAAATGGCTCCTTCTGTCGCTTTTGTTGTAGCTTCAAATTCAAACGGTTTGTGAGCTGAATGCTTCCTGCAAGAAAGAACACTGAAACAAAAAAATATGCAATAATATAGATATCTATTCAAGCTAGTTAGCTAAATCAGTAAATCATAAACCATACACATCAACTAATATCTTACAATATGGAAAATCAAAGCCAATACAGATGCACATAGGGAAAAATAAGAAGTACACTTTGTTGATGATAGAAGGAGAGGTTACAACGTAGTGACTGATTTCAAGTGACCTTCCAGCAACGATCCCAAGCCTCATCATAGTATAAATCTCTCCAGCAGTAGCTACACAAATCTAGCTCTCAATTGAAAAATCTCCAGCATTTCTCTACTCAAATTCTTCCTCCTCAAGAACTTAGATCTGTGTTCAATTTATAGATGAACTGTAGGTTGTTTTGGAATCAATGACTTTACAATAATAGGCAAGACATTTTTCCATTCATGTAGATGTCAAATGGACACTTGGATCCAAAGCTTGACACATGTGAACTCTTCTAGAAGGCACTGGCCAAGTGGAGATTCCAGAACAATGAGAACAATGAGTGTCGGGAAGTTCTTTTTAGAGAAGACTTGCATGGGGATACCTGCATATGCAATGCACTTAGGCCCCTTAGAGCATGTGTTAGTGAGATGTCATATGTTATATAATAAGCTTCAAACATTGGAAACCTTTGCTTGATGAAAGTCTTGCTTGATTTGTCTTATTTCTTGTCTTAGGGCATGTAGCAACTGAAATGATAGGGAATGATAGACCCTTTATCATTGGTCCTGGAAATGATGTCCAGTTAACCAGGTCATTGGAAATGGTGCCCAAATTGACCTATAACAATTTCCATCTAAAGCATGAGATCCAAATAATAAGAACATTTGATTGAGATGCTTTACACTGTGATGAGTCTGGAAACGAAGCGGAGTGGTCACCTGCATCAATATTACAATACGTTACATGATGATATATCCTCTTTGATCATAATTGTTGAGGGTAGGAATTCCCATGTTCAGCATATAAAACAATCTAATAACATGTACATAATTTAGAAAGTCGTCTTCATTGGAATGTTGCCCAGATGCAGACATGCTTACAGATATAGGCCCATGTTTGGATGAAAATCTCTATGTAAGGCTGATGATGTGTACAACAATCCTGAAATCGAATCCCGGATGGCTGAAACTAGATGCGAGGTCTTCTTATCTCGTTCACTCGATCATTCGGGTACAAGTCTAGCCATGCGAATATATGATTTGTAGTCGAACATGGAAAGACAACGTTTGATTACCAGCCAATGATATGAGATTTTAACAAACGCGAGAGAACCACCATTAATGTCAATGACTCTCAAGGTATTGCAGTACATTTTTTAAGGCGTGAATATATTATTTGCTGTCAAACACCAAACAAAATATTTCAGTCAAAGGTTCGAAAGTGAGGATATTGTCGATGTTGTAACAAGCCTCATGGTACTGGAATCTAATGTTTCTAAGTGAAATTCCTGGATATTTTTTTTTCATCCACAGGAAGTCACCTTATTGCAAAACAAGAGTTACTTATTTTGAATATAAGGGTATGAATTGATATAGTAATTTTTAGGGATGATGATCATGAAAATGAAGGTTTACGAGTATTATAGAAGGATGAGTTTTTAATCACTGGATGACTTTTCTTGAACATATCGGCGACACTGTGATGAGTTGGAAGCATTGACCCAAAACTGAAGTGAGGGTATGATGAACCATAGGTGTGAATGAACAGTCAAGATGATTACCCAACACAAATAGTCACGAACATGGAGTGGAAGAAGTGTCATGTTCAAGAGCGACTTGCTACCAAAAAGAAACTTTAATTACTTTTTCCAAATTTTCCCCGGTCATTTGTCGACTAGTACCTCTTTATTTTTAAACAAGCTTGAGGAGGATAACATTTGCTTGATCTATAATTCAACCCTTCGGGTGAATAAAGTATCACTATTTAATAATTTAATGAGTCTAGCAATGAATGAAACTCAATTCTTGCCATGATTGATAATCTCGTCGCTATTTTATGTTTTAACGAGCCTAATGATAGTGATAGCCTAGTCCTTTTTCATATTTAGAGAATCTGAAAAAGAGGACGAAAGAGAACTCCAAAAGTAATTTTTCATAAATTTGTCTGTTAGGCCCAAAAAGGTGTAAAATAATATCTGAAAGAACCTCTTTGGTCATGTTTAACCAAGGTATTCATTTTTCGTAAATAATCCATCTCAGTCCGAAAAAGGGTTGAACTTATACTGAGTAGATATCAATTCATTTACTTTAACCACCTTGAAAATACAAGTTCTCGGCAATATTTTCAAATTATCGGAGTCTGAAAATAGCTAAAAGAAGACTCCCAGGGTTTATTTTTCACTGTTATTGAAGCTAGAAAAAGAGATAAAAGTACACTTAAAATCCTTTTTTATTTTTAACAAATCTCAAAAAATAATAAGAAAAAGTATGCTTTGTGTTCAAATCATTCTTGAAATAAATCTGCATGATTAATCTATTCATCAGTTGTAAGACCTGTTCGAAACAACATCAAATGGATTAAAAATACCCGTTTCATGATAAAAATATAATAAAACCATAGTCATAGCAATAAATATTGATTGCAAACAATTAAATGACTAAATAAAAAGAGTTTTATTATTCATTTTTACCATTCACTAGTTTCCATCTATGTTTTGGAGCTCTGAACCTATTTTTGCCCCCGAACTTCAGCCATTGATTGCATGCAATTGGTAAGAATATTTTGGATGCCCCCTATAAGAGCACATGTCGAATGCCCCCTGTAAGAGCAAATGCCCCCCAAGCTTCATTTCATTTAACTAAGTAGATTACTGGTTATTGATAGCTGGATCGAATGAAGGTTCATTATAGGAGAGGATTTGTTCCATTTTTTAACGAGCTTGACACAGGAAAAGAACTATGCTCATGAACTGTTTCATTTTTTAATGAGGTTGACATAGTAAAAGAACTATCCTCGATAGGCACTTGTTTCATTTTTTAACGAGGTTGACACAAGAAAAAGAAGTATCCTTAAGGTACTTTTTTCATTTTTTAACGAGGTTGAAACAAGAAAAAATAAGTATCCTCAAGGTACTTGTTTCATTTTTTAACGAGGTTGACACAGTAAAAAGAACCATCCTCATAGGCACTTTTTTCATTTCTTAATGAGGTTGACACAAGAAAAAAGAACTATCCTCAACAACTGTTTCATTTTTTAATGAGGTTGACACAGAAAATGAACCAATCTCATAGTGCAGTTGGACTAGTGAGTGTGCGTTGGAAAATACGTAGTCTAATGGAGTCATCATTTAAGGAGTTTGATGAATACCACAAATGATAAGTTAAAACATGCGTTGATAGGTCTTCTCCATGGTTTTCATAAAATTTTGGAATTTACGAGGGTAATTTTTGTGGTATCATCGGCCACCAAGGAGAATAACTAATGGGATCAGCTTGATATTACACTGAAGATGTGAATAAAGGATCAAGTCGTTCAGTACTCATAAAGGAGGAACAAGATAGGATTCCAAATGATGACATGGGTGAATTCAATGGACAAAACATCGAATATGAAGCAACAATAGATGTTGTCGCAGCTGAAATAGATGGTTCATTCTGGGATGTTATCTCAACCATGTTCAAATGACCCAGTGTATACCCTATAGAATCTATGAGAATTAGAAGTGAAATAAGATCAACAAATGCAAAGGAAGGTGATTGAGGAAAAGACTCATACAGGTAAAGCTCCTACCGAAAATGAGTTAGAGTTAAAGGTGTCTCGTCTTGTGATATTTCTTCAATCGAAATAAAACCAAGTGGAAGAACTTCACTGTTTGGCCCAAATTATGTTTCAGGTGGTTGACTGCATGATATGGGAGACTCAATGGCTACAATATATTGTGGAGTGACCAATACATAAACAACTTCTGGTTTTTCGACTTCGGGATCAAGATTTTCTCCACTTAGGGAATATAGCAACTAAAATATAAGGGGATAATAGACCCTATTTCATTGGTCCTGGGGATGATGTCTAGTTTTACCTATAAAATTTCCCCCCTAAAGCACAATGGGATCTAGATCAAATTCCAGTTAAAAAACGTCAGGTTCGGGAGGTATGGTCTCATAGATTGGATGGATTATGACCACGGGTAGCTATGAGGACTCTATCTCGACAACAGTAGACAAACTAGGATTTGTAGAAACAATTTGCGCCAACTTTGGTATATGGGAAGATGATGGTTAACCATAGGTACTAATAGTATTGGTTTCAGTAGAGTGATGTCGCCTTCGCCGACCAAGAGTAACTTCTGGTGGTGAAGGTGGTTTCAATGCTAGTCTACGTGAACGATGGGGGAAAGGATTTTTTTCTTCCACGATTACTAATTAACTTTAACCAAAAAAAAAAAACAAAATAAAAGTGTAATTTTAGGAAAAAGGGTTTACCAAGAAACTATGAACTGCAGAATGCCTTCTGGCGAACAAAGAAGTACGGGCAGGAAATCTCCCTGAATGTTGTGTTCGGTGTATCACAATTTAGAAGGTGACTGACTCGATTCACAATGGATGGATAGCAACCTACAGTTGTCCTCCCAAATATACCCAAAGGTACGTGGAGGCCCAAGTCCATATTATCGTTGTCTGATGTGAAACCGCACAATGAGAGCACCCCTTTATACTTATCGCACTGTAACACCACCCGATATACCCAAAATTACGTGGACAAGCTATGATATAATTACATACGTGGAGTGAGGTATCACACTTAGAATGTATTGTAGACAAGTTAACGACAACTGCTATGTTTTACGATGCCAGAACACATCTCTAGCCTAAACCTTCTAAATGTTATCGTTATGGTTCCAATTCATTGTTAAGTAAATTGAGATTAATTTTATGTTGATCTTTCTTAAAAAATTTCCTTTCAAAGGTTCACCACGATGATGTGTATGAAATTCCTAAAATGCAAGCTAAGAATGATAAACAATCTTTCACTTTCAACTTTTTCAATGAAGAACATAGCTACTAAGGGAAGACAGAAAATAATTTCAGAACAAATAAATCAATGAATCTCAGACTAAATGTAGATTTCCTAATGTTCCTTTTGAAAAACACACATTATTCTACATGCAAATGCAAGTTTTTCTTTTCATTTTCCTTAAAGTTATGAATGCAGAAAAGAAACTAGGTGCACTAAATCAATAATTCAAATGCTTTTTACTTACGAGAAACTAAGAATACAAACAACAATTTCTCTTTTGAAGGAAAAATGAGGATTTCAACAACAATTTCTCCTATCAAGGAAATGAATATTTTACGACAATTTCCTATTTCAAAAGCAAATGATTCTTAATGCGATCGTAAGAATTACTTTCAAATCAACTTGGTAATGATAAAGATTTTTTTTTTAAAACAACATTGAACAAATTTTCAGTCAAATGAGAAGAAGTATATAGAGTCACTGGTCAATTAAGCATCAAAATTTTCAAAACATAGCAGCAAACAAAAATGAAGCAAATTGCAAAGGCAAATTCAAAGTTTAGGTATACAAGGTCAACGGAGTCTCAGGAGAACGGTGCTCGACAACGAGAGCTGGAGAAAGGAGATAGTACTCTTGCAAAAAAATTGTATACAGGTCTAAAAGGTCGTTGGCGTAGTAACAAAAAAAAATGTCTGTTTAACTATATAAATTAAGCTACAGTAGATTTTAATATTTATGAGTAACAACTATAGAGTGGATAAACGAAAAATGGGAGGCTTTGACACCTAGATCTAAGAAAATTCTCCCTAGTGGGTCTTAATTTGTTCGTTTGAGTGTGGAGTCAGGATCAAGCTCACTTCCCTGACGGTGCTAGTCTGGGACATGAGGTGAAAATACTACAATGTTTCTCTAACTCGTGGTTTAAGATGCTAAAGAAGGTTGGAGGCTGTATTCGGTCGCTTAGAATACATCGTACGCTCGCTTCGCCTAAGCTTCAAATTCAAGCGGTTTGTGAGCTGAATGCTTCCTGCAAGAAAGAACACTAAAACAGTAGAAGATGCAATAATACAGATATCTATTGAAGCTAGTTAGCTAAATTAGTAAAGCATAAACTATACACATCAACTAAGATCTTACAATATGGAAAATCAAAGCCAATATAGATGCATATAGGGAAAAATAAGCAGTACTCTTTATTGATGATAGAAGGAGAGGTTACAACCTAGTGACTAATTTGAAGTGACCTTCCAACAATGATCCCAAGCCCCATCACAGTATAAATATCTCCAACAGTAGCTACACAAATCTAGCTCTCAATTGAAAATTCTCCAACATTTCTCTACTCAAATTCTTTGTCCTCAAGCACTTAGATCTGTGCTCAATTTATAGATGAACTGTAGGTTGTTTTGCAATCAATGACTTTCAAATAATAGGCAAGACATGTTTCCAGTCATGTAGATGTCAAATGGACACTTGGATCTGAATCTTGACACATGTGAACTCTTCTAGAAGGCACTGGCCAAGTGGAGATTCTGAAACAATGATAATTTCACTCCCAATGTGACCAACGCACTTGTCAATGTTAGGAAGTGCTTTTTAGAGTAGCCTTACATGGTGCTACCTGCATATCCAACGTACTTAGGCCCCTTAGAGCCTGCATTGGTGAGCTCTCATATGTTATATAATAAGCTTCAAACCTTAGGGCATGTAGCAACTGAAATGATAGGGAATGATAGGCCCTTGATCATTGATCCTGGAGATGATGTCCAGTTAACCGGGTCATTGGGAATGGTGCCCAAATTGACCTATAAAATTGACACCTCCTAAGGGAGCTGCCCTCCCCAATTGGAGCCACAGTTAGCCATCTATAATTTTTGCTGATATCAAAATATGACTAAACGATGATTTTGGATTTCTAGAAACAATATTTGAGAAACATTGTGAGTTCTAGAAATCTCACTACCTTCATTATCCCAAGCTTAACTGATTCACTAAATTTTCTTGTTCTTTTTCCCTCTAAAATTTTACCCTGCTGCTCCAAAAAGACTTCATCTTTTTGGCCTGTTTAACTCATTTTGATCACTCCACCTACTCCCTCATCATCCCTTTTTTCCTTGGAAAAAAACCCTCCTAAACACCCCTTATTCATCATTTTCCTCTAAAAATCCTTAAAAAATGTAAAAGTCCCTTTTACATTATTTATATTTACCTTTTTAGCCTGTCGTACCCTTTGAAAACCTTGCAAAAAACATGTTTTTTTGTTAAAACCCACCCTTTTTATAAATATAGGCCTTAATCCCCTCTCCGCTTAAGCCCTAGCCCCTTCACTCCCATATAGCCTCGTTCCCCCCACTCTCTCTTAAAGCCCTTTTCAGACCTTCTTGTTTCAACCCCGGTCACTTTTACCCCCACAGAAATTTACTCATTCCTATTCTTAAGCCTCTTCCCCCCATACAACTACATCTCCGCCCTTTCATTTTATTTAACCCCCACAAACCTCATAAATACCCCATTTAAACCCTTCATTATATATTTCAGGCCCCTCTCTCCACTAACTCTACCGCCCATTCACCTTACACCATCTTTCCACCGGGTCCCATCTTCCCAAACCTATGCCCTGCTCCCAGATTCTGTCTGCACCGTCGATCTCACTCCTCGAGATCTAGCGGTCCAAATCCTATATCGCGCGGAAAATAGTGCTGAAGGTTAAAACTCTTAACATGCATGAAATAAGTGGTATTGGCTCGGACACAGGTCAATCAAACTATGGTATCGCCTCTGATTGGCCCAATACGACTTACTGCATTTCACCTACGCGATAAACCACCCTGGTTTTCCGAGACCGCCTTCTTCCTCCTTGTGCCAAAATTCAAATCTGTTCATCTCTGATTGAATTTCCCCAGGTTCTGCCTTCGGATCCATGCTTATGCACCTTCTCCTCCTCTGCAAATGCTTTCCGACCACCTCCAGACCCCAAAAATGCAGTTTTACCCCTCCTGTAGGTTTTTAAACTAACGTTTGGTTTTTTTTTTTGTAGGTGTTTAATGGTGGTGATGCCCAAAGGGGCATTTCAATGGTCAAAATAACCTTTGGATGACGATCCAAGAGGAAAATTCACATAAAAGGAGGCCAGGGGTTTATATAAAGGTTTAACCCTCAATGAATCATGATCATCGATGGGTTATAAACCCTCATACCATGAAGAAAACCTCCCTGTACATAAAGGACGATTACAATAGAAGCAATAGTGAATAAAATGAAGAACATAAGGATTAGAGGCCTAATCCTAAATCAAAGGATAAAACAGGAGGATTAGCCTCGAAGACAGTGATTAAAGGGTGAAAGTCAAAGGTTTAAGAGCAAAATATGAATAAACAAATAGTCATAAAGCAGAAATGAAGGATAAAGACAGTAATGCAGATTATAAAAGCCAAATCAAGGTTCAAAAGGCCTAAACAGAGTTCTATGATTAAAACAAAGGAAAATAAACCCAAAGACAGTTTCGAATGACTCAACAAAGAAACAATTACTTCTTCAAAGACAAAATTGCTACCTACAACATCTTTTCTTTCAATAAAGGCATCAAGCAGTTATTTCACAGTCAGAGATATTTTGAAGCAGCTCAACAGTTATTTCAAAGTTATTACACATCCTTTAAAGTCAAATATTTCAAATAAAAATAACTCAGAAGTTAAGAAAATTTATTATTTCAGAGTAACTCTTTCAGATATTTTTACCTTGGGCATTGCATGGTCTCGAAGGTCAAAAAACATTAAATTTGTAATAAATAACATTTAAACACCCTGGATTGGCAACACCTCCTCATTTGAATATAAATATTTCATATGAGCTTCATTTTAAATGTTGGTTACTTGATGGTTATTGGACTAATTTCTGTTGTTAAGCTAGTTTAGGAATGCTAGACTAAACTGAAGAAAGCTATGAGTTGTGGAGAGCTATTATACATGGAGTACTGTAACAAGTTTTATCATCAATACTACAAGCATGTTCATAGGATCCTTGAGCTATATCAATCGTGAAGTTTTCCTAAATTTTCATTATTTCCCTTATGTTTTCCATTATGTCCATCTTTCTCTGATAAAGAGACAAAAGTTTTATATTAGGATTTATTGTTTCACCACCTTATTTATGTCTGTATTCTTCATATTTATGTTTTCTTCTGCAAGGTTTGATTGGGAGATTCTTAATTGCCTTCTAGTTACATCTAGCTTGTTGTCTTGGGAATGATTCGATAGAGTGAAACCAAGGAAATTGTGGTGAACCCATGTTTCCTTGAGTAAGACTTGAGATATTGTTTTTAAGACCTTTCTTTAAAGTACACTTATTAAAGTTTGTCCAAAGAGGTATATGGTATGCCCTGCCCTTTGGTCTACCTTGAAATGTTGCTTTCAAGAGTCTTTTAAGAGTTAGTCAAAAGCATATTAGACTATTTTTGTTTGATCTTAGACCACTTTCACTATTATTTTATATGTTTTCTTTTCCTAAAATGAGTTCTTAAATTACTGGTTTGTTTTATTAGAGGTTTGCTTATTAAATTTTGTCCAAATAAGTCTATGGTTTTCCCTGTCCTATGGCTTACTCCAAACAGTTACCTTAAAAGGCTTTTCTTGTCTAAGTAGAGCTAGAATATTCTTAACTGACTATAGCTTTTCTACCTTCACAACTTATTATTGTTTCATATCACAACCAAATCTAAAGAATCCACTTGATATAGTTAGCTTCCCCTATGAATACCCCTGCAGAGTTGATGAACAATTAAATCCTTTTATGACTCCATAGCCCAATGGATTGATGTTTTCTCATAGTCTATTTATTTATCTGAAACATTCCCTAAATCATTCACACCATTGATCCTCCAATCTATCAATTAATCCAAACAAAAACAACAAGTCTGTAGAAATTCATAACTAGCCTAATATCATAAACAAAGAGCACAAAGATAAATCAATCAAAAACACCTTAATAGAGAGACCCCTCTCTGAATCTAGTAAGGCTAGGTCCTTGGATTCCAAAGTGGTTCTGATGTGGCCCCTACAGTATTTTTCTTTCCACTCTTGCAAATCACAGGGAGGCAACAACCCCAACACATGTGTGATAATTTTGAGTCATTTAGAAGTGAAAGTGAAGAAGATAAGTAGTGCATGAAGGAAAAGGTCAAACTCCACACTAGTTCAAACTTATTTGGATATTCAAGCCCATCGAGCTATTTGGGGAGGTAGGGCATAAGATTCCGAAACCTATACTTGTGGACATAATTCCATGTGTTGGTGAAGTTTTAGTGTAGATTAGGCTTTCAACCATCTAGGATTTTTGTAAAGGAAACATAGAAAGGGCACTCAGATCCAACCTTTTCGCTCCTTACATGTTGGTGATGGGGTAGGATAACGTGGTAGGAATAACTTATCCTAGGTGATGACATGGCACAATGGGAAGGTTCGTGGTAGGAATATACATAGTTTTCGGTTGGCCATGTGGGCTAGATCATGTGACATAGGGAACCACTCAGATGTCGCCATATGGAAAGATGACATCATCATGATGTAAGTAGTGATGTTACTGGATGATGTGGCATGACTGTGGGATTCATTCCAAAGGATATTTTTTCAAAAAATATCTTGTTGTATATAATTTTTGAAATTATATTCAAGACAAGACAATGGGGCGAAAAACAAGAAGTGGTTCGACAATTTGGGCATTCAGGTGATTTTCTGGAAGCAGAAAAGTGAAATGTTCTAGACTCGAACATGAACATAAGTGTTTCAAGCATAAAGGCTTTGTTCAAGAGGTGTAATCACATGAGATAAGGCATGAAATATCAAAGAACATGAACAATAACGATTTAGTATTGAATTTAATTACAAAATTCCACAAGATCTATTCCATAGTTGGATAGTAATGGATTGTGTCAAACATAAAATTTGATTGACCATGATAGGTGATGGATAATAGCCTGATTAAGAAGTAATGAGTGAAAAAAAATGAGTGATAGCTCTTGGGAAATTTATGTGGAGCTTGCATAACGGAAATGTGTGTCTCAGGAGAAGAAAGAGAAAATAATAATGTGGTTAATGAAAATTCAATGGCTATCCCATTGGAGATCAGAATCTATGATAAATTAATGGAAATTTTTTTCTATTAAATCCAAAATTTTAAATGAAGCCCATCATTTTTAAATATATGATTTATGAAAGATAGGTTTAGCCATATAAATAGTTGGTGTTCTCATTAACGAGTTGAGATTTTATTATTGAATAATAGATGTTGAGAGAGAAAAACAACTTAGTTTAGATAATGCATAAATTCAAAGGTAGTCTCGTTGAAACTTGGAGGATGCAACAATGAGCCATGCTAAAATACCTTCTTGAGCTATGAGATAATAAATGAAGACTATCCTATAGACAAGTGTGATTAATAGTGTGGACCAATTTTTGGTTATGTAGTGCAGTGGTTAGAGAGAACCTAGTTGAAGATGGAATCTACCAAAAACGTAACTATCTTAAATAATATATTGGTCAATGTATTACAAATTATAATGCCGAGTGATATGTGCATAAAGAATAAGACCAACTAGATAGCAGTCTGTGTGTGAGTGTGCCTCTGGAGAGAATAAGGTTGCGGGAAGTGTGTATCTATGAGACTGAGCTATTGTAATGTGGGCTTAATGCACAAGCTGAGAGAACGAGTGTAGAGATGAGAAATAAGAGATGATAAAGCATAGGATTCTGAAGAGCTAAGAAGGTTGATATTTAAGTGGATTGTGTAGAGAGAATATTTCTAAGGATAATAATAATAGGTGGAGATATGATTGAAGTTGTGAATTAGGTTGAGTGAGATCCAAAGTAGTGAGAAACAAATTCCTTGTGAATATAAAATTGTGGATACAATTTTAAAATCCCATGAAATATTTTTCTGCAAGTTTATCAAGTTGGTATATAAATAATAGGGAAATTGGTGATTACATCTAAGTGGGTTCTTGAAGAATAGCTTGGGGATTCATGCCTTCTCGAAGTGCGTTCTTGCAAAATGAAAGAATTGATGTTTATTGTAAGTTGATCAAATATATACCAAAAAGGGAGTGGGTACTAGCAAAACACATAAGGGAGTTGGTTCTTCCTACTGGTGGGTGCTAACAAAACAATTAGAGGAGTCGATGCTTCCTATGAGTGTGTTCTCACGAAATGTAATGTAAACTAAGTAGTTGTTTTCTATTTACATAACATACCACTAGTTGTTTACATGAATGGTTTCCAAGTAAAATACAAATTCTAAATTGGAAATAATTATAAAATTAGCCTGAATACTGAGTCACTCCCCCTCTTAGTATTAATTTTGTTTCCAACAATTACTATCCGGGGTGGTTTCTTTAGGAACAACTTAATCACTTGAAGGTAGATCAAAAGGAAACATCGCTAATCAGGTTTGGCTAGGACTAGGAGGAGTACCATTTTTTAATGGAGAATATTATGTTCTCTGGATGTTTTTGAATGGAAGCCTACATAATAGTTGTTGATTTATATGTATGGTGCTATATGGTGAATGGAGAAAAGAATGAACATAGTTTATAAACCAAGAATATTATCTTGAAAGGGGTATTATATATAGACTCTGATAAAGTAATACATTTCAAGAAAACAAAATAAATGTTGGAAAAGCTGTAATATATGTATGGAGGAGAAATTTGAGATACATAAAAGAAATTTAAGAAACCTCCTACTCTATTAATGGCTCAAATCCTAAAGAAGGTATTGTTAGAGATAATGAAATGAAAATAAGGAAGAACATGGAATAATTTCAAAATAAAGTTACTCAAAATATTGAAGACCTTTCACCCAATGTAGAAGATGATTCTCATCAATTCAGAGAAGAAGAATACGATACAAATTAGATGCAAACTACAAGTAAGCTAAATTTGTTTTGCAAATTTAACGAAATAGGCCATTCATGATCTATATGTTATGTGTATCCTCTGATGATATAGATAATCACACATCTATTATTTATGAAGAGATACCTTTATTCATATCACTAGAAGATGAGGATACTTGTCAAGAAGAGGAAAGAACACTCCATGAGTAAAATGAGAAAAGATCTTATGAGTGTTCATCTATAGAATAAATTCAATGGAGCCCTCAGAGTGATGAAGAAAGGTTTGAAGGTGAAATAGACGTTTGTTTTAGATTTGCCAATAAATTTAACAAGGTAGAAGAAGATTTATATGAGAGGCTCATATATGCCCTAGAAGAGATCAAGGAGATTTAAGAATCAAATCTCAATGAAAATGAGAAAAATGAAAGAATATGAGCTTGATAATAATGATTTAAGAAAAATAATTATTGAATTGAATCCTCAACTAGGAGAAGTCGACAAACTGATGATCTGTTGAAAAATTAGTGGAATGAAAGAGAAACTTACTGTGACGGACTAGAAGCTAAATTAGTCTCATTGATACATGACTTTGAAAATGGAAATTGAAGAGTTATCCCAATATCAAAAGCTTGAAAAAGTATCCAACAATAGTAAAGGTAAAGGAATTGTTGGACAATATTAGCAAAAAATTAATGAATAACAATAAACTTAGGTGGATGGAAACCATAAGACGTAACATCCTCTTAGAAAATTAATTAACAAAGGTTCATATCAATAGAAAAAGAGAGGAAAAGAGATTAAAAACCAGAGGAAGCAACAAAAACAAAGAATTTCTTTAGACAAAAATTCAAAAAACCATCACGATAGATTGAAGAATCAACAAGGGTCCTTTTCTTCTCAAGGAAAACATAATCAAAGAAAAAATACCCCTAAGTATGAAAGTTTATTCAATGGCTATTATTTTCTTGCAATATTTTTGGACATAAAACCATAGAATGTATATGGTGTGCAAGAAATCAAAGCCTATTGAGTGGCAAGCATAAGAGAGTTAATAATCTCTATAGGAATGAACATGGTAGCAACAAAAAAGGATTAGGTGAGTATGCTATTAGAAATCACAATCCTTTTGTAGTTTTCTCAAACCATGTTGAATGTTACAATTGTGGAAATTTTGGCACAAGGAAACAAATTCAAAATAGATCAAGGCGAACCCTCTTTCTCAAAATGTGGATCTAAAAGAAGAAACTTGTCCATTAAATATGAGAAGCAAAAAAAATGCAGAGGAAGAGGATCTTTCCTTCATATCTCAATGTAAAGGAAACTTTATAAGAGGAGAAAGAAAGACGATATCTAACATTTTTCTAAAGAAAAAATAGATAAAAACTGAATTAAGGCACGATCCTCTTATTCTCATGGTGGAACCGTTTATAAATAAGAAATTCAACAAGAAGATGTGGAGATGAATGGACTTACTCTGAGAGGATCCTGAAAGATAAGGTAGAAGGAAATTCCCTTGTCAAGACTCAAACCACCAAGTTATGGAAGAAAAATGAGAATCTACCCCGGGGGAGTATATCTTTAACCTATATTATTCAATAGAAGGGGAGGATTGATTTAAGTAAAGCCAAAAGTGTTAGATGCAAGAAACAAGAATAAATATATAGAGAGTGGTGCATTTTAGTTTTTGACGTAAATTTTAGTCCATTTTTTGTTACGTAGATGAATTTATTCATTTTTATATAAAAATACTGGAAGAGAAAGAGAAAATGCATCCAAAGTGGTCGAAGGGTGAGAGGCTATTCATCAACATGAATAAGGTGGGATCCAACATAAGAGTGGAGTGATAATGGGACTAAAGATAAGAATAGGTTCACAAGATTATTTTTTCTGGAAGAAGTGAGGAGGTAGATGTAAGGATATAAGAGAAAAGAAGAGGGTATAAGATTAGGGGGGGTTGCACTTAGTAGTAGAAGGAATAATCCATTGGTATTAGGAAGAGTTGATTTCTCAGGAAATTAAAGTTCTGCATATCTTACATAATGTATTCTTATTTCATTTACGTAGCATATTTGATTATGTCAATCAGTCACAAGTACATGAAAATAATTGGTAAATATTTCATTTTCCTAGGATATCAATAGGGATCTCTATTTTAATTCATAGTTTTTTGTTTAGTTGGAGTAACCTTTTTGTATATTGGACATTTATTCAATGAGGAGAAACCATGGGAATTTTCCAAGTGTATCATCCAATTTTGTAGGTGATTTTGGTAAAAATTACAAGTCATTATGGTGGAAGCTGAGTATATTTGGTACCATCGTTAAATATATGAGGTAGTATAGATATAAACCATTGAAGAGAGATATAAGAGGGAGAAAAAGAAGATGGTTCCATTTTCTTATTAATCCTCATATATTGTGATACTAGGAGACTAACAGTGTCACACGGGGAGAAAAATAAAACTTTGGCACTCATAAGGGGAATGAGAATTTAGAGAGTCAAATAGGTTTCACTATACCATTGATGTTGAAGAGGGAGAGATATATCAATCAAAACTTGTGCTTGTGGGAGATTTCCATTAATTCCAAAGGGGGATATTGTTAGCATTATTGTGTTGGTATTGATGTCAACCTTAGTGCATTGGAGATTGTTTTAATTGTTGTGTTGACATTGATGTCAACCTCATGCATTGATTTCAATTTCAGTGAATGAGATATTGTTGGAATTTTTATCATGGAACTTGGTATTGATGAGAAAGATTACAAAGAGAGTGACCAAAGTTAGTTTCTACAGAGGAGTAATGAAGTGTGCGTCCTTCTCAATTGGAGTTGAAGCCTGGTTATGAAGCCTTGGTAAGAGTATTTTTGGGTGTTGTTTCTCTCTCTAAGGCCATGGAAGGCTTATGTTTGAAGGAATTTTAAATGTAGTGGATGAACTCAACTAGTTGTACAAAGAGAATAGTTGGATAGGATTTTTAAAGACCTCTCCAATGGTATAAGGAATAAATAAAATATCTCAAGAGTTAGAGATATATTTTAGGTTGATTTTGGGTAGTTAGTGAAGCAACATAAGTCTAGAAGTTCAGGACATTTGGGAAGAAAATTGTTGTGCACGACAGACTCAGGTGAAACCTTGCACTAGTATGGACCCCACACTACTATGGGCAATTTGATTCATTCAAAGGTGCAAGTGAATAAGATAAGTAGTGCACAATATAAATGGATGAACTCCGCACTAGTTCAGACTTATCTACATATTAGGGCACATCGATATATTCATGTAGGCAGGTGAAGAAGTGTCTAAAACCCAAAATTATGGATATAATATTATGTATTTACATAGTTCCAATGTAGACTCGGCTTTCGAGCCTAAATAATTCTAATAAAGGACACAAAAAAAAAGAATCTAGATCGAGCCTTTCCTCTTTTTATAAGTTGTTGGCATCGTATGAAAACATGGTCAATGAGGTGGCATATAGATGGCACTAAATGGTCCTAGATGATGACATGAATCACTGGGTAGGTGACACGTCCTAGGTAGATACAATTTTTTTGGTTGGACAAGGGGGTCGAAATCATGTGACATGCAACACCACTCAGATGTTACCATGTGGCATGATGATGTCATCATGATGTAGGAAGTGAAGATTCGTGCCAAAGGTCTACATGTTTTCAATATATCTCCTTTTGTTTATAATTATTGAAATTTTATTCAACACTGGACAATATGGCCCAAAATGAGAAGTGGTTCAAAAAAATTTCCGTTCGGGTGATTTGCTTGAAGAAAATAAGTGAAAAATAGGTTTGGACATGAACATGGGCATAAGTGAGTCAAACATAAAGGATTTGGTTAAGTGGTGTGGTTTCATGAAAAATGAAGTTAAATATTCAACAACATGAACAATCGAGATAAGGTTTTGAATTCAGTTATGAAAGTCAACAGGCTCTATTGCATAGTTGGATAGTAGTGGATTGCAAGAAATTGAAAGTTCAATTAACCATGAAAAGTGATTGATAATAACTTGATGAGTATTAGTAATGAGAGACAAGTAATGGGTCTTGAATCTTGGGAAATTTAAGTGGAGATTTTATAATGGCAAAGTGTGGCTCACGAGAAGAAAGAGAAATGAACAACGTGATTAATGAAAATTAAATGTTTGCCCTATTGGAGATCAAAATATTTGATAAATAAATGGTGGGATTGTACTAGTAAATCGAACATTTTAAATGAAGCCAAACATATGAGTAAACCATATATAGGGTTTATGAAAAATAAGACAAGTTAGAGAAATAGTTGGTGTTCTCATTAATAGGTTGAGACTGCCTTATTAAAGAATAAAGGTTGAGAGAGAACAACAAGTTAGTTGAGACAGTCTAGTAATTTTAAGGTAATCTCGTTGAAGCTTAGAAGATGTGATAGTGAGCCATGTTGAAGTACCTTCTTGAGAAGTAGGAAAATCAATGAATATGTTCCTTGGACCAAGTGTGCTTAACGGAGTGGAGAGAATTACAACTTTGCAGTGTGACGATCAAATAAAACATAACTAGAGATGGAAGCTACGAAAACTGTAACTATCATAAATAAATTGTTGGATAGCTTATTGAAAATTAGAAGGATGAGTGTTTTATGTATAGAGAAAAAGACCAGCTAGAGAGAGGCAATGTGAGCGACTGCAATAATTTTTTTGTTTGTGTTCCTCTGGAGAGAAGGCCAAGAGAATTGTGTAGTTATGAGAGTGGTTTGTTGTAACGCAAGTCGAAAGCATGGATTAAGCACGCGAGTGTTGATCTGAGAAAAAATAACTATTGAAAAGTTTAGAAGGCCAAGACTCTAGAGGGATGATTAGAAATAAGGCTGCTGAGGAGAATAACAGGTCGAGAGATGATTGAAGTCTTGCATCACGCTGAGTGAGAGCCAAAGCAGTGAGCAACAAGTTCCTTGTGAGCAGACACCTATGGATACAATTTAAAAATCCCATGAAAGAGTTATTTGCAGGTTTAGTAGGTTGGTGTATACATAATCAGGAAGTCGGTGCTTCCATGTAAGTGGAAGTCTAAAGAATATCTTGGGGGTTGGTGCCTCCTGCAAGAGGGTGCTTGCAAAATCAAGTAGTTAGTTTTTATAATTGTAAGTTGAATAAATGTCTACCAAAGTGGGAGTGTGTTATTCCTATTATTGCGTGATAGAAAAACACATAAGGGATTTGGTGCTTCTTATGAGTGGGCGCTCATGAAACTTGATGTAATTCGAGTAGTGGATTTAGATTTACATTATAACAAACAAGATTTTTTCCTTTTTTCGTTTTATAGGTTTCCAGGTTAAATCTGTGCATTCATATGTTTATTTTGACTATGGTGTTTCTATGATGTTCATATGATAGTTTATGTTCTTTCTTACATAACATGTTGTTGGTTGTTTACATAAATGGTTGCAAAGTAAAAGAAAAATTATAAAGTCACAATAATTATTAAATTAGCCTTAATATTTATTCAACACCCTTTGAGTGTTAATCTCGTTTCCAAAAAAAATTCCAACCTGGACTTCAAAAAAGCAAATACTGTGGCCGCGGTGACACGGACTAATAAGGATGTTGTGTGAGAGCTCTCTTCCCACCATGGTGAATTCTCACTAGGTTTTTTAATGATTCACTTTAAAGTATTTTCGCTGTTTTAAAATTTGTGAAGCTTGCCAATTTTAAATTTGTTTATGTATTGTGTTCCTTTCTCTCATTGTTGAGTCTTAATAAACTTAACTATCTATGATAACATTATGAAACATAATGAATATTTTTCATGATTTCAATATTAAAATTATATTAATGGTTTTTTTTTCCAAATGGCACACCGACAAACATAAATATTTAACATTTTTTCCTACATGATAATAAAAATATTACTCAACTTAAAAATATATATTTATTAGATCATAAAATATATATTTTTATATTAAATTTAAGATAAAATGTAATTATATGACATAAATCATATCATGTGTAACATACCCCAATTTTATTTTCAACCTAATTAACATTTACCATTCACCGTTTTGCTTGCAGGAATAAATTAGTATTTGATATGTGGGACATAATAATTTCCAGGGTTACAAATACACATTAGGTATATACTTATACATATTTATTGTGAATTCTAAATACTAATGGATTTGGAACCTCATTATTAATGTAAAACCATGGTTATTATTTTCTATCGAATTATCATGCATATCTACATACCTTTGTATGAATGAGTATTATAAAATTTCTATTGTAAAAAGAAATAATCGAATTATCGCGAAGTCGTTGATTCTTCTGCCATCTGGTGATGCGACATCCTCGGAAAAAGTGATTTCATATCTATAGTCCTTGTAGATTTATGGTTCATCGACGATTTTTAGGGAAGGAGGTGGTTACATGGTCACCGCCCTCTAACCCTGCACCTCCAACAACCCCTTCTCTCCTTGCTTGGTACCAAAAATGGCGCTGCAACTTTTTGGATGCACCAAATTTTCCTTCCTCCTGGATTGTTTCTTCCCTGATCATTTGCTCGAATAGATAATTAATTCAGGAAATTATTTTCACAATAGCTCCTTTTTCTTGCTATGTTCTTAGAACCCTTACATATGCCTTACTCTGCTGCCGATGATGGGTAAATTTTGATGCCAGGGATTAATTTTAGCAATCGTTAGCACGAGAGTTTCCTAATATTTTTCTTTCAGAATGCATAACGGAAAAAACCAGATTTCAATGGAGAAAAAGGTACCCTATATTACTTTCTTTGTGAATTCATTCTTTACAGATTTAACACCAATTTTTTTAGAAAAAACCCTGACAATTTAGGATCCTAGGGAGGCCACTGGGAACTGTCAAAAGAGGAAGCCACCAAATCAGGTAAAAACCTCTCCCAATACTAATTTAAGAGTCCATTCTCTTTAGAATTGGTTAACACGTGTTGGTTCTAACATTTTCCTTGTTTCTGGTTTGGTTGCTACATTTGAGATTCGGCAATTCAAGTAAATTTCAACGGTTAACACCAGTTTCCTTATTTAATGAACCTCATCCCTTATAATTTACAACTTTGAAAGACTTTGCCACTAGGGTTTATAATTATTTCCCTCTATTGAGGGTGGGTATATATATATATATAACATTAGTAATAGGAGTTATTTGGAGGCTTGTTTCTTTATATTCTGTAAACTTGGAAACTTGATTATTCTATATTTTCTAAACATATGGTTGTAACCCTCTTATTGTATATATTTTTCACTTGATTATTTCATTACAATTTACCCATTTTTCTGATAATGATTTATAATAATTTATTATTATTATTATTATTCCAGCCTCCTTACTAAATATGCATCATTTGAATGTGTATTCATTTCTTTTTATGATGCAACCCATAAATATGAGAATTAAATTGTTAATTTTGTATGCTGGAGATTCTAACAAGTCTACTGTTTTGAATCTGAGTGATTTAATTGTTAACTTTATATACTGGAGATTCTAGCAAGCTTGTTGTTTTGAATTTGGGTTATTTATAGTTTACTAGGTTTCTTAGTGATATTTTCTTGCATATAATTAGTTTGCTATTAGTCTTTATAGATGCAGTGGCTTCTAATTTTTTTCAGCCGCTAATTAAATTGCAATAGATAGAGTATGCATTTTTTCCATTTGTGTTAATTACAAATTTAATTCTTTTTAAAAGTTCCCCCTTGATTCTATAATAAATCAAGCTCCAAAACTAAATTTATTTATTGTTGAATAATTTTAGCCTAAACACTTGTTAGTGCAATTATAATGTCTTTCCATTGCTCTATGCATGAATATTTAATCGTTTCATCGTTCAATACATGCATCTGGTTATGTATTTAACCCTAAGGGTTTATGGTATATGTTTCTAACAAGCTTGCTTGCCCAACATAGAATTATTCTCCTTATGGTGGAATTTGGTTCCATAAATATTTCCCATACTTTTATATAAAATTAATACTCTGTTAATTATGTTCTCCAATGTCACATTCATTGCACGCTCAATTTCGATATTAAATATTTTCCATTCTTGTCCACTCTTAATACATATTTATGACATTTTATCTCTTTTGTTGTAATAAGGAGACTTGTTTCTTGCTAGTAAAACCTAGATCTCTGCATAGGAAATATTGTGATACTTCTACAATATTGTTACCTTATCATTTTGTTATCTAATGATTCTGTTTTCTAGAATTTATTGCACACACACACACACACACACACACACACACACACACACATAGATATAAGAAAATAAGATTGGGACTATGCCAAACTAATGGCCTAATGTATGTTCAGATTTGAACAGTAACCTAGTCCAGTAATAGAATAATATTATTATATTAACAAGAAACTTAAATTTCAACAATGCATAATAATATCAAACAGAAAGAAGCAACTTTATTTGTGCCACCATATGAGATTACCAAAGACTACAGTTTGCACTCAAACTACAAAATGCATCCTTAATGTAGAGAAATTATAACTAAGTGCATTAAGTAAACAACCTTACACATCTAGAAGGAATAAAATATAATTTAAAAGAAATCCCCAATACTTATTTATCCTTCCTAAATGTCTGAAACAACCACAAAATTCATGTATAAAGAGAGTTTTACACCCAACCAGTGAGTATGGTATCCACTACAAAAACTACCCCCGATCTAGTTTCTCTTCCATAATAGTTTCTTGATAGAGACCTAGTAGGGTTTGTGCAAAGGCATCAAGACTCTTACTAGTCAAACCCAAGGACTCAGACTCACAAGTATATCTTAGGGATTCCATTGGCCACCCACGAGCTCAAGAATTCCCTAACTAGAAGCGTCGTGGAAACCTTAAACAACTTATTGTTTCAAGTTTCAAAACATTAAGCTTTAACTCCTCTCTTGGACCTCCCAACCAAGTACCAAGTCTCGAAGGTTGCGTTAGGTTTTCTTCCCTCTCCCCTCTTGGCTCCCTTGTCCCAACTGAGATTATTTATCTCTAGGGAGAGGAATAACTATATTAATTATCTATAAAACGAAACTTTCTTTTAACACTTTTTCTCGTAATTTTATGGATGCCCATAACTTGCATTATTTATAGAAATAATTTCAATTAAACAAAATAGCATTTATGTTTTACCATCCACCTGACCCGCAATTGTTTCCAGGCCTTCTACAGTAAAACAAAACATTTACATTTTCTTACTGAGCAGAGTTACAACCCGCCCGAGTGAAACCTCATCCACAGTGCTTTCTTAGCCCTCCACAAAGGCTAGGAAATGCCTCACGCATATAATCTTCATCTTTCAGGTAGCCTCTCCCAGCTAAAGTGCTTCCACTTCACTTAACCTAGGTGATCGATCATCTCTGCAACATGATTTAGTTTATCCAGTAAAGAATACATAGAGGTATGATCAATAACTTTTCATCCAATTCGACCTACATTTTCCATCATCAAGGATATCATTAGTTTCCATAAATTACTATTTAATAAGCGTATATACATAAATAATCATTTGAAATGTTATCACAAACATCACCAATTGTTACTTATGTATTCAGTAAGGTCTTCAACATACTTCACCACTCTATAAGGTTAGAAACTTTCACTTAATAAGAGGCATCATTATAGTATTAATCATTTTTACTTAGCCAATGGTTGTGTCAACTACCAAGCACTGCACCATGTGCTATCATTGTAAATAAAACTTCATGGAATGTTTACATGGTAATTATATTGCAAGAACCTTTTATTGTTCTTTTCTTTTTTATTGTTTATTTGAAATGATGGATTATAGTTGATGCATTCTTGTAATAGGTAGCATTGCTATGTTCTTATGTGTTTAGGTTACATATGCAATAATTACACTTCAAGTGGAGTTTTAGAAAACTTCCTTCTCTTCCTTTTGTTGTCTACTTATCCAAGTAGCTCCTTTATGTCCCTCTTTAATTGCTTGTTGTCTTCTTCCATCGCAAGAACAAAATTTAGAATTCCTTAAATTTCGGTCTTTTTCCATGTTGCATTATAGGTGATAGATAAAACTTTTAAGCAATTCCGTTCTATGTCTAGTCATGAAATTTATCTCTTTTACATTTATCTCTTTAATTATATATATTAGTTCTTGGCATATATTTTACTTCATTGAATAAAAGATATTCTTTAATACATTTAACAAACAACAATCTTAGCTCAATACGGAATTAACTATTCATTTCGCACTAGTCATACTTGTTATCATCATTATTATTATTTTTAGGAGGAGTCCCTACTTGTCCCCATGATGGCTTGCAACCAAAGATATGTTCTTTAGACACCTTCATTTTCCAAAATGTCATAACAACAGGTCTTCAAGGTTCTAATACAATCGGTTCATCCGAACATTTCCATACCAAGTGTTACCTATGTTATTTGTTCAAGTGGACCCGATTCCATCCGCATTATTTATACACTCATATTTTTGGCGTATAAGTCTTAATTATAATTTTATAAAACAATTATATATATATATATATATATATATATATATATATATATATATATATATATATATATATATATATATATAAGTATATATATATATATATATATTCCATTCCTTTCCTTTGGTATTTCCTAATACTGGGAATATTTGAAAGAACATGATAATATTAACGGAGTCACCCAATTTCACCACTATACTTGACTCGATTATAAGTTCCTCTTAGTCATCATCTTGGTGTTTATGTCCTTTTTTTCTACAACTATTAGTTAGAATTTTTGGAAATACTTTCCCTTCAATACATCATCTTCATGCGGTTATCTTGATATGGTAATTTTGTAAACATAAATTCATTCTTGTTAATCACTTGACCAAACTTCGTTTGTGTCTATCAAAGTCATGTTTAAGGTACTTATAATGGTAATGTTATCTCGTAGTGTGTTATAACCTCTCTTTTTTTTAACTATCACTGTTTCCATATTCCTTCATTGTCTTATTCATTTATCTATTCATTTCTAATAATTTTTCATGCACTTTGTAATGTACCTCTCATATATATAAATATACTTATATTCTTATGTCTTCCTTTTCATTTTTACGATTTTTGCTAAAATTTTAAAATAGAGGTATCAAATGAGCAAAGGCCTAATTAAAAATTCCTACTGTATTTTACAATTGTATCATTTTCTCTTAATATAGTTTCCCGAAGTTCCATTAAATTTCACATGAAATTTAGCATGCATTTTCTTCTATTCATTATTATATAAGCTTCTCTCAATTATTTTAGATATCATATTCATTTCAACTAATCAAAATTATATTATCATCTTGTTTTTCAATCACACTTAGTCTTCTGAATTTTAGGGTGGCTATAAATAGACCATTTATCGAGTCATTCTGGGATTAGTATTATGAGTTTGAAACTCACTGAATCCTTGAGCACTCTTCCCAAACAAGGGGAAGATATATATGGATTCCTTTCCCAAGTTATTAGAGTCATTTTACTCCTTAGTAAATTTTCATGTTTCTAGTTTGATCTCACATACTTGTACTTTCTAAATTTTGATATAATTTGAATCTATTCTCTATATATATAAAAAATTATTCTGATGTGCTTTCATGTTTTTTTGGTATTGAGGAACAACCCAAATACAATTATCACTCTCCTTCCAACTTCAAGGTTCAAATGTATTTTTTACTTATTACTTCCCAGACTAATTCCCTTCCATCATATTTGTCACAACTTATCTCTATTTTATTGGTTCTTGAGAAAGTATTTTACCCAACCATTCTACTATCAGTCATGACAACTTAAGTGTTATAATCCCCCATGCTAATGGTTTGTGTCAGTTGTTTTATTATCGTACCCATTCTCTTTGTGGCTCCTATTTTTTTAAAGAATATTTTGCGCAAAAATCCTTTATCAATGTGGATTTTATTTTCTACTAATCATGAAATCTGCATCAATTAGTATGATTACATTGGATGTAGTGATAATTAAGGTATATTATTGACATATATTTTTTTTTCTCTTCCATTTTTATCACTGGAAATATATGTCATATCAATTGAAGGAATCCACGATTCCCAACAATTACCCAACATGGACTACATTTATTTTGTTATTACAAGCATCCTATGTGCCTGTACAACTTGGACAAGAGTTATCCTTAAGTATACACAACCATATTCCTTAGGTATAACCGTATAACCTAAATTTTGCTTTATATATAACAAGGGTTCTTGATTTTCCTTTTATTTCAATGCATTCATCATGTTGAGTGTAACTTGAGTATATTAAATCCTTACTTTGAGTATAGAGTTTTCTCTAGGCTGCTTGGATTTAACTAGCTTGGCTCGAAGACTAATCTAAACTCTTACAATGATTAGTATTCCATTATCACAGTTGACATATTTTTCTTGAGTTGTTATGTAAAATAATAAATGATTTCCTCTATGATATGTGGGCATTGTCTCTATATTATAAATTTAACGTTAATTCATCTATAATGTAGCTAATGTTTCCATGTTTTATGGACAAGGTTCTCTATCTTATACAGCAATGGTTTTCTTTCTTTTCGTACTCTATGTACAAGTTTTAGTGAAACTAAGATAGACATACTTTTCGTTACCGTGTCTGTCAGTTCTCTTTGTATGAAAAAATAATAAAAAAATGATCCTTATGTCATTCCTGACTTTTTTTGAGACTGTAAATTTGTATTTTTTTTAATGTTTCCATAGCTATAGGTGCAATATATCAGAGATAATAGTCAAATGCTACTCAATTGATGTTAGTAATATTTTTAACTTCCTTTTATACTCGACTCCTTTCTTTATCAAAACCCTCATAAATATTTTTATTTATTAATATCACTCTTATAAGATATGTATTGGAATGGTCCTTAAATTAACAAAATAATATCACAACCACTAACAAGACGTTGTCTCTACCGATAACCCAAAACTCCTCAGAATGATCTTACAGGTAACACCAATATTTTTGCATACTTTACTTAGTATATGCGCATTCATTTTCTAATTTGTTGGTGCATCTATTTCATCATTGTTTTAGGTTCGTGGTCTTTTGATGATCCAAATTAATGACAAAATATGATTTACTTAACTATCAATCATTAAATAAATCTTTCAAGAATTTTCTTGTACTCCTAAGCACTCAATAAGTGAATAGTTGTAGATAAGGGTGGCCTCAACAATGAGTCAATTAATACTTGATAATTTAAATCAGGTAATGGAACTACTTCAATGCACTCCTAAAAGGAATTTTTAGACCTCTTGACCTTATTAAACCCACAATTTTGAACCCTTCAAATCTGATACCACTTCTAACATACCCCAATTTTCTTTTCTACCTAGTTAACATTTACCATTCAAAATTTTCCTCGTAGGAATATATTAGTATTTGATATGAGGGACATTATAATTTTCTAGTTTATGAATACACATTAGGTACATATTTCTACATATTTATTTTAACTTCTAAATGCTTAAGGATTTGGCACTTCATTCTTAATTTAAACCCATGGTTATTCTTTGCTATCGAATTATCCACATATCATATAGAAATTTGTATGAATGAGTATTATAACATTTGTATTGTAAAAATAATTAGTAGAATTCTCATGAAGGCATTGGATCTTCTACCATCTGGTGATGTGACGTCATAAGAGAAAGTGAGTTCATATCTATGATCCTTGTAGAGTTATGGTTCATCTATGTTCTACAAGGAAGGAGGTGGTTACATGGTAGCCGCCCTCTCACATTGCACTTATGAGAATCTATTCTCCCCTTGATCGAGGTTGATATTGGTGGCAACCAACCTATTCCACCTAGACCGCCAGTCTATTTCGTCAATTCCCTTTTTTATAGAAGCATTTACTATTTTTAGTATTTTTTCAGGCCCTCAACTTTTAGAGCTATTTTGACGCCCTAAATAGTGCTTTTTTGAGTTATGAAGTAGGCCCGTAACTAGTGGCACATAACGACTATGGGACTATGACAAAACCTGTCTTACATAGAGAGATATTTCTGGTGATATATCATACATGCCAAACAAATATAATATGACCAACTTACAACCCCTAGAATTCAATTGCCTAACTAACCCCAATAAGGCCCACAAACTCTTGGTGTTTCATCTCATCGGGTTGGGTTTTGGTTGTTTAGGGTTTTCCTATGTTGTTCAATAATAAAAATTCCCTTGAGCCTCATTCTAACATAGTTCATGGGCATGCAGCCACCACATCTCTTCTCAGAATAAGCTACCAATTCCCTAGCTATTTTATTTCCATTATGTCTATAATCATATTTCAATTATTTGATATTAATGAAATGAAGTACTATTTCTACTGCATCTCTGCATTTATGTGTATTTCTGCATTTTATTGTGTTCTAGCATAAGTCTAGATCAGTGGTATCAAATTTGTATGCTCTTTCTTGATCCTTTTCTACATGTCCCCAATGAGGTCGGGGTATAAGGAGTTAGGGCTCGATCGGGTTGACATTTTGCAAGATCATCCTCATAAACCTCGATGGCCTCCCATGGAGAAGGGAAAGAAATACGAGGGATCAAGAGATCCTATATAAATATTTCTTAAGGATTCCCTTGAAAAACAAATGATCCCGATGATGGATAACTTTGCCAAGATCCTTCAACGGCTTCCCACCGACAATGCATCTGCATCCAACAACCACTCCAGATGCGCCACTCCTTTTAAGGTACAAGTAAAATTTGACATTCCCATATTTTAGGGCCAAATCGATGTAGATGTCATACATATATGGTTAAAACTATTACAAGTATATTTCTCAATTTATGACTTTTCCAATCGAGAAAAGATTACTTTTTCACTCCTCAAATCCACCCCCCATTTCAGGGACTCGTGGGAAACCTACTGTGAGAAGAATGATGAGAGGGAACCCTTTATGTTCTCGGTAGCACCAACTTGGGATTCATTTCAAGACACCATCAAGGTACAATATTACGTCATGGGGAGCTATGAGGACAAGTACACACAATTAACTACGATGTGCCAGCAAATGGACCAAGATGTGCATGAGTCAACGAATCTGTTCCATACCCTACTCACAAAGTTGGGTATCACAAATTTGGAGAAACATTTCGTGTTCAAGTACCGCAGTTGTAAGCACAAATAAATTTAGGAGGAAATGGATTTCTCTAGAATCTCCTTGTTCATTACTGGTTGGCATTAATGTCAACCCAAGAACCACTAGGGGATACAACGATCTCTCATAGGAATTTTGACTTGGCAACTTACTATATTTTGAGTCAAGGATATTTTGGATGGTTTATACTTGTCGAGATGTTTCCATTGATATATTTCATGCCACATAATTCTTCACGGTTTGAGAGATATTCATGTTTGAATTTAGTAACCCCAGTGAGTGAGCTAAAACCCCATGGGGTTGTGGCATGAGACTAATCATTGGTTGTGGTCATTGAATTGTCAATAATTAATAATTTTTTAAGCTCCTAAAATCCCTCTAGCGTTCACTTGTTGAAGACCCTCTCAACCTAAGCATTTATATAAATTGTGACCCTCATATCATCCTCATGTAACGATTTTGCTACTTATAATAGGTCACCGTGGCATTTTCTCTATACAATTTTTTTGCAATGCTTCAGATGTTGAAACAAAAAATCAATTTGGAATAAATCACAATGAAGCGCGTGTCTAAATTTCAAATATTGGTTCAATATATTTTTGAATATATGATCTGAGGAAGTTAAGGTTTTTGCAGGCTCCCCAATTTCATGTCAAACAGGTGGCCTTTGGAAAATCATCATAACTTTCTCTCTGAGAATTGGATTAAAATTTCATAAGAAGTGATAGAAATAGGATGGGCTATGGTTTTTTATCATGTTCAAGAACAAAGGTTGAAACAGTGACACGTGGAACTTCGTACAAGTTCGCTCTACTGAAAAAGTCTATAATTAGGTCATCGTAGGAGATTGGGCATAACTATTTCTTGAAGAATCTAATGTTGATGAAACCTATGGGTTGGAAAGAGGACTCAGAGGGCTAACAAAGGACAAAATTTTAGATCTTGGAGATCTGAAATTTCATAGATACAATAGCTTCAATATCGAGATTCTATAAGGCAAGAAAAAAATATGCATTCAAGGATCATAGTAGTAAGGACAACACATCAATAATCAAGGGTAATCTTGCTACAAAAAGTTATGTATGATTAGTGTTTGAATTTTAATTTGAATATCATCTCTAACATGTGTTTTTGCAGGAAAATATAAGCATTTTGTATGTATGTTTGATTGGGTTTTGTTCATAAATGTTCAATGTATTTACATTTGAATTTTGAGTATTTCTCTGACCTATGTTTGCAGGACAGTGTAAGTATTTTTTTTTTTTTTGGTTTGGGTCTTGCATGTGCAAGAAAAGGGACACAATAGGAAAAATAAACACATACTATAAGGACAATGCAACTCCAAAGTATCATTACTTGAATCAAACATAGCAATACCTCAATAGTTGCTAGTGTTCAAAGAAGCAATGTCAAGTCAATTACCAAGTCATGTCAAAATTCAGTATTGTAAAAATAATCATTGTAAATTTGTAAAAGAGTCATTATTGTAAAAGAGTCAATATGCCTAGAGTTGGAGAGGCATTTTTTGGAGTTATAAGTGTCATTTTTGGATAATGTTATGGTTGGGTTGTAGGTGCTAATGTCATTGGGTGATTGGTCTATTTCAAGAAAATAAGTGTGAATCATATTGTATCGTTGAACAATTTTCCCTGGTAGATGAGTCCACACTCTTGTATTATTTATGATCATGATAGGGTGGTAGGGTGGTGCTAGGTTGGTGCATGAGGTCACCTAGAGGTTGGATTCTGTTAACACTTCAGGATGGTAGGTTGGTCTAGGATTTTGGGGCATCCATTCAATTGACTAATGAAGAAATCAGGGCGTTGAGGCGTCCTTCCAATGGGAGTTGGAGAAGAATTATTTTCTATAATTCTAGGAAGTTGTACCTTTCATTTCAGTTGGGGCTGAAGATTAAATAATTTATTAGAAAAGAGTTTGGTTTTTTCTGACCCGGAGGGGGTTTTCCACCTAAAATTTGTGTGCCTATTGTGTTTTATTGTTTACTATTGTTACTAAATAAAAATCAAGAATAATTTAATATTAATGAATTCTCTGAAAATATTTAAAAAGTTCTAATTGATAAGAAATACCGATTCACCCCCCTTCTCAGTATTTCCAGCACTCCTCGCTTGGTGCAGCATACCAGTATGCTACCAACATTTAGTAGAAAATAAAATAGAATCAAGACTTTGGATCTGAAAATTAGAATCAAGGGAAAGGTGCACCCAAACCATATAAAAAAGAACAAAGCCAAGGCAGGGCAGCCCAAGACAACCCAACAAAGCCGCAAGCAAATAACAATGCCCTGAAGCCAAAGAAGTACATAGGAAAGTGTTGTGAGTTTAAGACCTCCACTCACAAAAAAAGTGTGTCACACGAAGTAGTCATTGGTGGCCGAGTTGAAGGCTTCTGAATCAAATGCATGCTCTATCTTTTAATCATGACCTGACAAGGGGAATGACACAAGGAAGAATATTTTCAATGTGTAGCCCAGTGCCACTGTTTCCACCATCATGATCTAGAAGGAGGAACCAGAAGATCTAGAGGAGGGGCAACACCTCTTCCATTCCTAGATGTGGTTAAAGGGTTCCCCACTGCAGTTCATTGTCCAAATCGGGAGAAAAATAACCTCATTTCAACATATTCGTGAAGCAGTTGGGCTTCTTGACCACAACACAGCCACAGTTGTACACTATCGGGTGGCTTCACCAAGGACGAATCTCTATGTCAGCGAACAATGTCACCTTCCCTACAACAACAACCCCTTCACAAATGAATTATTATGCAACATTTCTGCTCTTGATGTTCGTGATATATTATTAGGAAAACCATACTTGTGGAAGCAACATGTTGTGTATGAGTCGAGCCCTCACGTTGTTATTGTTACTTTAGGAAATAAGTTTTACGTGGTACTAGAGGTAGCACAGCCTACCGCCATCTCTTTCTTTACTGCAAAACAATGCTGTTGATGTCCCATGATTTCGCATATTGGTTATACCAAATGACAACGAAACATGGAACCAGTGTTTGGAGCCCTATGACCTAGCCTTCCTAGACTCAGAGAGGGATCTCTCTATTTGTTTTCAAAGGATCTGAACTTGTTTGCTTTGTAGGGTTGATTTTGGGCTAGTTATTAAGTTTGAGGTTTTGTTGTTTGTTTTGGTTGGGTATAATGATAAAGAAGCATAGGTAGAATGAGGAAACATCTAAGTCATTGGGAAATGGGATTTGATGGAAGTCATGATAAGTGTATCAATGGATCAGGGAGCATCATAGGGAAAATCTAACTTGGCCAGTGGATCTTCAAGTTTCTAGGGGCAATGAGATGGGCATCAATTGTAAGAATGAAAAGTTGGGTAAAGGGAAATTAAGAATCCTTTATCATATGTACTTCTTAAAAAAGGGACTTAAATATCACAAAACATGAATAGGAAATCAATAGACAGAGCAAACCATAAATTATACAATCAACACTTCAGCGAATAATGATTCAAGACAGACTTTTCCAATAAAATATGGAATGCGAGAAAATCATTTAAATTCTATTGATTTCACCTTCAAGGACATAAAACACTTAAGACACACATATAATTGTAATCAGAGAAGACGGAAATCCTAAAAATACTTGATTATAGTTATGAAGATCTCTAAAACAATTAGTTAAGAAAGTACATAGGGTATGATCGGAACAAAACCTCCTTGGCAGACTTAAAAGAATGGTACTTTAGAGAGAGACTTCAAAAACAGTGTTTAAGTGGTAGCAAGTAAGAAGGGAAAACCATAAATCATGCTTGAAACCAACTATATTCAACTATTCATGAAACAATCAGGCTCAGGGGGTCTAGAGAGCGATTAAGAATTCTCTAAAATGTCGTAGCAAAAGAAAAAATTAAGGCAGTGAAAAATAAATAGAACTAAGGTGCTTTCAAAAGACATTTCTTAGTTTAAAACTTTTATTCTATTGCAACATAGAAAAGTGGAAACATAATGAGAGACGAAATAACAACAATAGATTAGAAGTAATTCACCAACAAGAAAGCTCAGGGATCCAGTGATCTAGCCTCCTCCATCAACAAAATAATCAGGGCATCCACAAGTTCCAAGACTTCAATTTCTTTTCAACTTCCAAAAGACTATGTATTACTTCAAAGAGTCATCAAATTCCAACAAGATAATGAGTTCAAATACAATATTTATGTTGCAAATAAGGAGGTGAAGTTAATCTGGGGTTTGAGTGTCATTTATTATAGAGTCAATGAGTTCCTAGCTTTGAAGACCATGCAAGGCTCAAGGCAGGAACATCTGCATATATTTTTCTGAATAATAACTTCTATCTTAACTTCTAAGGAAAAATAGGTGAAATGTTTGACTTTAAGGCCTTTTCATAATTGTTACAATAACTGTTTGGAAGATATAAATATCTCTGACTTAGTTCAATAAATTCTTAGTGCTTTATTGAAGGAAACAAAGCAATAGGTCGAAAAAATATCTTTTGAGGGAAGTAACTGCCATAGGCTGAGTCATTTAAATTTTCTTGAGTAAATCTGCTCTTTCTTTTTACCTTTAATTTTGTCATCTAGGCGTTAAAACTCTATATTTATCCTTTATTGTCTGCTTTTTATCATTTTTTCTTCAATCTGTTTGATCTTTCTATTCTATTCCTTTGATCTTTGATTTTCTTCTTTTCATCCTTTTTGTCTTTCTACTGTCTTATTTCCTTTTTTTTATCTTCATCAATCTGCCTTTTCTTTAATCTTCTGTTTTATTTAGCTAACCCTTTGTTTTATTTTCCAATTAGGATTAGCCTTTTAACTCTTTTGCTTTGTTCCTTTGTTGTTTCTAGACTGTTTGTGTCTTCGGTGTACAGGGGAGTCTGCTATTTGTAGCTAGAGGTTTATTCAATCCATCGATGATCATGTTTCATCGATGATTGATCTTGATGCAGGGCCTCTGTTATTTTTATTTTGAATAAAACAATTCGATCATCACACAGTATCTAAATAAAAAAATTTGGATTATGGGAGGGTATGGTGGCCCTTTCTCTGCCATTAAAACTTGCACTAAACATGAATTATTAGTTAAAGCCATGCGGGAGAGGGTTTCACTATGTTTTTCAGGGTTTGGAGCTTGTCGGGAGGCGATTGCAGAGGGGGAGAGGATGCAGGAGGCAGGGTTCTGAAGGCGGAACCAGGAATAAATTCGAATGGCAGCGGAGAATTTTGAATTTTGTCATAGAGGGGAAAATTGGTTTTGAAAAACCATAAGTGGTTTATCGTGCGGGTGGAAGGTGGTAAGCTATTTTGGGTGATGGGTGCACAATACCATTGGGCGATTGACGCGTGGCAGGTGGAAATCACCTATTTCGCATTGGTTGGGAATCATCAAAACCATTGTGATTTTATTTGCGATATGTCGTTTCAGTTGTCAAATCTTGAAGAATGAGATCGATGGCGATCGCATGTTGGAGGGGTGGAAGGCAGGTTCAGAGGTGGGGTCCATTAGAAAGATGACAAAACATGAATGGAGTCGGGGTATAGTGGAAGGCAGGGCTTGGGCATAAGGTTTTCATAATGTGGGGTAAGGTTGGGGATGCGACAACCGTTGGATCAGGAGAATAGATGCCGATCAATGGTGGAGATGGCTTGATGAAAAAAAAAGGTGGGTGAGGGAAATCGAGGCCTGCATTTTGATTTTTCAAAGGTTCGGGGCTTTATACAAGTTGTAGGGGGTTAAATAAAATGAAAAGGATGGAGGTATGGTTTATATGGGGAGGGGCTAAGAATAAGCGGAGGTCGAGGTCTCATGCGGTCGATGGGGCTAGGGATTTAGCAGGGAGGGGCTTAAGACCTGATTTTCATAAAGAGCAGGTTTTTATTGTAAAACAAGGTTTTATAATAAATTTAAAGGACCCGATAGATAAGAACTTGGTTTTAAACAATGTAAAAAGAGGATTTTTACATTGTTTAATATGTTTAAAGGAAAAATGATGAAATGAAGGGGACTGATGAGGATTTTGAGAAATGGAAAAAATGGCCTTTTCAGAGAAAAAGGGTTGTAAATGAGAGCGAAAGTGAGGAAATGAAAAGAGGCAAATGGGCCTAATGAGAAAAATCCCTTTTTTTTGCAACAGTGAGCTAGCCGTTTAGAAGAAAAAGAGGGGGGAATTTAGTGAGACATTTTGACTTAGGATAATGAAGGCAGTGAGATTTCTAAAGTTCACAATATTTCTCAAATCTTGTTTTCAAAAATCCACAATCATAATTTAGTCATCTTTTGATATCAGCAAAATTATTGATGACTAACAGTGGCTCCTCTTGGGGAGGGCAGCTCCTTTTTTTGGAGATGTCCAGAACTTTCAGTTTATCAAATCTCTGAGTTTTTGAACACCGTTTCTTTTCCATTGGGCAGATATTTCCCTTATTTTTTACTTGCTGATATTTCTTTTGAAGTGATGATCTTTATCAATCTCCAACATATGATTCCTTCAACAACATTTCAACCTACCCAATCTTACTTGTCCTAACATTTTTTCTCTTTGAGTGCACTTAAATTTGAAAACTCATGACATTTTATTTTGAAAACAAAAATAAGCTAGCTACTTCTATCCTTATTGCTTCCAAGAGTTTAGATTAAACTAGTGAACTCTTTTTATTCTCTACCTAAACTAATTGACTGTCAAGATTAATTTGTTTGGCAGTCTTGATTCTCTAAACTATTTTCAAGAAATTTAAATCATGGTTCAAATCAGGATTAAGAAGTCTGGCTTACTATGGTTGTGGCATTGGAACAAGCTGCACACAAACATTATTTTTTCAAAGAAGTAACTTAGAAATATAGGGTTGCGATCTATCATTTGTATTGCATCCTTATCTTCCTCTTTGGTTTTATTTTTAGCATGTCGAACCAGTATCTTTTATTCCCTAATCTATCTTTCCTGATAAGTCAAGTTTGGAATAATCTTGACAATCATTGTTTTCACTAACTTATCAACATAAATTTAAAGCATGTTCAACCATGATTAGGCTAGATGACTGAAGAAGATATTATTTTTCAATCAGTAGTGGCATTTGGGCTTGCACACTTTCAGCAGTACTACTTTTTGGGTATGGGGCTATACCTCTTTTGAATCTGCCCTCTTTTTTCCTTTCTTTCATTGTTTTTGTATTTTTTGTTTTCAAGTTTTTCTCATGCAATTTTATATACAATGAATGAAAGCTTTGAAGCTAAGTCTCTTGACAGAAATAGTGTTTGAGCATCCTTCCATTGATAGCACCTCCAAATAGCTCTTCTCCATTCAGCCCTTGTAGAAAGAAAGCATTATGACCCCTAATTTAATGAATGATGTAAGGCCCTTTCCACAAATTCTCAAATTTTCCATGTTTACCCTTGTCTTCCCTTCTAGAATCCCATTTTAGGACTGTGTCTCCAACTTGGAAATTATTAGCTTTAGTTCTTCTGCCAAATATTTTCTTGATGTTGTCTTGTACTGCTTGTGTTCTTTTATAAACTTCCTCTCTTAACTGCTGTAAATGAATAGTTTGATTCAGCCTTCTCTGCATGTCATTTTCTTCTGATTTCATTTCTTCGAGAATTTTCATCACTAAAATTCCCAAGGATGTTGGGAAGACTGCATCCATGCCATATATGAACTGACAGGGATACATATTGATGGATTTATTGGTGTTCAAACTATCAGCCCATAAAGCATGAACCAACTTACTATGCCATGATTTCTGATTTTGATCCAACAGTCTTTTGATAATATTGATGAAGCTCTTGTTGGAGGACTCAACGAGTCCATTTCCCTGATGGTATTAAGGTATGGAATGCCCTAATATGATATGATATTTATAGTAGAAATCAACCATTCTTTCGGATTTCAAGGAAGAAACATTGTCTATAATGATCTTTCTAGGACAACCAAATCTAGATAATATGTTTGTCTCAAGGAATTTGATAATGACTGAGTCAGTAGCATTCCTAGAAGGGATGGCCTCTATCCACTTGGTAAAATAATTTGTCGCAGTAAGGATCCACTTATGTTGGGAAAATTAGGTTGGGTGAATTTCTCCGATAAATTCTAAACCCCATTGTTTGTAGGTTTTAACCCTGAATAGAAATATCTACACACGATTCTTATAACAGAAAATAAACAATAGTAAGAGCATAAAACATAAAACAGATAAACACAGAGATTTTCCCCTGGATCCCAAATCGGGACGACCAGCTTGATTTTTCATTATATTCCTTTTAGTGTTACAACACATATATATACATGGCGGAGCATACATAAACCCCAATCCATTAACCCTGGATTAGAACATAACCGTAGTTCCCTTGACCGGATCTACAAAAATACCAGGGGCCGAAAACCATCGAACCCCAAAACCGTGTGCAAAACCATGCACAAAACCATGGGTGGATCTGCCTATGAGTGGGTCCGCACAAAAAACAAATTTTGGCACGGTGGGGACTGCTTCACCC
>CM076574.1:443554416-443727104 GCA_034641835.2 Pinus albicaulis | reverse complement strand
TGAGCATGTTTGTGATACTCCTCAAAATTTCAGCAAGGTTAGGGATGAACCTTCTCAAAAATTTGATCTTCCCAATGAAAGATTGCAATTATTTGAGGTTTCTAGGATGGTTTATTTTCAATATGCCTTCAATCCTTTTGGGAACTACTTTGATTCCTTCTTCGAAGATTATGTGGCCTAGGAGCTTTCCTTCCCGGATTCCAAAGAGTGTTTTCTTGGGATTCAAAAATAAGTCATTTTTCCTACATTTCTAAAAAACTTTTCTTAAATGGACTAAGCGTTCTTTGTCAGTTTTGGAGAAAACAATAATGTCAAGGTAAATGATTATGAAATAGCCTATGTCTTATTAAAAAACTATGTTCATGGCCCTTTTGAAGGTGGCCCCTGCATTCATTAAACCAAATGGCATTTTAACATACATGAATGTACCCCAAGGTGTGGTGAAAGCAGTTTTGTGTTGATCACTTGGGAGTACTAACACTTGGTTGTAGCCTGAAAAACCGTCCAACAGTGATATTCTCTTAGGTCCAACCACCTCTTGGAGTATGTGATCCATTTTAGGTAAATGATAATTATATTTCAAGGAGGCTTTTTTCAGAGTTCTAAAGTCAATGTAAAGCCTAATTTCCCCGGTCATATTCCTAATAGATACAAGGTTGGAAACCCACTATGAATATCTAAGGGGAACTATAATCCCAACATCATACATCTTTTTGATCTCTTTGTCAACTAGAGGTAATGAAACAAGGTTTATCCTTCTCAGTTTTTGTTTGAAAGGTTTATGACTTTCCTTTAGAGGAATTTTGTGTTGAATAATGCTAGTATCATACGATTTCAGATCTTTGTATCCCCATGCAAACACATCTCCAAACTATTTGAAAAGTGCAATATATTCATGTTTTATATGAGTAGGAAGAGTACTATATAACTTGATCATTTTTGGCTTATTCATGTTGCCTATGTTATGTTCTTCTACATTAGTTTCTGTGGGCTTCCTCTTTGGTTTCTTAGCTACATCATTGAGGTCAAAAAGCTCCTCTAATGGTGTAAGGCCTCTTGGTATTGAATCATCTTTGCATTGTAAAACATCAAAGTATTTTTGGTCTAAGTTTTCAAGTAATTCAGCCTTATAAAGATGTTCAAATTGGCTTATATCAGCAGTAGAGGACAACTCTATTTTAGGGACTTGTTTTTCATCAAAACAATCTTCTTTATGGCTTGAGCAAGGAGTTGGTATAGCAAAATCATTTTCAGATTGCAGAAAATCATCAATATGTTTATCTCCCTCAAACACTTGCCAAAAGTTTTCATTTTCAGGGACTGTAGGCCCCTTTTTCACTTTGATAGAGAATAATTCATTTACATGGGGTATTTGACAATTACTAGCAACAAAGGCAACCTCATTTGCAAGGTTATTTTGAGCTCTAGGGATAAAAGTGAGTTCATATTTTTCAAAAAATTTCAAGCGATCTAGGGCAGCATTCCTATATTCTCTTAATCTTGGGTTTTTGGCTGAATAATCCCCTTTTATTTGCCTAATAATTAGCCCTGAATCTCCTTGGATTGATATTTTCTTGGCTCCTAAATCTTTGAGAAAATGTAGGCCAAGAAGGAGAGCTTCATATTCTACAATGTTATTATCACATTGGAAATCAAGTTTGTAGGAATGTCCTTTGTTTGTATTATGTATCCATACAGGAGCTCCAGAACCAGCTTTGCTACAAGAGCCATCAAAGCTCATTTTCCAAAGTGTTTCAATTTCTTGCTCACTATCATTTTTCTTTTCAAGGATGCTAAATTTTGAGTTGTTATGTTTTTTATTTGAGGGCAGATTTGGTTGTTCAAGTGGGCTTAACTCCTTTTTATTTTCATTCTCTTGTGTGTTGATTTCCTCTTCATTAAACAAGATAAATGAATCAAGATCTAAATGAATGGAATAAACAAGAGTGTTGTTTGGCCTATATATGTTTCTTACCATGTATTTCATATGAAATTCCCTGTGTAACATTCTTGTTTGGCTAAAGACTGGAATGGTAGCATAAGGCATGTCCATTTGAGGGCTCCTCTAAATTTTGGCTCCCCATGATCTGGATGAAAGCATGCCATGCTTTGGGGGAATGTCAGCAACAACTATGTCCATAACTAGACCCTTAGCAGGAATTTGTGCCAGATTGACACATAAATCCTTTGTCGGACCTAAACATTTGACTCTACTTGAATCAAAGGAATACAGGTCTTTGTAAGTTTTGGTAATTTCTAGGCCTAATCTCTCCATCACTACTTTTGGCATGAGGTTGTGAGAGACACCAGAGTCTAGCATGGCATTATGTAAGGTTTTATCATGTATTTTTAGGCTAACATAGAATGGAGGGATGGTTCCTTCTTGGTATTTTACTTCTACTTCTGGACCAAACAACAATTCTGTTTTATCATCTATCAAGTTTAAAGTATCAGTATCATTACCTATATTCAAAGCTTTCAAAACTTGATTTTTATATACATCCTGGGTTACTAGTTCAGCCAAGGGTATGCTAATTTAGATCTTGGCAATTTCTCCCTCAAGGCTGAAAGGGACTAATGTTTTTGACATATTTACATATTTTTTGTCAAACATAGTATTTTCAGCAATTCTGTTTTGCTGAATTTTATTAGGACTGCTATTTTGGACAAATTTCTCAGGACCACTAGCAGAAGTACTAGGGCAGCTTGGGTCAACACTTGGTTGAATGGTTTTTTCTTTGTTGAGATCAGTTTTTCTAGCCATAGTGTTAGTATTGTTTGTTGTATTTTTAGGAATATTTTCTCAGGTATTCTTAATAGCAGCCTCTTTATTATTTTTCTTGAGGCCTCTAAGTTATTTTTTCTCCTAAGATCATATTGTCTGTGGACCTCCATTATAGCATTTTCAAACCCCAATTGATAACTTCAGAATCGTCATGATTGTTTTCAGTTTTTTCTGAGGATAAGGATCCTTGTGCTCCTTTAGTGAGGAAATCATCACCCTCACTGTCAAATCCTATCAATTTCACATGATTTTATTCCAACATTTCTGTCTCCCTTTTTTCTTCTTCATTTACATAGTTTTCCTAGAAAGGAGGCCTGATTTGTTGGTCGTTATCACTTTCTCTATTTTGAATAGGATCTCTTCTGAAATTTGGATTTTTATTTCTATTTTGGGGATTTACTTGGTTCTCCCTAGGAGGTACTCTATCAGTTAAGTTTATCTTTTCCAGCATTCCTTCCATTACCCTCACTAAGTTGTCAATTCTGGCATCAGATGGTGAGGTTGATGCCATTGTTTCATCTCCGTATGTAACTCTTTTTTCTAATTTTAACCTAGCTCTTTTCTCAATCATATTTTATTCTACACCTATAACTCCCCTCTACATATCTTCTAAAGTCTAGGGGTCTCTTTCTCTTAGCTAATAGGCCATGTTCAGGTCAAAGCCCTCAGGAAATTTTTCTAAACCTAAGCCTAGTGGAGGTTTCATGTTTGGGGGAAGTGCATTGTAAACACTATTGAATCTAGTCCAGTAATATTGGACACTTTCCCCACATTTATTTTAATGTTACTATATTCTGAAAGGATTTGGAGAGGGTTATTTTTAATTTCCCATTTGTTTATGAATGTTTGGTATAAAAAAGGGAGATCATTTATGCTATTAGGAGTTAAGCTTTTAAACCATTTTTTGGCTTCTCATCCTAAACTTTGGGCAAAAATTCTCATCTTAATGGTCTCTTCTTCTATTTGCATGTAATCAAAGGCATCATCCATTTTACCTACATGTTTTTGGGTAGTAGTAGATTCAGTTCCAGTGAAATTGGGAATCATGGATTGATAATCATTTGGTAAAGGAACCAGAGGTTGTGGTAACACTAAGGGAGCATACCATGTTGCCATGATAGGAGTGAATGGAAGATTTACAAGAGGATGGTTTGTGGAAGCGAAAGAGGGATGAAGTGGAGTATTTTGGACAGTGGATGTGTGGATGGGTGTGGTGGAAGTACTTGGACCAGAAAACTGATTATGAGCAGATTTTTTATGGAAGGAGCTAAAGTGATGGAGAAGCTGAAAGTTAGGAGGACTGGAAGGAGATGCTTCTATACTAAAACTTTGCTACAAATATGTGGGCTCAAAGTGAGATTGGTTAATATCACTACGTGACTTGGTTCTAAAAAGGTTCTTTGAATGGCACAAGTCAAAGTGAGGATCTTTTAATACTGTAAGTTTTTCAAGGACAGATCTTGTTCTTTGGATGGTCCTATCAGTAGTTAAATTTCTAGCTTTAGAAGTTTGCCACAAAATATTTTCTGGATCATCAAATATAGTAGGAGGGTTAGGGTTTGTATGAGATCTAGTATTGATCCTATGTGAAGCCAGATATTAAGTTCAAAATTTTGGAGAGGCTAAAAATTTTAGGACTGTTTTCAGACGGTTGACCTCTCACAGTGTTTAGTAAACTTCTAAAATATGGGACTAGGCTTCTAAACTTCTTTAGGACTGATTTGACACAATATTAAGGGAATATAAAATAAATAGTGAAGTAATAGGCCTACTGGGCTAGTGGAGTCACCAGGTGGAAATTTTTAGCTTTTTTGAACGTAATGTGTATGGTCCACCACCAATAATTGACAAAAAACAGTCTAGGGAGGTTTTCTAGGGTTTTCTCAGTTTCTTTTCTGTAGTTCTAAGGTTTGTAAGAGTATTCTACACTTGAATCATCATTTAGCTAAGATGGTGAAACAAACAAAGTCTACTCTAGGATATCAGTTTGATTTTCTTAAGCTTAACTGAGGGTTGAATGAGTGTATAAGAGTTTCTTAGGCTATTATGTACTCAATCCCACCGTGATCGCCAGAATGTTGGTGTCCCGTGATTTGGCAGATTGGTATACCAAATGATAAGGAAACATGGAAGTAGTCTTTGGAGCCCTAGGACCTAGCCTTCTTGAACTCAAAGAGGGATCTCTCTATTTGTTTGCAAAGGATATGAACTTGTTTGCATTGTAGGGTTGATTTTAGGCTAGTTATTAAGTGTTAGGTTTTGTTGTTTGTTTTGGTTGGGTAGAATGATCAAGAAGCATAGGTAGAATGAGGAAATATCTAAGTAATTTGGAAATGGGGTCTGATGGAAGTCATGATAGGTTCATCAATGGATCGGGGAGCATCATAGCGAAAATGTAACTTGGAAAATGGATCTTCAAGTTTTAAGGAGAAATGAGATGGACATCAATTGTAAGAATGAAAAGTAGGGTAAAGGGAAATTAAGAATCCTTTAACATATGTACTTCTCGACAAAGGGACTTAAATATCACAAAACATGAAGAGGCAATTAATATACATGGAAAATCATAAATTCTACAATCCACACTTCAGAAAATAATGATTCAAGACAGACTTTTTCCAATGAAATATAGAAGGCAAGAAACTCATTTAACTTCTAGTGATTTCACCTTCAAAGACAAAAAAAACTTAAGAAACTCATATAATTGTAATCATAGACGAGGGAACTCCTAAACATCCTTTATTATATTTATGAAGATCTCTAAAACAACTAGTTAATAAAGTACAAAGGGTATGATGAAAACAAAACCTCCTTGGCAGATTTAAAAGAATGGTACTTTAGAGAGAGACTTAAAAAAAATGTTTAAGTGGCAGCAAGTAAGTAGGGAAAACCATAAATCTGCCTGAAACCAACAGTATTCAACTATTCATGAAATAAACAGGCTTAGGGGTCTAGAGAGAAATTAAGAGTTCTCTAAAATGTCTTAGCAGAAGAAAACATTAAGGTAGTGAATAATAAACAAATCTAAGGTGATTTCAAAAGAAATTTCTTATCTTAAAACTTTTTTTCTACCGCAACACAGAAAAGTGGAAATATAATGAAACGGGAAATAAAAATAAAATATTATAAGCACTTCACCAACAACCAAGCTCAGAGATCTAGTGATCTAGCCTCCTCCATCAACAAACAAATCAGGACATCCACAAGTTCCAAGACTTCAATTTCTTTTCAACTTCCAAGAGACAATGTATTACTTCAAAGAGTCATCAAATGCCAACAAGATAATGAGTTCAGATGCAATATTTATGGTACAAATGAGGAGGTTAATTTAATCTAGGGTTTGAGTATCATTTATTACAGAATTAATGAGTTCCTAACTTTGAAGACCATGCAAGGCTCAAGGCAGGAATATCTGTAGAGATTTCTCTAAATAATAACTTCTATCTTAACTTCTAATGAAAAATAGGTGAAATGTTTGACTTTAAGGCCTTTTCATAATTGTTACAATAACTGTCTAGAAAATATAAACATCTTCGACTTAGTTCAGTAACTTCTTAGTGCTTTATTGAAGGAAACAAAGCACTACATGGAAAAAATATCTTTTGAGGGAAGTAACTGCCATAGGCTGAGTCATTCAAATTTGCTTGAGTAAATTTGCTTTTTGTTTTGACCTTTAATTTTGCATCTAGGCTTTAAAACTCTACCTTTATCCTTTACTGTCCGCTTTTTATCATTTTTTCTTCAATCTGTTTGATCTTTGATTTGTTTCTTTCGATCCTTTTTGTCTTTCCACTGTCTTCTTTATTTATTTTGAGCTTCGTCAACATGCCTTTTCTTTAATCTTCTATTTTAATTAGCTAACCCTTTGTTTTATTTTCTAATTAGGATTAGCCCTTTAACTCTTCTGCTTTCTTCCTTTGTTGCTTATTGACAGTTTTTGTCTTCGATGTGCAGGGGAGGCTGCTCTTTGTAGCTAGAGGTTTATTCAATCCATTGATGATCATGTTTCATCGATGATCGATCTTGATGCAGGGCCTCTATCCCTTTTATTTTGAATAAAAAAACTAGATCATCACCAAGTATCTAAATCAAATTTTTTTGACTGTGGGAGGAGGGTATGGTGGCCCTTTCTCCACCATTAAAACCTGCACAAAACACGAATTATTAGTTAAATCCATGCAAAAGATGGTTTCACTGTGTTTTTTTGGGTTTGGAGCTTATTGGGAGGCGATTGCAGAGGGGGAGAGGGTGCAGGAGGCAGGGTTCTGAAGGTGGAACCAAGAAGAAATTCGAACGAAGGCAGGGAATTTTGAATTTTGGCGCGGAGAAGAAAAGTGGTTTTCAAAAACCATAAGTGGTTTATCGCGTGGGTGGAAGGCAGTATGATTTTTTGGGCAATGGGCACGCGATACCACTGGGCGATTGACGCATGGCAGGAAGAAATCGCCTATTTCATGTGGGTTGGGAATCATTAAACCCATCACAATTTTATTTGTTATATGTTGTTTCAGCTATCAGATATCGAAGAATTAGATCGATGGCGATCGCACATTGGAGGGGTGGAAGGCAGGTTCGGAGGTGGGGTCCATTGGACATATGGCAGAACATGAATGGAGTCAGGGTATAGTGGAAGGCGGGGCCCGAGCGCAAGGTTGTCATAATGCAGAGTAAGGTTGGGGATGCGATAGCCATGGATCGGGAAAGCAGACCCCGATCAATGGTGGAGATGGCTTGATGAAAATGAAAGTTGGGTGAGGGAAAGCGGGGCCTGCATTTTGATTTTTCAAAGTTTTGGAGCTTTATACAAGGTGTGGGGGGGTAAATAAAATGAAAAGGGCAGAGGTATGGTTTATATAGGGAGGGGCTAAGAATCAGTGAAGGTCGAGGTCTCATGTGGTTGATGGGGCTAGGGCTTAAGAAGACAGGGGCTTAATACCTAATTTTCATAAAGAGCGGGTTTTTATTGTAAAATAGGGTTTTATAATAAATTTAAGGGACCCGATAGATAAGAACTTGGTTTTAAACAATGAAAAAAGAGGATTTTTACATTTTTTAATATGTTTAAAGGAAAAATGATGAAATGAAGGGGACTGATGAGGGTTTTGAGAAATGGAAAAAATGGGATTTCTAGAGGAAAAGGGTTAGAAATGAGAGTGAAAGTGAGGAAATGAAAAGAGGAAAACAGGCCTAATGAGAAAAATCTATTTTTTTGTAGCAGTAAGGTATACCTTTCGAACACAAAGAGCAGGAAATTTAGTGAGACATTTTGACTTAGGATAATGAAGGCAGTGAGATTTTTGAAATTCACTATATTTCTCAAATTTTGTTTTCAAAAATCTAGGATCATAATTTAGTCATCTTTTGATATCAGGAAAATTACTGATGACTAACAGTAAGCTCATTTCCAAAATTGGGAATTTTTTTCCTAATTTTTCGCCCTCAGGGAAAGAAGAATATTGTGGCTACGACCTCCAGACACGACTCCTTCACACAAAAAAAAAACATGGAAAAATTCATGGAGTAGTATGAGGACATATTCACCTCAGCCATAGGGGTTCCTCTACACTGTTATGTCAATAAATCCATCAAACTAACCCCAGGTGCACCACTTCCCAATGGACCAATCTATTGGTGATATGTTATTGAGAATGATGAAATCAAGAGACAAATTCAGGAGCTCTGGAAGAAAGGTCATATCTGGGCGAGCTCATCACCCTATGGGAGCCCGATCATGTTGGTGTAGAAGAAGGATGGGTCTTGGAGATTCTGTATTGACTATAGGGCGTTGAACAAGATCACTGTACAAAATAGGTACCTGATCCCACGGATTGATGACCTTCCGGAGCAACTCAAGTGGTAAACTATTTTAGCAAGATCAACATGAAGTCCAGGTATCATCATGTACCAATCAAACCCTCCGATGTGTGGAAGACTGCCTTCAAGTCCAAGGAAGGCATTTTCAAATGGCTAGTCATGCCATTTGGGTTGGTGAATTCTCCTACAACCTTCATGAGGATGATGGATGACATCTTATGGCCATTCACCAACACATTTGAGGCGGTATACATGGATGAAAACCTCATATTCATGTGGACATAGGAAGAGCACCTCCACCACATGTGACAAGTCCTCCAAACACTGCAACAACACAAGTTTTGTGCCAATTTGGAGAAGTGTGTTGAGTTAGCACAACAAGGAAAAAGAAAAACACACACACACATCATTCAAACATGACGACACCAGAGTTAACGTGGTTCACCCAACCAATCTAGGCTACGTCCACCAAACAGAGTCATCAACAATCTCATTCATTGATAAAAGAATTACAATAGCAAAGTTTCTCATCTGCACTTCTATTCCACTCACCTCACATCCCTCATGCTCATTTTCCACTACGGGCTTACATTTTATAGTTGGGAGTATAAACTGAATCATAAATTCAATCACAAAAAAATAGGATGTAATAACTCCGCATCAGGATTAGATGGAGTCAATTTAACAACAAATCCTATTGTTGTCATATTCATGAGATTTTCTCCAATTTCAATAAAATAAATCTCAACAATCTCCACCTTGACAACAATTAGCCTGATACCCTGTTCCATTATTATTTTTATCTTTTTTGCAAGCTAAGAGAATCCAGACACCATCGTAGCTTCTCTAATAAAACTAGTTTCGTGAACACGTCTGCACAATTTTCATTTGTATGCACTTTTTCAAGAGAGACTCCTTGTTCAATGATAACCTGTCTTAAAAAATGGTGCTTGATAGGTATATGCTTTGATTTACTATGATAGGCCGGATTTTTAGCCAAGTGAATTGCACTTTGACTATCACAAAATAACTTTATGTTGTCTTGCAACCTACCAAACTCACCAAACAAACCTTTCAACCAAACCGCTTCTTTGCAAGCATGTGAAGCAGCTATGTATTTTGCTTCTGTAGTGGATAAAGCAACAATGTTTTGTAGCTTTGACATCCAGCTAATAGCTCCACCTGCAAGAGTAAAGAAATATCATAAAGTTTACCTTCTCTTATCCAAATCACCTGCAAAATCGGAATCAACATATCGGCAAACAAATTCACTACTTCTGTCATAAGTAATACAATAATCACTTGTGCCTCTCAAATATTGAAGCACCCATTTCACTGTTGACTAGTGTTCTTTTCTTGGATTTTCCATATACCTGTTAACAACTCCAACTGCATGTGAAATATCTGGTCGTGTACAAACCATTAGATACATCAAACAACCTACTATATTGGCATATGGAATTCGAGACATATATTCCTTTTTTTCACTTGTGTTAGGACATAAACTTGAAGAAAGCTTAAAATGGGAAGCTAAAGGGACTGAAATTGGTTTCACGTTGTTCATACCAAACCTTAAGAGTATTTTCTCAATATACTTCTTTTGTGATAACCACAGCTTACCATTGCTCCTGTCTCTAAAAATCTCCATGCCCAAAATCTGTCTTGCTGCTCCTAGATCTTTCATATCAAATGTCCTATCCATTTGAGCCTTTAACCTGTTGATCTTTGTTATTATTTTGCTTGCTAAAACCATATCGTCAACATATAACACTAAGATAATGAACATTCCATTACTCAATTTCTTAAAGTAAACACAATGATCATATTCACTTCTTATATAATTTTGACTCATCATGAAAGAATCAAATTTTTTGTACCATTGTCAAGGCGACTGCTTCAGACAATACAATGATTTCTTGAGCGTGTAAACAAATTTCTTATTACGATTTTGAACAAACCCTTCCGGTTGTTCCATGTAAATCTCCTCATCTAAATCTCCATGTAAAAATGCAGTTTTAACATCTAGTTTCTGTAATTCTAAATCAAGTAAAGAAAATAATGCTAACAAAATCCAAATTGAAACAATTTTTACAACTGGTGAAAATATCTCATGAAAGTCAATTCTTACTTTCTGAGAAAAACCTTTTGCAACCAGCCTCACTTTTTACCTGTCTTCTGTATCATCAACACCCCTTTTCAATTTGTAAACTCATTTACATCCCACATTTTTTCTGTCTTTAGGAAGTTCCACCAGATCCCATGCGGCATTCTTGTCCAATGCTTTCATCTCATCCTTCATAGCTTCTTTCCACTTATAACTGTTAGAACCTTCAACAGCTTCCTGATAGCACCAAGGTTGATCATCATTAGCGGTTTTATTATCAAAAGTGCACTTTTTTTGTAACCTAGGTTTATTATCTTAGATTCATTATTGATAAGAGGGGGGTGAATGCAGATCCAACAAAGGTCCAGGTCATTCGGAATTGGCCAGCCCAAACCACTCTAACAGAGCTGCATATCTTTCTGGGTCTTGCCAATGTCTACCATAGGTTCGTGTTTGGATTCTCTCATATCACTTGGCTCTCGAGTCAAGTCACCAAGGGAGGATTGCAAAGAAAAATTATTTTCGTCTAAATCTCAACATAACACGTCTGTATATTAGAAACATCACCTATGCTCTGCACTAGTTCTCCCATTACCATACTTGCAACAACCATTTGAGATCGAGACAGATGTCTCTGATGATGCTATTGATGCATTTCTTAATCAACAGAGGGCATCCAGTGGCATATCACAATGAGACACTTTCTTACACAGTCTGGAAGTATCCCACTTATGACAAAGAGATGTATTCCATTGTGTAGGCTTGCCGACTGTTATCAACAAATTGAGGGTGATTGGGTTGCTCAATAGTCAACTCAGTGTAACTGTTTCGAAAAAATTAGGGTTGGAAGTTAGCACCCCTTCGAACCAAAGAGGTATCTCTCAAGAAAATGTATGGAATTCAGTAATGAAGCTTAAAAAATAAGGTCCCTAACTCCCAGATATATTTAGGGTGTTTTTTTGTAGGTGAAGGATGTGTGATGGCTACCGTTGGGCATGGAGCTGGTATGAAACTAAATTACATAAAAACAACATTCATGGAAGCTGAAGCATGTGAACTCTTACAAAAAACAACTTTGACAACAAACAAGATGCATAAAGGGAGTTGGAGCATAATTATCTACAAATTCCAGGTGATTATGAATAAAGTAAGCTGAATTGACGTTAAAAAAGAAAATGAGACAAACACATAAGAGCCTATAAAGACTATCAAATCTTAAAAAGGTTTTTTGCAATCGTATATTAACTGAATAGAGAAAATATTACAATAGTAACATAAGTCATAAAATCGATCAACCCTTTCTAACTCTTAAATCCCCCTATTTATAGAGTGCAATTACTTTTACATAATTTCGGCCACCTGGGCTAGACCCTTGAAACTTTTGAAGAGATCTAATCCAAGAAGGAATTGATTACATGGAGAAAAAATACAAATAAGTCTGTTTATAAGGATTTTTTATACTAAGAGGAGTCTAACACCATTAACAAATTTTAAATAACCCATACATGATGATGATTATCGAATCAAAAATATTTTCCTGAGGTGGAAATGTCCATGATCAAGTAATAAACTTCCATAATATAATCTAGGCTATGATGCTCATAATTTTAGGATATATTATGTGACGTTGATGATGTGGCACAAATGGTGAGCTAGCAACCATGTCACCTTCTTGATGAGTGGAATTTATCGAGATGTGTATTCACTGATACACTTAAACCTCTTCTGATGACTCATATTCTCCCAAGCAACATTAAGTGCTACAAAAATAGCAAAATTTCACGTCGTTGTAAAAATAGAGCATTTTAAGGTAAGTTCATAGCAAAGTTTTTGTAGCATTTTCCATTTAGAACTTTTTACACCCTTTCTAAATTTGCTACTTATTGGAGGATATTAATTAGGAAAAATTTGGTACATACATGTTTTTATCCACCTATGTTATGATATATTTTGGAAATTATACCTCAACATATTCTTTAGCGAGTTTGTAGTGACAACTCGGCTTTAAGCTTGGAGTACACTACGAATTTTCTTAACTTTTCCAGAATTTGAAATTTTCACCCTTTACCTCCAAAAAGCTGTCCAAAGCTATGTTAACTGATTAGATGGAGTATCCTAAGACAAAATTTTCCAAAAAAAAATCATTACCCTCGTTCAAGGAGCAGCAGGGTCATCCACAACTACCATTTTCAAACCCTTTTTATTGAATTCTGCCTACACCATCTCCATTTTGATTACTAACACTCTGACTTGGAATTTTAGCTTCCTCCTCTCTACCTGCAACCACCTATTTCTCCTCAAGGTATGCTTCATTACCATGTGCAATGGTGATTTTCTTCTCAACATCTTCCTTTACCTTTATGCCAGTTCATCATAAAAATGAATTTTTCTGCTGACATCCTTTTTGAAATCTATGAGCTCCTTCCTTTTCTTTTTAAAGTCATCCAACTCTAGTTTGGCTTCTCAAACCTATTCTTTGGCTTCCTTAATTTGTTCTCTTATAAGATCCATTTTAGACTTTTCTTGGACCTTTTCTTTGCCTTTCTTTGTCTTCATAATTTCTGCTTCAGCTAGGGATAGCTCTATGATTTATTCCCTTACTGTTTTCTTCTTCGTTTGTGTCTCTTTATGTAATTTATCAAACTTACCTCCTTTATAAATATGTGACCTAGTGAATGGTTTCCTAGGCTTAAATACAAATCCTAAATCTTGACTGAAAAAATTAATTTTCTTTGTTGTAAGACCCTTCTTCTTGATTTTTGTTCCTTTAATGTATACAGGCTTTACAGCAAGGATTTATTCAATATAAATTGCTTACCGGATGTCTTCAAGTTTTCATTTTCCTTCTGTTTGACTTTTGGTGATTCTTATGAGACCTTGTATCGATTTTGAGTTTGAATCTGGTAGGATTTTGTTGAGGTGCCACTATCTCCTGCAATTGATCAATCTCTACCTCCATGGGATTCATCATGGGTTGTAACTCTACCTTGGATTCAATCTTTGTTTTAGCTCTTGCCTCTTTTTACTTCCTGGGAGTGTTTTTCTTTGACTTGTGTGTCTTTCTTGGAGTAATAACATCTACATCATAGCAACTCAAAAATAGAAAATTAGACCAATCTCTGTTTGATTTCTTCAACTCTTCCATAACTAACAACTTGATTAAACCATGATAAAAATGGATGTATCATTGCTCTCAAGTTTGGCTTGTACCTTGTGAGCCATATTGCCTAAACTTCTAAAGAGAAAGAATGGAAGATCAAGAATTTTTTTACCTATGAAACGAAGTAGTAGTCTGAAATGATATTGGTAGATCATCTAAAATATACCTTCACAAGTAAAAAAAAAATTAAATCACCATAAGAGAATTTGAGTAGTTATCCTTGAGGCAACTCCTGGTTATGGCTGAGGTGATGTCAACATCTATATACTCCTGCTTCATAAATTCATCACAGTTTTGAAGCTTGAATTTTGTGTCCTTGAACCATTCTTCTCCAGACCTAGGAATTTTAGTGGCCTATGCAATTGTATCTGGAGAAATAGTAAAAATTAATATGCCCACCTTTGAAGATGTGCCAGTGAAGTTTACAGTGAGATATTTGGACACTTGTGCATGGTATCCCTACATTTTTTTGCAAAACCTTAAACAACCAGCAACTGTGAAAGCCTATGCAAAGCTTGGGTCTTCCACAACCAAATTCATGTCCATGGGCTCATATATGAATACAGAGCCACCTTTTTTGTGATGTTTATGTGAAGTCATGCCCTCCAATACAATGTTGACCATATTCAAGCTTTGACACCTACAAAATTTTCTAAGACAACAAGAATCTTGCTTGACAGAGGTAAGAACTAACCTAAGGCAACAACTAGACAAGAAATAAAAGTGAAGACTGTTTGAAAAAGATTGAGAAGATTACATGGATGGAAGATAAGTGCTTTCGTTCGAATGAGGTAAGCCTAAATTAGGAAATAAAGATGGGAGGGGAAACAAAAATATGTAAGGTGTGATGATTACAACGCATGTAATATGGAAAATGATGGCTCATAACAGTTATGTACCGTGCTGAGAAAATCATTTCTGACCACTAAAATGATGACAGGATATAATCACCGCACCATTAGCAGAAAAACCTGAGTTCGAAATGATTTTAGTTAGTTGGAGGGTAGATTAGATATAGAACTATCAGGTGATTCCTTAGTGAAAATAGGTTTTTTTACACATAAAACACTGTGAACTTAGGAAAAAGGTGCCAAGTGTCAAAAAATGACCTTGTTAACCCATGTTGTTGAATTTTTTGAATTTTACTTTGACAAGACCTTAATCACATGACCAATGACCATCTAGAACTTTTGAAACTATATAAAAAAACATGAAATTTAATTCACTTTGTGACTTTATTTGACCCTAAAGACCTATCCTAACTTACCTAAGACCAACATAGAAAAACCTAGTTGTGATCAAGGATAATAGTGGCTCCAAAGGGGATGTTGTACCCCTATGGTGCAAAAAAGAACCGACAACTCTAGTTCCTTATTGAAAACTGAAAATTATGAACTTGATGAAATATTATTCAAGATCTTATGGCCTTCTCCTAGGGCTCAAAATTGTTCAAAACTACAATCCAAGATGAAATCTAAATCTGTACATGATGAAAAGATGCTCGGAATACTTGATTTTATTCACATAGACACCTACCTACTCTATACTATTGAGAAACTATTGAATCATATGACACAAAAATTCCAATGAAGCCAATTAAGTAGTTGTTGGAATAAAATTACTACTTGACTATGCACCAACAAAATCGAGACTGGAAAATATAATGGAAATTGACAATGGATCTATTTCTCATAGTGAAGACATGGCTGAAAACTCACGCTGAAATAATTCTCCATATAGTATTCTACAACATCAATAAAGATATGATATTTCTTATTAATATTTTCAAAATCTTGATCAAAGCAATCCTCATAGTTGAACACTTCACACTTATTTTCAATGAAATCATATAATTTCAGTTGTGTGTCATTGGAAATATTTAAAAAAAAAAAAACATTTCTCCATATTGACCTCAAAAAGCAATAGCTCATCTACTTGTTTTGGATGGAAAAAAATTTCAACAGGTTGCATATGATCTTGAAAATAATGAGACTGAATTTGAGCTTCAACATGTACAACATATTTTTCAAGATCACGATCCAATTCATCTAAAAATCTGATCTTATTTTTTAGGATTTCCTTTATATGAATTTAAATAAAAACATAGTGATGAAGAAAATTTATCAGCAACTTCTACATCAGAGCACCATCCTATGAACTCCTGAATGGAAAGAGAGCATGCCATCAACTTTTTCTTCTCCACCATGTTTCCAAGAAAATAATCCAAAAAACTGAAAATGATTTAATATGTATAACAAGTAACCTTTCCACCCAGCTTTTACACTTTCCTTGGAATGAATCATATAAAACCCTAATGAATACATCTTCTTGTTTTACTCTAAGGAGCTTATTAAAGTCACAAAACTTTGATTCATGATCTAATGTCAATCTTAAATATTCTCCATCAAATTTAGTGCCAATAATTGAAAGATATGCATCATTGGGAAAATGATTTAGAAATCCATAAATTTTTGAAAAGTACACACATGCACACCATGAAGAAATTGTAGCCACATCTAAGTCTCTCATTACCTGGTAGTGTTACTATGATGCTATGAATTTATTAATTATTCAATAATGGAGTCGCCAAGTTAGAAGTACAACCTTCGAATTTTTTGATCTCCTGCTACCTTCAAGAGCTTAGTTACTTTGACAGGAATCACCCAATATGATATGACTTTCGGTCTCCTTGCAGACACACCAAATGTTATCACCAAACGGAGGCTGATTGGGATGCTCAACATTTAATTCAGTGTAATAGATTCAAACCACGTAGGGTTTGAATTTAGTCCTTCCAACCAGAGAGGGCTATCTCAAGAAAATGTATGATATTCAATAATGAAGCTTAAAAAATAATATGCCTAACTATGAGATGTCTTTTGGGTGGTTTTTTGCAGGTGAAGGATGTGTGATGCTTACCATTGGGCATGGAGTCAGTCAATTACGTAAAAACATCATTCATGGAAGGTGAGGCATGTGAACTCTTACAAAAAATAACTTTGACATCAAACAAGATGCGTAAATGAAGTTGGAGCATAATTATCTATGAATTCCAAGTGATTGTGCTTGAAGTAAGTTGAATTGATATTAAAAAGGTAAATGAGACAAATACATAAGACCCCATAAAGAATATCAAGTATGAAAAACGTTTTATGCAGCTATATATTAATTGAATATAGAAAATATAACAATAGTAGCATAAGTCATAACATCGATCAACTCTATATAACTCTAAAATCCCCCTATACATAGAGTGAAATTCCTTTTACATAATGTCTACCACCTGTGCTAGACCCTCGATGTTGTTGAAGAGATCTAATCCAAAAAGGAATTGATTACATGGATAGAAAATAGAGATAATTTAGTTTAGAAAGATTTTGTAACCTAGAAGGACTCTAACACCATTAACTTCATTAAAAAAATTAAATAACCCATACATGATGATTCTTATAGAATCAAACATATTTTCCTAAGATGGCAATGTCCATGATCAAGTGATGAACTGCCATAATAGAATCTAGGCTATGATGCTCAGAATTTTAAGATGTTTTGTGTGTTGATGATGTGGCACAAATGGTGAGCTAGCACCCATGTCACCTTCTTGCTGAGTGGCCTTTATCAATAGGTGTCTTCACTGATACACTTCAACCTCTTTTGATGACTCATATGCTCTCATGAAACATTAAGTGCTACAAAAATATCAAAATTTCACCTCATTGTAAAAACAAAGCATTTAAAGGTAAGTTTGTAGTGAAGTTTTTGTAGCGTTTTCCATTTAGCACTTTCTACACCCTTTCTGACTTTTCTTCTTATTGGAGGATCTTCATTAGGAAAAATGAGGTACATACATGCTTTTATCCACCCTTGTTATGGTATATTTTGGAATTATACCTCAAAATATTCTTCAGCGAGTTCATAGTGAAAACTCGCCTTTAAGCCTGGAATACGCTATGAACTTGCCTAAATATTCTAGAATTTGAAAATTTCACTCTTTACCTCCAAAAACATGTCTAGAGTTATGTTAACTAATTATATGGAGTATCTTAAGACAAAATTTTCAACAAAAATGTCTTACCCTTTTTCAAGGAGCAACAGAGTCATCCACAACTACCATTTTCAAACCCTTTTTCTTCAATTTTGTATGGACCATATCCATTTGTATTTATAACTCGTTGAATTACTCTTGTAGCTTCCTCCTCTCTACCTACAACCACATGCTTCTCCTTGAGGTATGCTTCATCATCCTGTGTAGTGGTAATGTTCTTCTCTACATATTCCTTGACCTTTCTGCCACTTCATCGTAAAAATGAATTTGTTTGCTGACTTCCTTTTTCAAATTTGTGAGCTCCTTCCTTTCTTTTTTAAATTCATCCAACTCTAGTTTGGCTTCTAAAACTTCTTCTCTATCTTCCTTAACATGTTCTCTTACAAGCTACACTTCATACTTTTCTTGGACCTTTTCTTTGTCTTTCTTTGTATTGATGATTTATGCTTCAGCTTAGGAGAGCTCTATGATTTCTTCCCTTCTTGGCTACTTCTTATTTTTTGTCTCTTTATGTAATTTATTATACTTTCATTCCTTAGCTATGACCTAGTGAATGGTTTCTTAGCCTTGAAGACAAATCTTGAATCTTCACTTGAAAAATAAAATTTCTTTGTTGTAAGACCATTCTTCTTCATTTTTGTTCCTTTAACATATACAGGATTTACAACTGGGTTTCTTAAATATCAATTTCTTGTAGGATGTCTTCAAGTTTTCCTTTTCCTTATGTTTTACTTCTACCAATTCTTCTATGAGCCCTTGTATCAACTTTGAGTTTACTACTGGTAGGAGTTTTCTAAGGTGCCTGTCTCCAATTGATCAATATCTACCCCCATGGGCTCCATCATGGGCTGTAACTCTACCTCTGGTTAAATCTTTGTTTCAACTCTTGGCTCTTTTTCCTTCTTGGGAGTTTTTTTTTTCTACTTGGGTTTGTTTCTTGGACTAAGAAAATCTACATCATAGCCACTCAAAAACAGAAACGTAGCCCAATATCTGTTTAATTTCTTCAACTCTTCCATACCTAACAACTTTAGTAAAACATGATGAAAAATAGATGTATCACTGTTCTTAAGTTTGGCTTGTACCTTGTGCACCATCTTTCCTAAACTTCTGAAGAGAAAGAATGGAAGATCAAGAACTTGTTTGCTTGTGAAATGAAGTAGTAGTCTAAATGATATATGTAGATCATGCGAAATCTACCTTCACAAGTAAAATATTTTTGGATCACCATAAGCAGCTTTGAGTAGTTATCCTTCAGGAAACTCCTGGGTATGCTTGAGTTCATGTCAACTCCTATATGCTCCTGCTTCAGAAATTATTCAAAGTTTTGAAGCTTGAAATTGGTTGCCTTGAAACATTATTCTACGGACCTAGGAATTTCAGTTGTCGATACAATGGTCTCAGGATAAACAGTAAAACTTAAGATGGCCACCTTTGAATCTATGCCAATGAATTTGACAGTGAAATCCTTGAACACCTGTGTATCGTATCCCTGCAGTTTTTTGCAAAAACTTAAACATTCAGCATTTGTGAAAGCTTGTGCAAAGCTTGGGTCTTTGACAACCAACTTTATGTCCATGGGCTCGTATCTGACTATAGGGCCACCTTTTTTGGGATTTTTATGTGAAGCCATGCCATCCAATACAATGTTGGCTAGCTTCAAGCTTTGAAACCTGCAAAATTATATAAGACAACAAGAATTTTTCTTAACAGAGGTAAGAGCTAACCTAAGACAACATCTAGAAAAGAAATAAAAGTGAAGATTGCTGGAAAAATATCAAGAAACTTACAAGGATGGAAGGTAAGTGCTACTTTTTGAATGAGGTAAGGATAAATTAGGAAAGAAATATGGGAGGGATAACAAAAATATGTAAGGTGTGATGATAACCATTCATGTAATATGGAAAATGATGACTCCTAACAATTATGTCCCATGATTACAAAAACAGTTCTCACCACTGAAATGATGACAAGATATGATCACCCAACCATTAGCAGAAAAACTTGAGTTCTAGCCATTTCACTTAGTGGGAGGGCAGATTCTCTACGGAACTATTAGGTGAGTCCGTAGAGAAAATATGTTTTCTACACAGAAAACGTTGCTGACTTGGAAAAGGGTGCCAAGTGTAAAAAAAATGACCCTATTAACCCATGCAGTTGAATTTTTTGAACTTTACTTTGACAAGACCTTAATCACATGACCAATGACCATATATAACTTTTGAAACTATATAAAAAATAGAAAATTTAATGAATTTCATGGATTTCATCACTTTATTTGACCTTAATGACCTAAGCTAACTTACCTAAGACCAACCTCTACAAACCTATTTGTTATCAAGGATAAAACCGAAAATGGAAGAATTACATTTTGGGGAAGTAAACGGTCATCCACACAAACCACTAACCCTTGTAGTTCATATAGACAAAATGGAAGTTGCTGACATATCACTATCAGAAGTGTTCCAAATATGTGCAACATTTTCATTTGAACATCAAGTCCAAGAAGGGAACCGCCAATAATTTTTCATATTGCCTCAAAAAACTGCCGATCATGGTGCTAACCACCATTCCAAAATTTTGTGGGGACGAGACTTACGACTGGCCATTTCTCTATAAAAGTGATCTAAAATTCGGCCACACATACAAGACACTATAAGAGGGTGACAAATTTCCAAGTTTTCACCTCTAGGATGCGCTGCTATGTAACTTGGGACACCTTTGTGTTCCTTCAAGCAAGCCTAACAAGACGGTTTTGGAAGCACACTATAGTTGATTCATTGGTAATTTCGGGGTCGAGAAAATAGTGGTGGTACTGCATAAGTATTTCTATTGGCCGAACCTTCAACAAGATGTTGGGAAGTACATAAGATCCTAGACAACCTGCACCATTTCCAAACCGACCATCAAGAATTAAGGCCTCTATACTCCAATACCTACCCCTAGTCAACCTTGGGAATCAATCTACCTACATTACATGTTGGGCCTCCCTTCTCCTAATAATGGAAATGACTGTGTTTTTGTGGTCATCGACAAATTCTCGAAGATGGCCATTATCGCGGCCTGTAATAAGAATATCACAGTGGAAACCGCTGCTGAACTATTCTTTGAATGAGTGTGGGTGCACTTTGGGATCCCACAGCCTATAATCTAAGATCAAGACAATAGGTTAATTTGTATATTTTGGTCTAGCCTCTGGTCGATGCTGGATACCAAGGTCACCAAGTCCACAACCTTTTGTCCCCAAACTGATGGATAGACAGAGGTCATCAACAAGATGATCCTACACATTCTACGCATGTAAAACTCAAACCATCCACGCACATAGGATGAGATACTTCCCTATGTACAAAAAATCTATAACCGGGCTATCGACAACTCAACCAGCCAAAACCCCTTCCAGGTGGGCTTTGGATTCCATCCACTATGTCTCATTGACGTAGCTATGCCATTTGCGGCTACTTAGACAGATTCAAATCATGTCCAGTCTGAAGCTAACAAGGTGAAAAAATTTATTGAGCGCATCATTAGGTGAGTTTTGAGGTATAAAATGGGCCTCGTATGGAAATTATAAAATAATAGTAGAAATAATAAAACAAGATTAGATTACATCATCAAATTTTAGAGGGAAAAAAGAAAAATCTAATTTTTTAACTCATATTTTTCACTTATATCCCTATGGTTTACTCAAATTTCGAGAGGGAACACTTGTTGGATGTATAATTTTATTCCTCATACAATGAATACCCATTTTTCATAATTTTGATGGGCCCTGCTACATGAAAAAATAGAAACACATGAAAAATGTGATTGCAATCATGATTTTTCATGTATTTCTTATTTTTCATGTAGCTTAGTCTATCGAACGTATGTAATATGGGTACTCCTTTGATGAGGAATTAAATTTGCATCCAACAAGTACTCCTATTCAAAATTTGAGTAAGCCCTTAGGGAGATAAATTGAAAATACGAGTTGAAAAAGTAGTTTTTATTATTTTATTATTTTTTTAATAATTTTATTTTTTACTCCAAAAATGGTGAATCTTCACTGATGGTTGACATCATCATCTTGAATCCTATTTTTTCTTAAAAAGTGTATTTTGGTTGTAATTTATTTTAGGAGACCCATTTTAGACCTCACAATTCCCCTAGTGTCAGCACATCCTCTAATAGGTTCATGATATATTGGATAGAGCCAATGCTAAGTACAAGAAACGACATGATCAACATCGGGTGCCACACAACTTCCAATTGCATGACAAAGTGTGGCTACATTTGAAAAGGAGCACCTTGCTGGATGCCATCGCAAGCTTCACTCGCTCTGATATAGGCCATACACAATCACCAAGGTTTTAGGGGACAATGCCTTCGAGCTCAGTATTCCACCATTCCTTGGAATGCACCCAATGTTCCATTTGGACCACTTTCGGCCCTACTTTTCACCTCTACTAGACACATCTGACATGGCATAACACCTCACACCAATAGAGTTAAACCCAGAATGCATGGAACAAGCCAAAACTAATCAGATCATGAACACATAGATCAAGAACAACCTCAAACAGAGGATCTATCTATATCGAGCTATCAAATCAGGCCAACACATCCACCAGGGAAAGTGGTTCACCAGGGACCAGGTTCAACATAATTTTTTTCACAGCATGGAGGCTCTACACACAATGTGTACCATTTCTAGCTAAGGGGGGTGGAATGATCTAGGTGGATATTTTTGGATACCCACTTATTACACCTAGACCATGAGTCAGTATTTATTATTTTTAGCAGTTTTTTAGGTCCTGAACTTTTGAAGCAGTTTTGACCCCCATAAATGGTGTTTTCTTGAGGTCTATAGCAAGCTAGTTATTCTGGTGTGAGCCTGCAGTAAAACCTTTGGTGCTTGAATATATATTTCCTACGATATATCATATGCACCAAACAAAGATAATATAACCAAGTTATGACCCCGATAATTTGGATTCCCAACTAACCCCAACGGGTCCCACAAACTCTTGTTGTTTCATCTCTTGGGGTTATGGTTTTGGTTGTTTAGGGTTTCCTATGATTTTCAATAATAAAAAGGCCCTTGAGCCTCATTGTAACACATTTCAGAGGCTTGTAACCATCACATCTCTTTCCCAGAGATAAGCTACTAGCGCCCTAGATATTTTATTTCCATTCTTTTTGTAACCATATTCCAGTTATTTGATATTAATGAAATGAAGTGTTATTTCTACTAAATCCTTGCGTTTATGTGTATTTAAGCTTGTAATCGTATTCTTGCATAATTCTCTATCAGTGGTATCAAAGCGGTATTCTCTTTCTCGATCCTTCTTTGCATGTTTCCAATGGGGTCAGGGTATAAGAAGTTAGAGCTCGATCTAGTTGACCCTTTGCAAGATTAACCTCACAAACCCTGACGACCTCCCATAATGAAGGAAAAGAAATATGAGGGAGTAGGAGATCCTATAAAAATATTGCTCGAGGAGGCCGTCGGCAAAAAAATGAATGAGATCATGAATAAATTTTCCCATATCCTTCAACGGATTCCCACCAGCAGTGCATCTATACCCAAAAGCAACTCTCGAGGAACCACTCCTTTTAAGGTACAAGTAAAATTTGACATTCCCATATTTGAGGACCAAATAGATGGAAACATCATAGATAGATGGTTGAATCTATTAGAAGGATATTTCTTGGTTCATGACTTTTCCAATCGGGAAAACATTACCTTTGCACTCCTTAAAGCCGCCCCCCATTTGAAGGACTGGTGGGTAACCTACTGTGAGTAAAAGGACAATAGGGAACCTTCTCTATTCTCGACCGCACCCACTTTGGATTCATTCTGAGATGCCATCGATGAACAATATTATTCTATGGGGAGTTATGAGGAAAAATACATACACTGGACTACACTATGGCAGAAAATAGATCAAGATGTGCATGAGCTGAGAAATTTGTTCCATACCCTAAGCAAAAAGTTGGGTATCAAATATTTAGAGAAACATTTGATGTTGAACTACTGCAATTTTCTGTAGGTATAGATTCGGGAGGAAATTAAGTTACTTGACAACTCCTCGCTTGTTGCAGCATACCGATATGATTCCAAGATTAAGCATAAATTCAAACAGAAGAATCAAGAATTTGGATCTATGAATCAGAAGCAAGGGAAAGGTGCTTCGAAACAATAGAATAAATGAAAAAGCCAAGACGAAGGCCACAACACTCAGAATCTGTAAGAAAATAAAAACATTTTGAAGCCAAAGAAGGACACGGGAAAGTGGTGTGAGTTCCTTAAGAGCTCCACTCGCAACACAAGTGAGTTTTTGGCTAGACAGTCATTGGTGGCTGAGCTGAAGGCTTTTGAATCAAATACATGCTCCAACTTTGAATCATAACCTGATAAGCGGAATGAAAAATGGAAGTATATCATTGATGTGGAGCCCAATACCACCATTGCTACCATGAAGATCTAGAAGGAGGAACCAGAAGATCCAAAGGAGTGGGAGCAGCTCTTCCATTCCCAGATGTGGGTAAAGGGTTCCCTGCTATAGTTCACTATCCACAACAGGAGCCAAAAGAACCTCATTTCAGCATAGGTTGTGAAGTAGCTGGGCTTTTTGACTACAACACACCCATAGCTGTACACCATTGGTTGGCTTCACCAGGGATGGGATCTCGACGTTAGCTAGAAGTGTCTCCTTCCCTACTACCTCAACCCCTTCATAGATGATGTATTATGTGACATTTCTCCTCTTGATGTTTATGATGTATTATTATTCCATCCATACTTGTGGAAGTGACATGCCCTGTATGAATTTAGGCCTTTCATTGTTATTGTTAATTTTGGCAATAAGTCGTATAGGATACCGGAGGTAGAACCACCTACCTCCATCTCTTTGGTTACTACAAAACAATGCAGTAAACTTATTTCAAAAACCAGGATTTCTTTTTCATGATGATCCGCCCTCAGCTAAAGAAGCAAATTATGGCCACGACCTCCAGATAGGGCTCCTCTGGACGAAAACAACAGATGGAAAAAGTCGTGGAGGAGTATGGGGAAATATTCACCTCACCTGCAGGGTTGCCTCTACATTGTCAGGTCAAGCACCCCATCGATCTGACCCGAGGTACATTATTTCCCAATGGAAAAATTTATCGACACTCTGTTATGGAGAATGACGAAATCAAGAGGCAGATTTAGGAGATGCTACAAAAAGGTCACATCTGGCTGAGTTCATCTTCCTGTGGAAGCTTGATCGTGTTGGTGTAGAAGAAGGATGGGACTTGGGGACTCTGTATTGACTATTAGACGTTAAAAAATATCACTATCCAAAATAGGTACCCGATCCCATGGATTGATTACCTTCTATACCCACTCAAGGTGGAAAAATATTTAAGAAAGATCAACTTGAAGTTCAGGTATCAACAGGTACTAATAAAACCCTTTGATGTGTGGAAGACTACCTTCAAATCTATGGAAGGCCTTTTTGAATGCCTGGTCATGAATTTTAGGTTGATAAATGCTCTGAAACCTTCCTGACGCTGATGGATGACATATTGTAGCCATTCACCAACTCATTTCTAGTGGTGTACATGGATGACATCCTGATCTTTAGCGAGATTTGGGAAGAGCTCCTCCACCACATCCAACATGTCCTCCAAACACTGTGAAAACACAAGTTGTGTTCCAATTTGGATGAGTGCACTTTTGGCATGACCCAGGTTCAATATCTATGATACATTATTGATGAGCGAGGGGTGCATGTGGATCTATCCAAGATCAAAGTAATTCAAAATTGTTCTGCCCCAATCACTCTAATAGAGCTCTGCAACTTTCTGGTTCTTTCCAATTTCAACAAAAGGTATGTGTTGGCATTCTCTCATATCACTTAGCCCTTGATTCAAGTTACCAAGGGAGGAGCAAAAGAAAAATTATTTTGGTCTGAATCGCAATAGAATGCATTTGTAGAATTGAAACATCACCTATGCTATGCAATAGTGCTCACATTACTATACATGAAACAACCATTTGAGATCAAGATAGATGCATCTAACTATGATATTGGGGCAGTTCTTACTTAACAGGGGCATCCACTGGCTTATCACAGTAAGAAAATTTATGAAACATTTTGGAAGTATCCCACTTATGACAAAGATATGTATTCCATTATGTAGGCTTGCCGACAATGGAAGTATTACATTTTCGGGGAGGAAAAGTCATCCACATAGACCACCGACCCCTGTAGTTGATATATACACAAGGGAAGTTGAAAAATTATCGTCGTTGAATATGGTCCACACACCTGAAATCATTTCATTTGAACATCAAGTATAAGAAGAGAAGCACCAGTAATGTTATATACTACCTCAGCTAACCATTAATCATGGTTCTATCAACCGTGCTCAACCCTTGTGGGCACAAGACTTCCTACTAGTCGCTTATACACAAAAGCAATCTAGAAATCAGCCACACATTCAAGACGCTCTTAGAGAGTAAGTAAGTTCCAAATTTTCAACTCCTCGATGTGCTGCTATGTCACCTAGGAAACCTATAGCTAGGTCTTGGGCATTTCAGGGTCAAAAAATAGCAGTTGTACTACAAAAGTATTTCTATTGGTTGAACCTTGGACATGATGTTAGGAATTACATCAAACTATGCACTTCCTATGCCATTTCCAAACCGACCATCAAGAAGCAAGGCCTCTACACTCCGCTGACTACCCCTAGTGGACCTTGGAAATCCATCTCCATGGATTACATGTCAGGCCTCCCTTCTCCTAAGCATGTAAATGCTTTTGTTTTCATGTTCGTCGATAGATTCTCTAAGATGGCCATTATGGCATCCAACAAGAAGAATATCACAACATAAGCCACTGCTAAAATCTTCTTTGAATGAGTGCAGGTGCATTTTGCGATCCCACAATATATCATCTCAAATTGGGACAACAATTTCCTCAATACATGTTCGTCATGCCTATGGTCGATGCTAGACACCAAGCTCACCAAATACATAGCTTTCCATCCCCAAAATGATGGACAGACAGGGATTATCAACATGATGATCATACATGTTTTGTGCATGTACAACTCAAAGAATCCACGCACATGGGCCTAGAGCCTCCCTTATGTACAACATAGCTATAACTGGGTTCTCCACACCTCAACCGGCCACAACCCCTTTCAGGTGGGATTTGGATTCTAGCCATTATGTACCATTGATCTAGGCATGCCATTTGCATCAACTCATTGAGATTTGGATCATGCCCAGTCTAAAGCTAACAAGGCGAACAACTTCATTGAGCACCTCATTAGGGGTGTTTTGAGGTAAAAATGGGCCTCCTAAGGAAGTTATTAAATAATAGTGGAAATAATAAAACAATATTAGATTACATCATCAAATTTTAGATGGAAAAAATAAAATGATATTTTTTGAACTAATATTTTCAAGTTATCTCCCTATGGTTTACTCAAATCTCGAGAGGAAACACTTGTTGGATGCAAAATTTGATTCCCCATACAAGGAGTAACCATGTTTCATCATTTCGATGGACCCCACTACATGAAAAATGAGAAATACATGAAAAACGTGATTGCAATCATGCTTTTTCATGTATTTCTTATTTTTCGTGTAGCAGAGTCTATTGAAAGTATGAAACATGGGTACTCCTTGGATGAGGAATTCATTTTTTCATCCAATGAATGCCCCTGCTTGAAATTTGAGTAATACCTTAGGGAGATATGTTGAAAATACGAGTTTAAAAAATATTTTTTATTATTTTATTATTTTTTAATATTTGTACTTTGTTACTCCAAAAATGGTCAACCATCCCCCATAGTTGACATCATCATCTTGAATCCTATTAGTTCTTATAAGGGTTATTTTGGTTGTACATTTTTCTTAGGAGGCTGATTTTAGACCTCAAAATTTCCCTAATGTCAGAACATCTGCCAATAGGTTCATGACATATTGGACAGAGCCAATGCTAAGTACAAGAAGTGAGATCAACATCGAGTGCCACACAAATTCCAGGTTGGCGACAAAGTGTGGCTACATTTTCCAAAGAAGCGTCACGCTGGACTGCACCATAAGCTTCGCCTGCTATGATATCGGCCATACACCATCACTAAGGATGTAGGGGCAATGCCTTTGAGATCAGTATTTAACCATTCCTTAAAGTGCACCCAGTATTCAATGTTGACCTCCTTCGGCCCTACTTCCCACCTCTACTAGACACATCTAACATGGCATAACAACTCACAGTAACAAATTTAAACCAAAAATGAAAGGAACAGGCCACAACTGATTGGATCAGGGAAAAACAAATTAAGAACACCCACCAATAGATGATCTAGCTATATCGAGTTTTCAAATAAGGCCAACTCCTCCACCAGGGCAAGTGGTGCAACAAAGACCAAGTTCAACGGAAATTTCCTCACCTTAAGGAGGCTCTGCACACAATGGGGCCATTGCTTCCTCAGGGGGGAGAAATGAGCTAGGTGGATAAGGGTGGCGACCCACCTATTCCACCTAGGCCATGATTCAGTTTCATTAGTTTCCTTTTTTATAGCATAATTTACTATTTTGACCACCAAATGTCATTTTTTTACGGTCTATTGCAAGCCAGTGCCTATGGAACATGCTTCTGGAAAAACGTGTAGTACTTTGAGATATTTTTCTCATGATATATTATACATGGAAAACAAATAATATGAGAAAGTTACAACCCTGAGAATTTGGCTACCAAACTAACCCCAACGAGGCCCACAAACTCTTGGTGTTTCATCTCCTGGGGTTCGGGTTTTCCTATGTTGTTCGATAATAAAAAGGCCCATGAACCTCATTGTAACATAGTTCAGAGGTATGTAGCTACCACATCTCTTCTTAGAGATAATATATGAGCATCCTAGCTAGTTTATATCCATTTTTCCTATAAGCATATTTCAATTATTTGATATTAATGAAATGAAGTGTTATTTCTACTACATATCTATGTTTATGTGGATTTTTTCATTTTATTATGGCCCTACATAAGTCTGGATTAGTGGTATCACAGTGGTCTGGTCTTTCTCAATCCTTCTTTGTATGTTCGTAATGAGGTGAGGGTATAAGGAGTTAGGGCTCGATCTTTTTGACCCTTTGCAAGATCAACCTCACAAACCCTGACGCCCTCCATTGGCAGAGGAAAAGAAATATGATGGTGCAGGAGGGCCTATTAAAATATTGCTCGAGGAGGCCCTCGAGAAAAAAATGAACGTGATTATGGATTACTTTGCTATAACCCTTCAAAAACTACACACCGACGACACATTTGCATCCAACAACTACTATGGAGGTGTCACTCCTTTTAAGGTACAATTAAAATTTGGCATTTCCATATTTGAGGGCCAAATAGATGCAAACATATTAGATAGATGGTTGAGTCTATTAGAATTATATTTCTCGGTTCATGACTTTTACAACTGGGAAAATATTAATTTTTCACTCCGCAAAGAAACCCCCATGTCAAGGACTTGCGAGAAACCTACTATGAGCAAAAGGACGAGAGGGAAGCCTCTCTGTTCTTAGGCGTACCCACTTGGGATTCGTTCCGGGACACCATCAAGGAACAATATTTTCCCTTGGGAAGCTATGAGGACAAGTACATATAATGGACTGCATTGAGGAAACAAAGGGATCAATATGTGCATGACATGACGAATATGTTCCATACCCCACACACATAGCTGGGTATCAAATATTTGGAGAAACATTTGCTGTTGAAGTACCACATTTTTCTTCACATATACATTCAGGAGGAAATGGATTTCCTTGACAACTCCTCGTTTGATGAAACATATCGGTATGTTGACAAGATTGAGAAAAAATTCAAACAGATGATGCGAGACTTTGGATATATGAATCAAAATCAAGGGAAAGGTACCCCCAAACCGTAGAGCAAAGAACAAATACAAGGCGGGGCGGCCTAGGAAAACCCACCAAAGTCATAAGTAAATAACAATTCCACGAAGCCAAAGAAGAACACGGGAAAGTGGTGTGAGTTCCATAAGACCTCCACTCACAACACAATGGAGTGTCATTCTAGGCAGTCACTGGTGGCTGAGCTGAAGGCTTCTGAATTGGATGCATGCTCCAACTCTAAATTAGAACCCAATAAGGGGAATGAAAAATGGAAGAAAATTATCGATGTGGATCCCAATGCCACCATTTCCACAATGAAGATCTAGAAGGAGGAACCAAAAGATCTAGAGGAGGGGGAGTGCCTCTTCCATTCCAAAATGTGGTTAAAGGGTTCCCTATTACAGTTCATTGTCCATAGTGGGATAAAAACTAACCTGATTTCAGTCGAGGTCATGAAGCGACTAGGCTTTCCAACCACAACATACCCACAACTATACACCATGGGGTGGCTTCACAAAGAATGGGATCTCTGCATAAGCCAACAATTCCGCCTTCCCTACAACCTCAAGCCCTTCACATATGAGGTATTATTTTACATTGCTCCTCATGATGTTTCTAATGTATTATTAGGCCAACCATACTTGTGGAAGCAACACATTGTGTATGAGTCAATTCATTGCATTGTTTTTGTTACTTTTGGCAGTAAGTTGTACAGAATACCAAAGGTAGCACCGCCTACCATTAGGGGAATTTCAAGGTCTAAAATGGGCCTCCTAAGAAAAATTTACAAAAAAAATAAACTTTATAAGGACCAATAGCATTCAAGATGATGATGTCAACCATGGGGGATGATTCACCATTTTTTAAGTAAAAGGGTAAAATATTAAAAAATAATTAAATAATAAAACTAATATTTCAACTCGTATTTTCAAATTATCTCCCAAGTATTTTACTCAAATTTCAAGCGGGAGTACTCATTGGATGCAAAATTTAATTCCATATCTAAGGAGTACCCATGTTGCATACTTTCCATGGACCTTGCTACATGAAAAATGAGAAATACATAAAAAAACATGATTACAATCACGTTTTCCATGTATTTCTCATTTTTTGTGTAGCAGAATGCATAGAAAGTATGAAACATGGGTACTCCTTGGATGAGGAATTAAATTTTGCATCCAACGTGTACTCCTGCTCGAAATTTAAGTAAAAACTTTGGGAGATAAGTTGAAAATATGAGTTGAAAAAGTAGTTTTCCCTCTAAAATTTGATGATGTAATCAAATATTATTTTATTATTTCCATTATTATTTTATAATTTCCTTAGGAGGCCCATTTTAGACTTGAAAATTCCCCTAATGAGCCATCTCTTTGGTCACTGCAAAAAAATGTAGTAAGCTTATTTCCAAAACTAGTAAATTTGTTTTCATGATGATCTGCCCTCAGGGAAAGAAGAAGGTTGTGGCCACAACCTCTAGATAGGGCTACTCCACATGAAAACAAAAAATGGAAAAAGTCATGGAGGAGTACAAAGACATCTTCACCTGACCCATAGGGGTGCCTCTACACTTTCAGGTCAATCACTCCATTGATATGACCCTAAGTGTGTCATTTCCCAATGGATAAATATATCAGTGCTATGTTCAGGAGAACGATAAAATCAAGAGGAAGACTCAGGAGTTTTTGTAGAAAGGTAACATTTGGCCGAGTTCATTGCCCTATGGGAGACTGATTATGTTTTTGCAGAAGAAGGATGGGACTTGGAGGCTCTCTATTGAATATTGGGCACTAAACAAGATCACTTTCTAGAATAGTTACCCGATCCCACGGAGTGATGACATTTTGAACCAAATAGAGTGGAAAAATTATTTCAACAATATTGAATTGAAGTCTGGGTATCATCATGTACCAATCAAACCCTCCGATGTGTGGAATACTGCCTTCAAATCCAAGGAAGTCCTTTTCTAATTGTTGGTAATGCATTTCAGGTTGATGAATTCTTCCAAAACCTTCATGAGGCTGATGGAAGACATATTGCAGCCATTCACCAACTCATTTGTGGTGGTGTACTTGGATGAAATATTGATCCTCAACTAGAATTGGGAAGAGCACCTCCACCATATCTGACAGGTCCTCCAAACACTATGGAAACACAAGTTATGTGCCGATTTGGAGAAGTTCACTTTTGACAAGACCCAGTTTCAGTATCTCGGATAAATTATTGATGAGAGAGGGGTTCATTTGAATCCATACAAGATCCAATTCTTTCGTGATTAGCCAACCCCAATCACTCTAACAGAGCTCCTTAGGTTTCTGGGTATTGGCAATTTCTATCATAGGTTCGTGTTGGGATTCTCTCATATCAATTGACCCTTGATTCAAGTCACCAAGGGAGGAGAGAAAACATAATTCTTTTGGTTTGAATTTCAATAGAAGGAATTCGTATAGTTGAAACATTGCCTCTGCTCTTCACCAGTGCTCACATTACCAGACTTGCAAGAAGCATTTGGGATCAAGATAGATGCCTCTGACTATTCTATTGGTGTATTTATTACTCAAAAAGGGAATCCATTAGCATATCTTAGTGAGACACTTTCCGACATAGTATGCAAGGATCCCACTTATGAAAAAATACATATTCCAATCTGCAGTCTTTCCAAAAATGGAAGCATTACATTTTGGGGAAGGAAACAATCATTAAAACATACGAGTAACCCCTATAGTTCATACATACACAAGGGAAGCTGCAAAATGATCACCATCAGAGGTGGTCCACATACTTGCAATAGTTTCATTTGAACATCAAGTACAAGAAGGGAAGCACCCATAATTTTGTAGATGTCCATAGTTGGAGCCAAAAGAACCTCATTTTAGTAGAGGCCAACAAGGGGTGGCTTCATCAAGGTTGGTATCTCCACATCATCCAACAGTTTTGCCTTCCCTACAACGTCAAGCCCTTCACATATGAGGTATGATTTTGCATTTATCTTCTTGACATTTGTAATGTATTATTAGGCCAACCATATTTGTGGAAGCAACACGAAGTGTATGAGTCCAGGCCTTGCATTGGTTTTGTTTATTTTGGCAGTAAGTTGTATAGGATACCATAGGTAGCACAACCTTCTACCATCTCTTTGAGCACTGCAAAACAATGCAATAATCTCATTTCCAAAACCAAGAATTTTTTTTTCACAATGGTCTACCCTCAGGGCAAGAATAATATTGTGGCCATGACATCCAGATAGGGCTGCTCCACATGCCAACAACAAATCGACTAAGTCGTGGAGGATTATAGGGGCATATTCACCTCACCCGTAGGGGTGCCTCTCAATTGTAATGTCAAGGAATCCATCGATCTGACCCCGGGTGTGTCGCTTCCCAATGGACCAATCTATCGGCGCTATTTTATGGAGAATAACAAAATCAAGAGGAATATTCAAGAGCTGCTACAAAAAGGTCAAATCCGTCTAAGTTCATCGTCCTGTGGGAGCTCGATCATGTTGGTGTAGAAGAAGGATGGGACTTGGAGACTCTGTTAACTATCAGGCACTAAACAATATCACTATCTAGAATAGGTACTCAATCCCACATATTGATGACCTTCTGGACCAAATCAATAAGGAAAAATATTTCAGCAAGATCAACTTTAAGCCTGTTTATCACAAGGTACGAATTGAATGCTTCAATGTGTGGAATATTTCCTTTAAATCCAACAAAAGCCGTTTCAAATGGTTGGTCATGCCTTTCGGGTTGACGAATTCTCCCATAACATTCATGAAACTGATGGATGAAATCTTGCGGAAATTCATAAAATCATTTTTGGTGGTGTACTTGGATGACATCCTGATATTCAACCATACTTGGGAAGAGCACCTTCACCACATCCGACAGGTCCTCCAAACATTGTGGCAACAAAATTTGTGTGCAAATTTGGAGAAGTGAAATTTTGGGATGACCCAGTTTTAGTATCTAGGATACATTATTGATGAGCGAGGGGTGCATGTTTCTCCAACCAAGGTCCAAGTCATCCCTGATTGACTAGCTCCAACTACTCTAACTAAGCTCCGCATATTTCTAGGTCTTGCCAATTTCTATCGCAGGTTCGTGTTGGAATTCCCTCATATCACTTGGCCCTTGAGTCAAGTCGGCAAGGGATGAGCGAAAGAAAAATTATTTTGGTCTGAATCTCAACATAAGGCATTCTTAGAGATGAAACATCACCTTTACTTTGCACCAGTGCTCACATTACCGGACTTGCAACAACCTTTTTAGATCAAGAGAGATGTCTCTGACTATGCTATTGGGGAAATTCTTACTCAACAAGGAAATCCAATGACATATTAGAGTGAGACACTTTTCGACATAGTTTGGAAGTATCCCACTTATGACAAGGAGATGTATTCCATTGTTTAGGCTCATCGACAATGTAAGCATTACATTTTTGGGAATGAAATGGTCAACCACACAGACCACTGACCCTTGTAGTTCATACAGACACAAGGGAAGTTGCAAAATGATCGCCATCAGAAGTGCTCCACATAAATTCAAAATTTTCACTTGAACATCAAGTAGAAGAACGGAAGCATCAATATTTTTTCATACTGCCTCATCCAACCACCAAACACTGACCACTGTGCTCACCTCTTGTGGGCATGAGACTTTCGACTAGCCCCTTCTCTTCAAAAGAAATCCAGAATTCATCCACACATACAAGATGCTCTTGAAGGGTAATAAAGCTCAAAATTTTCACCTCAAGGGTGCGCTTATATGTGACTTCGGACACCTTTGTGCTCCTTCAAGCAAGTGTGCCAATATGGTTTGTGAAGTGCACTATAGTTGGGTCACTCGGCATTTTGGTGTTGAGAAAAATGTGGCATTACTACAGAAGTATTTCTATTGTCTGAACCTTCGTCGGGATGTTGGGAAGTACATCAGATCCAGCATTGCCTGTGCCATTGCCAAACCGACCATCAAGAAGCAAGTCCTCTATATTGTGATGCCTACTCCTAGTCAACCTTTTGAATCCATCTGCATGGATTACATGTCGGGCCTCCCTTCTACTAAGCATGCAATTACTGTGTTTTTGTGGTCGTCGACATATTGTCAAATATGGCCATTATGGCGACATGCAAGAATAATACCACAGTATAAGGCATTGCAAAAATCTTCTTTGAAAAAGTGTGGGTAAAACTTGTTATCCCAGAGTCTATCATCTCATATCAGTATAACAGGTTTCTCACTACTTTGGACCAGCCTCTAGTCTATGTTGGATGCCTAACTCACGGGACTACGGCAAAAATTGTAGTACACAAAGAGATATTTTTGATGATATAGCGTACACACCAAGCGGAGGTAATATGACCAAGTTATGACCCTGGTAAGTTGGTTGCCCAACTAACCTCAACACGGCCCACAAATGCTTGGTGTTTCATCTCTTGGTTAGGGTTTTGGTTGTTTAAGGTTTTCCTACATTATTCAATAATAAAAAACCACTTAAGCGTCATTATAACATAGTCCAGAGGTCTATATCCGCCACATATTTTCTCAGATATAAGCTATCAGCACCCTAGCTATTTTATTTCCATTATGTCTATAATCATATATCAGTTATTTGATATCAATGAAAGGAAGTGTTATTTTTTATGCATATCTGAGTTCATGAGTATTTTAGCATTTTATTGTGTTTTTGCAAAATTCTGGATCAGTGGTATGAGAGCGATTTGTTCTTTCTTGATCCTTCGTTACACGTACCCAATGACGCTGAGGTATAAGTACTTAGGGTAAATTTGGTTAACCCTTTACAAGATCAACCTCGCAAACCCATACGACTTACCATGGTGGAGGAAAATAAATATGAGGGAGCAAGACATCTTATAAAAATATTTCTCAAGGAGGCCCACGAGAAAAAAAGGAACAGGATGATGGATAATTTTTCTGAGATCCTTCAAGGGCCTCTCACCAGTGGTGCATCTGTATGCAGCAGCCACTCTAGATGTGCCACTCCTTTTAAGGTACAATTTAAATTTTACATTCCCATATTTGAGGGAAAAATAGATGCATATGTCATAGATAAATGGTTGAATCTATTAAAAGGATATTTATTGGTTCATGAATTTTCCAATCGGGAAAATATTATTTTTTCACTCAAATTCGAGCCCCATGTCAAGGACTCGTGGGAAACCTACTGTGAGAAAAAATATGAGATGGAACCCTGTCTATTCATAGTCCTACCCACTTGGGATTCATTCCGAGATGCCATCAAGGAAAAATATTATCCCGTAGGGAGCTATGAGGACAAGTACATACAATGGAATATGCTAAGGAAAAAAAAGGGATCAAGATGTGCATGAGATGACGAATCTATTCCATACCTTGCACAAAAATTTGGGTATCAAATATTTAGAGAAACATTTGGTGTTGAAGTACCATAGTTATCTATAGAAATAAATTCAGGAATAAATGGAGTTCCTCGAGATCTCCTCGCTTGGTGAAACATACTGGTATGCTGCCAATATTGAGCAGAAATTAAAACAGAAGAAGCGAGACTTTGGATCTACGAATCAGAAGCAATGGAAAGGTGCCCCCAAACCATAGAAAAATGTACAAAGCAAAATCGGGGTGTCTTGGGAAAAACCACCAAATCTGCAAGAAAATAACAACACCACAAAGCCAAAGAAGAACACGTCGAAGTGGTGTGAGTTCCATAAGAGCTCCACTCACAACACAAGTGAGTGGCAAGCCAAGCAATCACTGGTGGCTAAGTTGGAGGATTATAAATTGGATGCACGCTTTGACTTTGAATCAGAACCTGACAAGGGGAATGAAAAATGGAAGCAGATTATCGATGTGGATCCCAACACCACCGTTGCAACCATGAAGATCGAGAAGGAGGAACCAGCAGATCCAGAGGAGGGGGAGTGTCTCTTCCATTACCAGATGTGGGTAAAGGGTTCCCCGCTATAGCTCATTGTCGACAGTGGGAGCCAAAATAACCTCATTTCATCATAGGTCCTGAGGCTTTTGGACTTGCCGACCACAACACACCCATAGTTGTACACCATCGGGTGGCTTCACCATGTATGGTAACCTCATGTTAGCTAATAGTGTAGCCTTCCTTACAGCATCAAGCCCTTCAAGGATGAGGTATTATGTGACATTGTTACTTTTGATGTTTGTGATGTATTATTAGGCCAACCATACTTGTGCAAGTGACATGTTTTATATTAGTCCAGGCCTCATGATCTTATTTCTACTTCAGGAAATAAATTGTACAGGATACCAGAGGTAGCACCACCTATCACCATCTCTTTGGTTACTACAAAACAATGTAGTAAGCTCATTTCCAAAACCAAGAAATTTTTTTTCCTGTTGATCTACCCTCGGGGAAAGAATAAAATTGTGGCCATGAGCTCTAGACAGGGCTCCTCCACACGACAACAACAAATGGACAAAGTCATGAAGGAGTACGGGGACATCTTCACCTCACCCGCAGGGCCGCCTCTGCACTGTCATGTCAGGAAATCAATTTATCTAAGCCTAGGTGCGTCACATCCCAATGGAAAAATCTATAGGTTATCTGTTCTAGAGAATGACAAAATCAAGAGGCAGATTCAGGCGTTTCTGCAAAAAGGTCACATTCGGAAGAGTTCATTGCCCTGTGGGAGCCTGATCATGTTGGTGCAGAAGAGGGATGGGACTTCGAGAATTTGTATTTTCTATCGGGCACTGAACAATTTCATTGTCTGGAAATATAGGTACCTGATCCCACAGATTGATAACCTTCTAGACCAATTCAAGGGGGGAAAAATATTTCAACAAAATCGACTTGAATTTCGGGTATCACCAGGTACCAATCGAAACCTCTGATGTGTGGAAGACTACCTTCAAATCCAAGGAAGTCCTTTTTGAATTGTTGGTGATGTATTTTTGGTTGATGAATACTCATGCAACCTTCAGGAGCCTAATGGAATACATCTCGCGGCCATTCACCAACTCATTTGTTGTGTTATACCTGGATGACATTATGATCTTCAACTAGACTTGGGAAGATAACCTCCACCACATTTGATAGGTCCTCCAAACACTACAGAAACATAAGTAGTGCACCAATTTGGAGAATTGAACTTTTGGAATGACCCAGTTCTAGTATCTAGGATACATTATTGATGAGTGGGGGGTGCATGTGGATGCAACCAATATCTAATTCTTTCACGATTGGCCAACCCCAACCACTTTAACAGAGCTCCGCATCTTTCTAGGTCTTGCCAATTTCTACCAGAGGTTCATGTTGTGATTCTCTCATATCACTTGACCCGCCAGTCCTTAGCCTCAGCGCGCCTGCCCGCGCAGCGACGGGACTGCCACCTGTGGTGTTGCTGGGAGACTGTGTGTGGTTTGTGAGCGTGAGCGCAGGTGGGCGTGCGTGATTTTTCTCGTGGGTGACGTGTCCTGGGTGCGCCGAAAGTAGGAAACATTGTTGAGAGGAAAACGATCATCCACACAGACCACTGAACCCTGCATTTCATAAAAACCCAAGGGAAGTTGCAGAACGATAGATATTAGAGGTGGTCCACATACATGAAATAGTTTCATTTGAACATCAAATACAAGAAATAAATCATCAATATATTTGTAGATTTCCTCAACTGACCACCGATCATGGCGCTAACCACCATGCTCAACTCTTGTGGGCATGAGACTTCCGACCAGCCGCTTCTCTACAAAAGCTATCCACAATTCAGCAACACATACAAGATGCTCTTGGATGGTAAGAAATTCCCAAATTTTCACCTCCAGGATATGCTACTATGTCACATGGGACACCTTTGTGTTCCTTCAAGTGAGCGTGCCAAGATGGTTTGGGAAGTGCACTACAGTAGGCAGTCTAGAAATTTCGGGGTCTAGAAAATAGTGCCAGTATTGCAAAAGTATTTCTATTGGTCGAAACTTCAACTAGATTTCACGAAGTACATCAAATCTTAGACATCTTACAACATTTCCAAACTGACCATCAAGAAGCAAGGCCTCTATACTCCACTTCCTACCCATAGTTGACCTTCGAAATCCATCTTCAGGGATTACATGTTAGGCCTCCCTTCTACTAAGCATGGCAATGGATGTGTTTTTTTGGTCATCAACAAATTCTAGAAGATGGCCATTATGGCGGCTTGTATGAATAATATCACAACAGAAGCTACTGCTAAACTCTTATTTTAACGAGTGTGGGTAAACTTTGGGATCCCACATTATATCATCTCATATTGGGATGGCAGGTTACTCAATACATTTTGGTCCTGCCTTTGGTCGATGTTGGACACTAAGCTCACCAAGTCCACAACTTTCCATCCCCAAATTGATGGACAAAAAAATGTTGCTAATATGATGATCATATATATTCTGCACATGTAAAACTCAAATCATCCATGCACATGGTATGATAGATCCCCAAGATACAACACATCTATAACCATGCTCTCCATAGCTCAACCAGACAAAGCCCTTTTCAGGTGGGATTGGTATTCCACCCATTATGTCCCATTGATGTAGTCATGCCATTTGCGGCTACTTAGGTTGGTTCGTCTCATGTCTAGTCTCAAGCTTGCAAGGTGAACAACTTCATTGAGTGCATTAGACGCGTTTACCAATACGTTCATGACATATTAGAGAGAGCCAATGGTAATTACATCAGCAACATGATCAACATCTAGTGCCACATAACTTCCACGTGGGATACAAAGTGGTGATAAAATTGTAGAAGGAGTGCCTTGTTGGACCCCATTGCAAGCCTCACCTGGTCTGATATGGGCCATACAACTCACAAAGGTTGTAGGGGAAAATTCCATCGAGCTCAATATTCCACGATTCCTTGGTCTGAACCTAGTGTTCAATGTCGACTTCCTTCGGCCCTAATTTCCACCTATACTGGACCCATCTAACATTGCAGAACAAGTCACACCAATAGAGTTAAAGCTAGACTGCATGGAACAAGCCAAAACTGATCAGATCATGGACACATATATCAAGAACACCTTCCAAAAGAGGATCCATCTATATCGAATTGTCAAAGTTGGCCAATTTCTCCACCAAGTAAAGTGGTTCACCAAGGACCAGGTTGAATAGAAATTTCCTCGCCTCATGGAGGCTCTGCATGCAATGGGGACCATTGCTTCGTAAGGGAGAGGAATGATACAGGTGGATATTGGTGGCCACACACCTATTCAACCTATACCTCCATTTAGTTTCATCATTTTCCTCTTTTATAGCAGCATTTACTATTTTTAGCGGTATTTCAGGTCTTGAAATTCTAGAGAAATTGCGGCAAAACATATAGTAATTAAAGGGATATTTCTGATGATATATCTATTGGGCTGAAATTAAGGTATGTTTTCACCCTATAAATACTTCCAATTATGACACAATCTTAGGAATTCTTTCTCATTTTAACAATAAAAAAGAAAATATTTATGAAAACCAGAGCAATTGGGCTAACGACAAAAAAGAACATTTCTATAACGGAAATTTGACTTATTATATCTCCATATGCAAGAAGGTAGAGCATCTAGACCAATGGAAAACGGAAGACAACTGATATACATGAACGTATGGAGTCTCAATAACTCCCAGAAGCCAGCAGAAGGCAGAAAGACAGATTCAAGATTGAAGACTCAGACGATAGCCACGCGTAGTGGTCTATCGCCTGGAGAATACTATCTCATTGCACGAAAATGCCTTTAAAAGGGCCAGGGATGAAATAGATAGGGATAGGATTTTTCCTTCTGTAATCAACGCATTAAGAAAAATTTGTCAAATTGGATTTCATGTATTATCCTTTGATTTAATAAATAGTTTTGATGTTTTGAACAATTATCTTCTGAGTTTTTCATTGCATTAAAGCTTCTAGTGGTTTGGGCCCAACCCCTGGGATTTTCCACGCCAATTTCTGTGTTGTGTTAGTTATAGAATAAAATTCCAGTTATTTTATGTGGTTGTAAAATACTTTTCTACTCAATAAATTTACAGTTTCTCTTCCTTTGGAATAGTTTAGTATTTGTGCTGCTTGATTTAGAGTAATCGCGTTCACATCTTCTGGTTTATAATAGTGCTTCACCACTGTTAGATGTTTCCATTTTCTTCCAATGCTCTTGCAATCGATTTATGAATCGTAGAACAATTACTATTCGATGCTACTTGTCTTTATGGATTAAATTTTTCTTTCAGCATAGTAAGGCGTCTAATTGTTGATTAATGTCAGTTAGTCAGGTTACAAAGAGAATTCCATTGCAAAAGTATATAAGTAATTTATGTTCCATTCATTTAGATTGTTGTTCAAATCATTAATAATGTTGTTCAATTCATTTATATTTATGTTAAACTCATTAAGAATGTTGTTCAATTAATTTCGAATTTTTTTTTCAGTTCATTAAGATTGATTCTCAAACCATCATTCTGTCGTTCAATCATAGGATTCTCTTTTCTAAACTAGACAGAATAATTAGCTACAGTTTACCAAATTGATTGAATTCAGAATATTAATTAATCCTTCCTCATCAGTAACATAGAGTAACTATCAGTTGATCTCACTTGAATATATTGTGCCTACACCCTTGAAATTAGAAGACTTACCTCGGGTTGACAATTAGATGAGAAGCCCAAAGGTTTCCTATAATAAGCCACCTCTATGAGACCAACATTTTTGGCACCATTACTAGGGAGAGTGTTAAGAGTGATATCCTTTATTCATCTTTCTCCATTGCTGTGAAGAATTGGGCATTGAAAACGAGACGTAAGAACCTACGTGCTGGCAAGAAAAATGCTTTCTCTCTAGCCCGCTTCTCAGCAAAATTTTACAAGACCAGTATAATAGGTGCTCTTGCTTTATGAATAGGAAGCAAAATATAGAAATAATTCGAAATAACTCTCAAAAATCCTCACAATCCCAAGGACCGGTGATCCTTGAAATAACAACATATATAGATGAAATCATTAAGAAAGATGAATCTCAGGCATCCATAGGACCTAGAACTATTCAAAGTCCTATTACACTCCCTCAGGCGGCATCCTCGCCATATGTATCCCATGCAAATATTCACTATGAAATAGAAGGATTTGAGCAAAGCCTTCAGACTGCTGATCATATAAGTTTTGATCCTTTGAGAGAGGGACGTTCTTGTAATTTACAGGAAGGGGAAGCAGAAACTAGTGGTGTAATTCAAATAGAAGCTCTGGAGCCTAATTCGCTTGAAAGAGTGATCGAGACAGAGGTACTCAGGATCCCAGATTAGGGAAGCGGTGTAAAGTCTCCTCCTCATTCACCTCCCAAACCCACGAGGATTACTCCTCCAGAACAATAAAACCCTGAATATTTTTGACACCTCTTTGATCAAATGGAAAATAATCAAAATTAGACTCAGAGGCAGACATCAACATTGGAATACCCCATTGTTGATCATGTTGCAAACGCCCCTATGAAATACATTCCCTTGCACAACATTCCCACCTTCCATGATTTGACCATGAAAGATCCTGATGCATTCCTAATTGAATTTAATGTCTTATGTAAGGGGTATAAATACACCACTGATTCTCAGAAACTAAAACTATTTCCCTCTACCTTAAAGGGAACAACACTACACTAGTTCATGGGACTAGGTGGGGGAACCATCAATACCTGGGACCAAATGAAGAACATTTTCCTTAACAAATATCAATACTAGTGTTGAACCCTAGATCTAAAAGGTGAAGTTTTCAATATGTCTGCAAAATACAATGAAACATTATAAGAGTACATAGAAAGATTTCAATACAATTTACAAAGGTCTCCATAGACCACGCTATCCAAAGACATCTTAAAAGCCACAACGATTAAAGGAATGATGGAAGAATTGGTTGAAACACTTAACATAATGGGAAAAGGAGACATTTACCAGGAAGAATATGATGAGATTATTTCCCTGTGTATTAGATGCTCTCGGGGTAGTGTGCACAATCTGCCAAATGGGTGTGATTCTATAAAAAATATCTTAAACAGTCTAATGGAAATGTTACTAGAGCAGTGTTTGGAAATATTTTGGAAGATTTAAAAATTGACATTTTGGGTACTTTGACAACATAGCTCGACGTTTTACAAGCCAACTAGAAAAAAGCTATAGCAGAACAAAACTTGGATGCCTTTTTCCCGCGATGTCAGAAGAAGCACAACAAAAGGGAATGCCCTTTAGGCATGGTTAAAACTTGTGCCATCTGCACTAAGGATCATACCACAGACCAATTTCCTTCACTCCCCGGGTTGAAAGAAGTTTACAAGGAAGCAGAGGAAGAGATAGAACGAGTCTACCTAATGAATCAGCGTCGAAAATGGCAGGCACAACCGAGTATGCCCCAAGACCTACCTTAGTTCTTTCCTCCTTCGTGGTTTAACCAACAAAACCTAGCAGCAGCTTGGCAGAATCAAAATCCTTTTTCTACATGGCCAAACCAATCATTTCCTATACCACCCTGGCCTACACAACCTTCATCAAGGAACAATTGGCCAAGTTTTCCTTGTTCTCCCCCTTATTGGAAAAATCTTCTATATCAAGCCCAATGGCCAAGCCCTCCCCCTCAAAACACTAATTGTATTGGCAGCGACCCCTGTGAATGAAAAATCTACCAACAGGGGCAGGAACTCAAAATATACTCATGATGCTAGCCCCATACACAGTCCAGCATAACCCACTGCCTATCATACGGCCCCAATTACCAGCCCAACCTGATCCTGATCCCAAAAATAGATTGGTTCAACTAATTCAAATCATAGAAAATCCAAATCCCGACGCTGAGCAGAAGCAGTGCAATGAACTAAAGCTGAGATCAGGATGTACTATATTACCAGTAAAATCCATGACTCCACCTCAGTTCCACGCTGGAAATTCAACAGAACCTATCCAAGAAAATATAACGGGGAAAGAGGTAGGCAAAGATAAAGAAATGATTGACCCACAAGGGCCTGAAGATCTTACGATGTCTCCGCCTCCATTCCTTCAAAGGTTAACTCTACCCAGACCGATACTCTCTCTAGACTTCGACATCCTAGGGGAGTTGAGAAACCTATGCATTAAAATTCCTCTTCTCCAGGCCATCCAAGACATTCCCATATATGCAAATATAATTAAAGAGCTATGTGGGAAAAATAAAGTAAAAAAAACAAAGGCTACACCCACCGTTCATGTGGTAGGGGCGTTATCTGATTTTTTACTAGGTAGGGAACCACCTGTGAAATATGAAGATCCAGGAAATCCCATTGTGACTGTAAAAATCTCTGGCCACCCATTTACAAACACATTGGTCAACTTAGGGGCAACCATTAACATCCTAACCATAGGGGCCTGCGAAAAACTAGGCATATCAGCTCTAGAACCTATGGCTACACTGCTAGAACTTGCTGACAGATCTGTTATCAGAATGGAAGGAATAATGCAAGACATCCTGGTGTCTGTAGACTCGTGGGAATATCCAGCTGATTTTTTAGTTATTAAAACAAACAATAGGATGGACGGGCACCCATTGATTCTTGGGCGAACTTGGTTGGCCACAACCGACGCTTACATCGGCTGCTGAACAGGTTGCATCACTATCACTAGAGGAGATTTTATAAAAAAATATCATTATTTATCTGCCTCCCAAACCAAGCTTACCCATGGTGAAAATTCACAAGCATCCATGTACATACTGGGAGAAAAACATTCTTTCACCTCTGACACTAGTTGAAGCTCTCGAATTTAAGGATAAAACTAAAGACAATGTAATCAATAATTTTATGACTCAGCCACCCACATCTACAAATTTAAAATGCTAGATGTTGAAAATAGTCCTTAAAGACGAAGCTCAAGAGGATCTTGTGACATACCTTGAGGATCAACATATTCCCACAACCGATGTACACAACAACATACCTATTGAGACTGAGCCAGGAAAGGTTCTAAATATTAATGGAAATTTGGATGATGACCAAAAAAAAGATCTCATAAAAGTCCTTCAGAAGTATTAAGGGGCATTTTCTTGGGATTTCCAAGACATGAAAGGTTTATACCCTCAGCTATGCACTCATCACATTTATATCGATAAGGAAATCTGATCCAGGTGGATATTGGTGGCCTCCCACCTATTCCATTTGGACCCGCAGCATCAATTCTTTCAGTTTTTCAGCTTCAGCACAGCTTACTATTTATAGAAGGTTTTCGGGTCCTGCACACCCAGAGCCATTTTGGGGCATTAATAATCCAGGTGGATATTGGTGGCCACCCATCGAGTCCATTTGAACCCCCACCATCAATTATTTCAGTTTGTAAGTTTCGGCACAACTTACTATTTTTAGCAGTTTTTCGGGTCTTAAACTTCCGGAGCCGTTTAATGATCCAGGTGGATATCGGTGGCCTCCCACCTATTCCATTTGGACCCGCAGCATCAATTCTTTCAATTTTTCAGCTTCAGCACAGCTTACTATTTATAGCAGGTTTTCGGGTCCTGCACACCCGGAGCCATTTTGGGGCATTAATAATCCAGGTGGATATTGGTGGCCACCCATCGAGTCCATTTGAACCCCCACCATCAGTTATTTCAGTTTGTAAGTTTCGGCACAACTTACTATTTTTAGCAGTTTTTCGGGTCTTAAACTTCCGGAGCCGTTTTGAGGCCCTAAACGACGTTTTTTGGGAAAACGGAGAGCAACATGGGTCCATCAACTGATGTTGATCATTCAAAAGTTGAAGTCCTCGGATAGATCTTTCTAACGAGCTATTGAGCACGTCAAACGGAGATCGGATGCCAAAGTTCCGCCCCTGGGAAGTTGAACCACCAATTTACCCAAACGGGACCCACAGTTTTGGCGCTTCATCTCCTACGGTTAGGGTTTTGGACGTTTCGGATTCTACATTGTTTCTCAACAATAAATAGGCCCTTGAGCCTCATTGTAATATAGTTCAGGGGGCTGGGAGCCGACACATCTCTTCTCAGAGATAAGCGCGACCAGTGCCCTAGCTCGCCACATCTCCATAATGTCTGTAATAGGCCTGCGAGCCTCAATGTAACACAGTTCAGAGGCCTGCGTATGCTACATCTCTTCTCAGAGATACGCTACCAGCGCCCTAGCTTGTTTCCATTATGTTTGTAAGCTTATTTCAGTCATTTGTTTATTAATAAATTGAAGCATTATTTCCGCTGCATCTCTGTATCTATGGTTATATCTGTATTCTGTTGCGTTCCTGCATAAAATCCGGATCAGTGGTATCAGAGCGGGTCTGCTCTTTCTCTATTTTTCTCTTCATGTCCCCAATGCGGCCAGGGTATAAGGAGTTCAACCTCGCAACCCCGACGACCCCCCATGGCGGAAGGAAGGAAAGACGAGGGAGCAGGAGATCCTATCAAAATATTGCTCGAGGATGCCCTCGAGAAACAGAGGAACGCGATGATGGACAATTTTTTTCTTCTTCAGATCCTTCAATGGCTGCCCACCGGTGGCACATCTACATCCAGCACATCTGCCAACAGGTCTGCGACATCCTGGACAAATCCAACACCAAGTTCAGCAAAAATCCCCCCCCCCCATGGAGGAACTTAACGCAATGGAGACCATTGCTTCCTAAGGAGGGAGGAATGATCCAGGTGGATATCGGTGGCCTCCCACCTATTCCATTTGGACCTGCAGCATCAATTCTTTCAGTTTTTCAGCTTCAGCACAGCTTACTATTTATAGCAGGTTTTCGGGTCCTGCACACCCAGAGCCATTTTGGGGCATTAATAATCCAGGTGGATATTGGTGGCCACCCATCGAGTCCATTTGAACCCCCACCATCAGTTCTTTCAGTTTGTAAGTTTCGGCACAACTTACTATTTTTAGCAGTTTTTCGGGTCTTAAACTTCCGGAGCCGTTTTGAGGCCCTAAACGACGTTTTTTGGGAAACCGGAGAGCAACATGGGTCCATGGACCGATGTTTCTCGTTCAAAAATTGAAGTCCTCGGATAGATATTTCTAACGAGCTATTGAGCACATCAAACGGAGATCGGATGCCAAAGTTACGCCCCTGGGAAGTTGAACCACCAATTTACCCAAACGGGACCCACAGTTTTGGCGCTTCATCTCCTACGGTTAGGGTTTTGGACGTTTCGGATTCTACATTGTTTCTCAACAATAAATAGGCCCTTGAGCCTCATTGTAATACAGTTCAGGGGGCTGGGAGCCGACACATCTCTTCTCAGAGATAACTGCGACCAGTGCCCTAGCTCGCCGCATCTCCATTATGTCTGTAATAGGCCTGCGAGCCTCAATGTAACACAGTTTAGAGGCCTGCGTACGCTACATCTCTTCTTAGAGATACGCTACCAGTGCCCTAGCTTGTTTCCATTATGTTTGTAAGCTTATTTCAGTCATTTTTTTATTAATAAATTGAAGCATTATTTCCGCTACATCTCTGTATCTATGGTTATATCTGTATTCTGTTGCGTTCCTGCATAAATCTGGATCAAAATCCGTCCCATTGGAAAACCTCAGCGAAGGTTAAACCCACACTTAAAAGAGATTGTAAAAGAGGAGGTGCAAAATCTATTAGATGTAAATTTCATTTATCCTATTTTAGACAGTAAATGGGTCTCTCCTCTAGTAGTCATCCCTAAAAATAATGGGAAATGGAGAATCTGCATTGATTACAGAGAATTGAATAAATAAACACAGAAAGACCACTTCCTCCTCCCCTTCATTGACCAAGTCCTGGACACAATAGCAGGGAAACGGTTCTTTTCCTCCCTTGACGGGTTCAGTGGTTACAATCAAATCCAGATAACCCCCGAGGACCAGGATAAGACAACCTTTACCTGCCCATGGGGTACTTTTTCTTATAGAGTTTAACCATTTGGGTTATGTAATGCCCTAGCAACATTTCAGAGAGCCATAATCAACATTTTTTCTGTCTTAATAAATGAGGGGCTTGAAATCTATATGGATGACTTCACACCATATGGGGAGGATTTTTACCAAGCTTTAGAAACACTAGAAAAGGTGTTGGAGCAATGTATTGCTACTCGGTTATGTCTAAGCAATGAAAAATGTCACATGATGATGACCGAGGGAGTGATCCTAGGTCACTACATTTCTACAGTAGGAATACAGGTAGATCCGGCTAAGATAGAGGTAATCCTTCTATTAGCTACACCCTGTACATAGACAGAGGTACACATTTTTTTGGGACATGCAGGATATTATCGCAGATTTATAAAGAATTTCTCACAAATAGCTGCACCTTTGTATGCATTAACTGGAAATTTTGAATTCCATTGGACTGACAAATGTGACACCTCTTTTACATATTTGAATAAACTGGTCTCGATAGCACCAATTCTACGAGGACCTAATTAGAAGCTACCTTTTCACATCTCTTCAGATGCATCTGACACAATAATAGGGGCAGTCCTTGGCCAAGAAGAAGACATAAAAATTTATGCCATTTATTATATCAACAAAACCCTCACTCCTGCAAAATTAAATTATACAATGACTGAAAAGGAGTTCCTAGCTGTTATTTATGCTATTAATAAATTTAGGCACTATATAACTCACTATCAAGTACTCCTATATTGATCACTCTTCCATTAGATATTTAGCCAATAAACTAATAAAAAATGGGAGAATAACTTGTTGGTTGCTGTTATTGCAGGAATTCGATATAACAATCAAAGATCATCTAGGAAAGGAAAACGTAGTCGTAGACTTCCTGTCCAGGGTTCCAAAAATAGATGACACGCTAGCAGTCGATCATCAGTTCCCTAATGAACATCTGTTTGCTGTAGCAGTAAAAACACCATGGTATGAAGACATGGAAAATTAATTGGTAGTAGGGAAGCTTTCCAGACATTTAACATCAAGAGAACATAAACTAATTGTACAATGCAGCGCAAGATTCTCCTGGATCGGTGGATACCTCTTCCATATAGGGGCTGACATGCATATACGTAGATTGATAGCTGGCACATCCCGCTAAACCCACTCAAGTGCATATTTAAAAATGCATGTCCATTTTAAAACCAATTTGATTCATTATCTGGGCTAATCTTTAACACTATGGAGAAGTTGTCTTTTAAACTCATGGTTATTTAAAACCAAACAATCCATCCCAGATTCAATTCTCATGCAGAAGATTTATAATTTAAACAATGGTTATAAAACCATTGGAATGCCCCACCTTATGATTTTTGAATTAATATTCAAATAAACATTTGAACCCAAAGTAATGAACATCAGCTCTCCCATTATGATTATCTGAATGCATATATGTGACTTGTACAAGACCCATTCTATTGGAATCAAATAACATTCGATTCAACATTAACTCAACCCAAGTCTTCGCTCTCACTTTTTATGTGAATTTCCATTCAACGTTTAGCTTTATAAAGTTCGGTTAGAGCGAAGATACTAATGACTCATGGCATTTATATAACCATAGTACATCAATATATTACATTCTCCAACCAAGGGTTTGAAATATTATATAAGACCCTTAACACTAGGTTTTTAAACCCAAGAACTAACATATATGAAAATTGGGACCCGCAACAACCATAACTCACCTTTGCATTAACTGCCGAATGGATCCAATGGTCTATAGTCCATCGCATCCCAAAACCGATTTGTGCACACATCTGACGATCATCACACAACTTTCAACTTTGAATTTTAACAACCAAAAGTTATGCGAAATAGGTGGGTTTGGAATACCACCTATGCCACGTGACTTTTACTGAATGGAATCGCATTCCAAAAAGACAAATTGCTTTCGGCTCCAAGCTTGTGCAAAACCAATGGTTTTGCTCTTCAAGATAGCCTCATGGTTTCACACTCATAGTTCTGTTTCTCACTGCGGCATTCTACTATTCTTCGGTGCCTTCGTTGTTTTAATACGGGATCACTACCTACTTATCTCTCCATATATCAGTTGTGCCTACTGTTGCTTGCGATTCCAGTCTCATGTACTTGGATTCCACTTTCAATCTTCATCCAGGTTGGTGGATCTCTACATAATGTCTACGCAATTCATGCCCTTGAATAGACCAAGTCTCATCAAGCCTTTAATTCACAATTTTAACTACCGAGGTATGTGTAGAGAATGACATTCATTCCACGAGATTCAACCATAGTAGAATCCTGATAAACCTTCAAACCGAATTCAACCACTATACATGTAAGACAGACGGATATAAATTGTAGAATTTAAAACATGCCTCTTAGCTAGTTGATGTCTAAGTTTTTGACAGCAAGCCCATCCTTTGATGGATTCGATCCATCCTGTGATCGATTTACCAAAAATTTTATCACAATTAAATGCACAGTCTCGCACAATCAATCTATATTGTAACAATTTTCATTCACACGCCACATAACTCAACAATGAATATTTTCCCAATAAATAAAAATCACTTAGAGTTTAGATTCTCAAAAACCAATTCATCTGCAAACTCTATAATTCATAGATAAAACCTCTCTATTAAAAACAATATTTACATGGAAAATTCCTTTCAGGCCTATTATTCAATCAGTGGCCTTCTTCCAACTTTTCCCGAAGGTTTACAATCCAAACCCTATTCCTACTCTAACTCTCACTCTTTAGATTTTTCTTTTGCCTTGAAGGATTGATAATTTATACAAATTAGGATGAATAAATTTAGGTTCAATCCCTTCAATTTCTCAACAAAAATCCTCAAAATCTGCAAAGTCCTAAAATCTAGATTCTATCCCTAAATTCTTGAAACTGATTCTAAATCAATTCCTAAATCTCAACTATCTAATTTCCCTCATGTTATCCAATCATTTGGGAACATTTAAAAAATTCTCACAATACTTAATATCTCTCATTAATTAATTAAAATCACTCAAAATCATTTATATTTATGTAGAAATCAAATTTCTCTTGAAAACAAAAGACCCCCTATGTTTAATAAAATACAAAGTATTTTTCTGAACCTAATGCCCCTGCATCAGACTCCCAAGGTTAAAAATGATCATGATCTCCTAATCATGTGCCTTTAATCTCTGCCTTATAGATCCCATACTTTGTTTTACTACTATCCAACAGCTGCATCATCCTTCAGCTACACTTCTCTACGTTTCCATATTTTGTTCTGCATCTTTCCTCCAGCTATACTGTCACATTCTATTCTGGTCTTTCCTTTGCTAAAATTCCTCTACTTTCTTGTTGCTGTATACTTCTTCTGAGACACCTTCATCATCAGTATTTTGATGCTTTCAATCTCTCTGTCCAGCCTTTCTTTTGTCTGGAAATTATTCTTCCTGCCGCTGTTGCTTTCACTTTCTACTGCTGTAGCTGCTTTTGCTTTTGCTGTTATTACTGCCTTCAAGATTGTTGCTGTTGTATCCACCATAGATGTTTCTTCAGTTGCTACTCTTGTTGTCCCACATGTTTCTTCTCCTGTAGATGTTGCTTCCAACATTGTTGTTGCTGCTACCAATGTTGTCTCCCCGATTGTTGCTAACATTGTTTTTACTCCTGCAGATGTCACCGCACATGTTGCTGCCTCTGTGGCTACCTCCCAAACTTCCTAAATATCTCTTAAGATATCTCCCTCTGCAACAATTTTATTCTGCTCATCACCTGCAAATTTATCTTCAAAAAATAAATTATCATTTAATTCTCTATCTGCGGTAACATACTCATTCAGTATACTAGTAAGCATAATTAAATTCTTCAAACTAATATCTGTTCCTATTATTTTCACAACTTCGGGCATATTTACTTTAGTGTCTACCATCTCCTGTTTAAATGTTTTTAGCAAACATTTCAGCCATTCTCTTTGTACTTGTTTCACATCATCAATATGCTGCAATTTAAATTCAGCATCTTGTTCTTCCTTAACAATATTCAGTAATTGTCTTCCACCTTCTTGATTGTTTATGGCAATCAAATCAATTTCTTCAAGCACTGTATCCTCATCCTCAATCAAAATAGAATTCTTATTCTCCACCACTGTCTCAAGTTTAAAAATATGTCCCACAGTCTGCTCTTCGACCATCAGACAAGCCAATTCTTCCTTGTCACCAACAGTAACAAGTTTATTCATGACTGTTTCACCTTCCTTCAAGACAATTCCAAAAGATGGACTATCTTCTGCAATACCTGTAAACACATTTAAATTGTCAATTTAAAAATTACAAGACCCAACGGTCTCATTTGATGATCCAGTTACCAAATTTTCTTTCTGCAGTTCTAAGTCTCTTTCAAGACCTAGAAAATCTTCATTGTTTTTATCCTCTGAAAACACATCAGTATGTTGTTCTGATTTTCCTCCCAAATCCTTTGTCAGCACATCAGTATGCTGATTTGCATTCTCCATGAGACTGTCAACTAGTCTCTGCTTTTTCCTTTCATCTGCTTCATGAATGTCTCTCTGCTGTGATTCACCAAAATGAACTTCTTCATTTTGATGAATCATTCTTTTATCCTATATTCTCTGATTGTCATTCATGATAATTTATTTCTTCTTCAGTAAATTATCCTATGCATAGATCCTCTGTTTCTCTAAGTCTCTTCTTTGAAGATCTAACTTATTATACAATTCAATAATTTCATTTGAAACAGACTTCGGAAACTTCACATAACTTTCCATATCTTCACCGGATTTTGACCCATCATCAGATGGTATTTCTTCTCCTGCTCCAATATTCTACTGAATATTCTCATGAGAACCCTCTGTCTTCATGTCTTCCTAAGATCTTCGTATCTCAGCATTCATCTGAACAGACTTCATATTCAATTCTCTCTCCTTCTATTTAACAAAATTTAAAGCTTGTTCATTTCCCTGTGATGTACCTGCAAATGTATACAACTCATTATTCTTAAAACCACAATACTTTTTAGTCTTGGTTTCTTTCTCAAGCACTTCCCCTTGAACAAATCTTCATGTGGAATCTTCAAATTCCATCTTTGACTCAAGAACCATGAGTTATTCCTTCAATAAGGCAATCTCCTTTTTCCTCCACCTCATCTGTAATGGTTGCCAAATTACTCTCTTTCCTTTCAGTGAAAAGATCCATTCTTCTTTCTGGTTTTCTTCTTCTTGCAGCCATTGCTATAGTACCTGCAATTGTACCTTCATCACTACAATTTCTCTTTCTCTGACCTTATCACTCATCTTTCCTCTGTGGCATTCTCTAGAACCTCTTCTTTGATCCTCCATGATCATTTCCTTCATGAGCTTCACATTCACCATAAGTTGCAGTAGCCTCTGCAACAACAAGCTCTCCTGCTGCCAATTACCTCACCAATCCCTTCACTGGACTTGGTCTTTTGGCAAGTATTGGTTCACTATGTCTACAACCTATTGAGCACTCTTATCTACTCTTTCTAGGCTATCTCCTCAACTCACCTTCTCTCCTTGAGAACACTACAATTGTTATCCCTATCCAAACTTTAGTTGAATATCAGGTTCACTGCCATCATCATCACAAACTTTGTCTTCATCATATCTGTAACCATAATTGTCATATCATAATTTTCAAATCAAAAAAATTATTTTACCTGCAAGATCCTTGTGTGATCTTGTTCTTCATTCATTTAGTTCTGCAAATCTTTGTTCACTGCAACTCTGTGTACCTTTGCATATCAGATTTAAAATTATGATCTTCCTTCATTCTCTCATCACATGCACTCATTCAGATTAATAAAAAATATCTTCAGTTTCAAAAGACCCTTCCTTCTCTGATACCACTTGATAGCGAGCACATCCCGTTAAACCCACTCAAGTGCATATTTAAAAATGCATGTCCATTTTAAAATAAATTTGGTTCATTATCTGGGCTAATATTTAACACTATGCGGAAGCTATCTTTTAAACTAATGGTTATTAAAAATCAAACAATCCAGCCTAGATTCAATTCTCATGTGGAAGCTTTATAATTTAAACAATGGTTATAAAAACATTGGAATACCCCATCTTATGATTTTTGAATTAATATTCAAATAAACATTTGAACCCAAAGTAATGAAATTCATCTCTCCCATTATGATTATTTGAATGCATATGTGTGACTTGTACAAGGCCCATTCTATTGGAACCAAATAACATTTGATTCGACATTAACTCAACCCAACTCTTCGCTCTCACTTTTTATGTGAATTTCCATTCAACGTTTACCTTTATAAAGTTTTGTTAGAGACAAGATACTAATGGCTCACAACATTTCTATAACCATAATACATCAATATATTACGTTATCCAACCAAGGGTTTGAAATATTATATAAGACCTTTGACACTAGGTTTTTAAACCCAAGAACTAACATATATGAAAATTGGGTCCCACAACAACCATAACTCACCTTTGCGTTAACTGTTGAATGGATCCAATGGTCTATGGTTCATCGCATCCCAAAACCGATTTGTGCACACATTTGACAGTCATCGTACAACTTTCAGCTTTGAGTTTAAACAACCAAAAGTTATACGAAATAGGTGGGTTTGGAATACCACCTATGCCACATGCCTTTTACTGAATGGAATCGCATTCCAAAAAGACAAACTGCTTTCGGCTCCAAGCTTGTGTGAAACCAGTGGTTTCGCTCTTCAAGATCGCCTCACGGTTCCACACTCATAGTTCTGTTTCTCACTGCGACATTCTACTATTCTTCTGTGCCTTCATTGTTTTAATACATGATCATTGCCTACTTATCTCTCCATATATCGGTTGTGCTTGCTATTGCTTGCGATTCCATTCTCCATATACTTGGATTCCGCTTTCAATCTTCATCTAGGTTGGTCGATCTCTACATACTGTCTACGCAATTCATGCCCTTGAATAGACCAAGTCTCATCAAGCCTTTAATTTACGATTTGAACCACCGAGGTATGTGTAGAGAATGGCATTCATTCCATGGGATTCAACCACAGTAGAATCCTGATAAACCTTAGAACTAAATTCAACCTCTATACATGTAAGACAGATGGATATAAATTGTAGAATTTAAAACATGCCTCTTAACCAATCAATGTCTAAGTTTTTGACAGCAAGCCCATCCTTTGATGGAATCGATCCATCCCTTGATCGATTTACCAAATTTGTGATCACAATTAAATGCACAGTATTGCACAATCAATCTATATTGTAAAAAATTTCATTCACATACCAAATATCTCAATAATGAATATTTTCCCAATAAATACAAATCACTCAGAGTTCAGATTCTCAAAAAAAAATTCATATGAAAAATCTATAATTCATAAATAAAACCTCTATATTAAAAACAATATTTACATGGAAAATTCCTTTCAGGCCTGATATTCAATGAGTGGCCTCCTTCCAACTTTTCCCGAAGGCTTACAATCCAAACCCTATTCCTACTTTAACTCTCACTCTTTAGATCTGTCTTCTGCCTTTAACACTTGATAATTTATAAAAATTAGGATGAATAAAGTTAGGTTCAATCCCTTCAATTTCTCAACAAAAATCCTCAAAATCTGCAAAGTCCTAAAATCTAGATTCTATCCCTAAATTCATGAAACTAATTCTAAATCAATTCCTAAATCTCAACTATCTGATTTCCCTCATGTTCTCCAGTCATTTAGGAACATTTACAAAATACTCACAATACCTAATATCTCTCATTAATTAATTAAAATCACTCAGAATCATTTATATTTACATAGAAATCAAATTTCTCTTGAAAACACAAGACCCCGTATGTTTAATAAAATACAAAGTATTTATCTGAACCTAATACCCCTGCATCACAGATGCATAAGAGAGGATGAAATCTATGACATATTACGAGCCTGTCATGATGAATCTTATGATGGCCATTTCACAGAACGTAGAACAGGACATAAAGTGTTACAATTAGGCTATTATTGGCCTACGATTTTCAAAGATGCAAAAAAATATGTCCAAGCCTGTGATAGCTACCAAAGAATGGGCCGCCCAGGGCAAGCTGCTTAAATGCCACTACAACTACAATTTGTGGTAGAACCATTTAAACGATTCAACCCACCATCAAACTAGAAAGTCTACATGTTGGTTGCCACAGATTATGTAACCAAATGGGTAGAAGCAGTGGCCTTGTCAAGAAACATGGAATATTAGGTGATTAATTTTATTTTTGAGTTGTTTGTATGATATTGTTTGCCATGGGAAGTGATAACCGATGGGGGGACACAATTCATAGGTAATAAAATTGCATCCACCCTAAGAAATCACCATATCATCCATAGAGTTATGTCTCCTTACCACCCGTAGGAAACTGGGTAGGTCAAAAGAACCAACAAAGTCCTAGAGGCAATCATTACCATAACTATATCAACACATCATTGGGATTGGGCCACTAGATTACCAGAAGCATTATGGGTTTATCGTACAACCTAGCGAAACACCACTAGATATTCACCATATTAGCTAGTATTCGGGAGCGAACCGATATTTACTATTGAATTCAAAATAAAAACTCTAAGGAGAGCCCAGGAGGTGGGGTCGGACTTAATAGAAGCCCAAGATAGAAGACTCCAACAAATAAATGAATTAGGAGAAATATGACTACTAGCCTTGCAATGCACAAATATCATCCCACAACAGTGAGCTAAGTGGCATGACAACCTTATCAAGAAGAAGGTATTTCAAAAAGGAGATTGGGCACTCCTCTATGACTCCAGATTTCAAGATTTTCCTGGAAAACTACAAACAAGGTGACTCGGTCCATATGAGATTCAGGAAGTACACAAAAATGGCACACTCACCTTGACCACCATAGATGGGTCTGGTTCAAAATTTCGAGTCAACGGACACAGAGTACCCCTCTATCACAAACCTCTCATGAAAGAATATTTTTTCCAATAGGTACGAAATGACCCCACCATCCATGTTGTGGCACGAGGGGGTGATAACCCCATAAACTTAAGTACATGAGAAGTTTGCTACCATCATTTGTAAATAATATATATAAATTCCTTACCTTATTGTACATCCTCCATACTCAAAATTTCTCTCCTGTCATCCTCTTGTGAGTTGCGTTTTTATTTTTCTCGTTGTTCAATTTTTGAACAACTATTGTTCAATTTTCAAACGGGTGTTATTCAACCAGATTGAACAGCTGTGTTTTTGCATTTTTAATTTTCTTGATGTTCAATCCCTGAATAGCTGTTGTTCAATCCAATTGAAGAAATGTTGTTCAATCGGGTCGAATAGCTATGAGTTGCATTTTTCTTATTTTTCAATTATCGAGTGACTGTTGTTCAATTTTCAAACTGCTGCTGTTAAACCAGATTGAACAGTCAATTTTTTTCATTTTTATTTTTCTCGTTGTTCAATCCCTGAACGATTTCTATTCAATCCAATTGAACAATGTTGTTCAATTGGATTGAACAACCATGTTTTTGCATTTTTATTTTTCTCGTTGTTAAATACCTGAACGACTACTGTTCAATTCAATTAAACAGTTGTTGTTAAATCGGGTCAAACAGTCATGAGTAGCATTTTTATCGTTGTTGAATTCTTGAATGGTTGTTGTTTAATCCTCGAATGACTACTGTTCGACTGAATTGAATAGCCGTATTTTGCGTTTTTATTTCTCCTGTCCATTCAAAGTCTCCAAACGGTTGTTGGTCAATCCTATTGAATAGTTGTTGTTCAAATTGAACAACCTTGTTTTCTACATCATATTATTCCCCTTATCCAACACCCTTTCCCTAATCTACACCTCAGCTATAAAGGCATCTCTGAGTAGGGAATGGTAGTTGAAGAAGAGAGGGAAACAGTAAAATTACCAATATGATGATTCCTTGGCACTATAATCCTTAAACAAGAAGCTGACATTGTACTTAGATGAAATGAAAGGCTAAGTCCTCCCCAGTTCAAATATGTTATCATACAATAAATGACCTTATAATGGTATATCTTTCTGCACTATTTGAGTAGTAATTTCCTTCAATACGAAGAAATGGGGATAAGAGGTATTAATTGTATTGGAATTCTTGTACTTCTCTCACCATCCCTAACTCTTAAGGAGTTAATGAGCCTCCCTTCATGTATAGAAAGAAAATATTATGCGTTCATGCAAATTTTAAAGAGAGGATAGCGGGTCTCATCACCAGCCAACCTACCATGATCATAGGGATTTAACAAGTGACATGCCCACAATGGCCACCATACCAGGGTAATGACCTTCTCTTCTGCTTGAAGGACAGGAGGTCTCATCACCAGCTAGCCTGATCACTTTGTTACAATCCTAGTGAATGGCACTATGACTATCTGGCTACCACACCAGCACAATGACCTCCTTATAAATCAAAATGTTATGATTCAAAAAGAAGTATTGTGCTTACATGAAAATTTTCAAGAGAGGGTAGGGGGTCTCATCACAAGCCAACCTACCATGTTCATAAGATCTTAGCAAGTTACATGCCAACAATGGCCACCACACCAGGGTAATGACCTTCTCATCTGCTTGAAGGATAGAAGGTCTCATCACAAGCCAGCCTAATTACTTTTCTACAACTTTGGTGAGTGGCACTATGGTTATCTGGCTATCATACCATCATGGTGATCTCTCCACAAAATTTCTAGAATAACTATTCTTACATAAGGATCCTGACTCATTATTTTGGGTTAAAATAGCAACCCTGTCGAGGCTATGAATGCCTGCTGGTAGCAGTGGCTCTGCTCATGGTATGAAAGTATGTTTCATCAATAACCAATTACTCTTATATATACTTTTTCTTCCATTCTTCTTCCATAAGCTATTACTTGAATTAGTGATAATTATAATCTACCACATGAATAACTAACAGAGATATGCTTACATATTTGGACCCCAGGATGACAGCACCAATCATTAACTATCTCAGTATTACTTCCCTCATACCTTTTCATTGAAGAAGGACATAATATCATAATAATAGTTATACTGTTCCCTCTCCCTTTCTGGTCACTTATGCACAAGATGAAATTATGGAAAAACTTCCAAATCTGACCTTTACATTGCGTGTGCTCGTAATTACTCAACCCCCTAAAACTTGAAAGCCACGACCTTCTCCTTCACGTATAGATCATTATTATCAAATCCTGAAATTCCCCATTCGCATTCATGATTTTCCAAATCTCTCTTGTACTTGAGGACGTGGGCACCCTGACTTCAATGGAGGGGGTGTAATTAGTCTTAAATTGGCAAGCATGCGAAATTTCTACACAAATCATGTTAGATACATCGACAAGACCAGAGGAACATTGCAATTAAGGCATGAAGTTACATGCACAGAACCACAATCTCTCTTTCACCTGCATACAACATTCATTTGAAGCAACAAAGCTGAGAGAGAAAACAATCAGAGGAAGAGGCCCAGGAAAACATACCAGCTATGGGAAGAAATTCCCTTCGAAATGAGCCTGTGAACTTTCCAATTTCAGATGTAGCTAGCGCCATCCTCTAGCAAGCTATCTGGCTGAAATATATACATCGATTACAAGGATTTGATATGGAAATTTCAATTGATTTTCTGCAAAATCTACAAGAAGGTCAGACCAAAATCAGGGGTCGAATTATACTAGTCACAGAGGAAATTATTGTTGGAGTCTCTGGAATACTAGTAGAAGGAGAAATATGGATAGAGAGACATCTCCTCCTATGAGAGGTAGTAGCAGCATATCAAGATCCAGAGGAGCCATTGGAGTGAAAAGGGAAAGGGATAAACCCCACCTCTCTACACCAACCATGGTAGGAACTGATGGAATTCATCCAAAGGTTCATTACATGTGACGGATGTCAAGACGTGGTAAAACCTCGTCAGCTTAATTTTTTAGATGTACTTAAGAAAAATATTTAAGTTAACCTCCCTGATTTCTTCAATTCTATATTGCATGACACTGTTGTTCGAATAGGAAGAGCCAAAAATCCCCAAGTAGTAGTCAGTCACCATGGGCTAATTAAGCTAGTCATCATACATGAGTTGGATAAGCAATAGATAGTTTGGGACAAATTTTTTAAGCCTACTGCACAGGTACCTAAAATAAACCCTAACGAAACTGAAATTGAGCTTCCCAGGGTAAACATACCTAGAAGAAAAAGGACCTGAACTGCAACCTCAGAACCATGCAGGAAAAAACAGTCCAAAACACTTCAAGGAACCTCAAACCTCATAATGGAGGCAAGACCATTCCATCCTATACCCTCAAGCCCTCAAGACGCACTCTTGCAAGACTTCGAGGAAGAAATGGCTCGAGTCCTAGAATAAATGAGGGCAGACTACGAATCTAGAAACCTATCGAAAGCAGAAGAGAAAGAGGAACCCATAGATAAGTATACCACTGCCAGTATTTTTGGCCACACTAAAGTCCTAGCCTACCAAGAGGAATCACAGGATGGTGGGGCTCTGTCTCCTTTTAATAATTATGAGGTGAATAGTGAAGGGTAGGCAGAGGGGAGAACGAAATCAGAAAATAAGCCAGGTGACACCGTTCCTGTGGAGCAAAAAATAAGCATAGAAATAGTCCCTTTGACACTGGGAGGTATCACTAATCCATGCTGTCTAGACCCTCATACAAAAGTAAACTCTGAAAATAAAATAATAAACACCATCACAAGTAACCATGAAGTTGGCAACACCATTCCTGAAAATGGGAATACCGCTCTCCCACCACCTACTCAAATCAGGTCAGGTGAGAATTCAGTTGAAAAGAAGATTAAGAAACTGAGCATGGCCTACAGTAGATTAAAGAAAATGGTGACATATCCAAGAAAACAACTGAAGGAGGAAAGAAGGACTGAAAAGCCAAAGAAGGAAACCACCACCGCAAGATCTCAAACAGAATTAGTCGCCAACTTGATAAACACTGTTGAAGCCGAGATGCAGATTGACTTAGGTAACATCGTTGAGGTTGAGATGCAAACCGACTTGGTAACTACTACAGGGTCTGAGATGCAGACCAAATTAATCGATACTTTTGATACTGGGATACAGACTGACAAAGCAGGTACTACTAAGGCCGAAATTCAGACAGAACTAGAAAACACCATTGAAGGTTCTACACAAACTGAGCAGAAAAGTAGAGAAGAGAAGGAGACCCAAACAAAGGAAGCCCCTACCGATGCCCACCTGGTAGATAAAGTTGTTAATCAGAAATTACGCAATGAACTAGTGCAAACACATCAGGAGCTAGCACAATGTAGGAAGGAGGTGGTGCCAACACAAGAATACCAAGCACTACTAAAGAAATTCGCCGACCTCTCCTCCACAGAAGATGAGACATTATCCCAGCTCAGAGAGAAACAAGAAAAGGTAAAAAGGGCACAAGATTAGGTGGAGCAAGCCAAGAAACATATCACTACAATTTGTTCTCTGTATAATGACGCATTATCATGCAGGGCATTGGCCACCAACTATGCCCTGTTCTTAATAGCACGATATTTACTACTGAAGGTCTAGGCCGCCAGGGCATGAAATTCCACAACTTTCAAAACCATAGAATATTTTTCCCACTACTGTAATGATCAAGATGAATAGGTCCAACACCTTCTATGTTAACTTTACATGCACAATTTCTTTATAGAGGAGGACACGGTCATCAATCCTAGCCTCTTCATAGGAGATGTTAAGCTCCAGGCCATCCTCTCGTTCTCCAAGAACTAGATTAAGTGGGCCAAAGCCTATAACATATTCCAAAAGAGATAACATGGCCTAGACTTGTGGGTTAGAGGAGAACCTACAAAACCCCTACAGTTGTTTATCCAGCACAAGAACTTCATGCGAAGGCAAAGCGTAAGGACTAGGTTGGGGCCCATCCACAAATACATTATAGAAAATGGACAGGAATGCTTTGAAGACATTTAGGAAGCAGCCTTGGCAGCAAATAAAAAAATATGGATGGAATCCATGAACAATGTAAAGAATAGTGAGCCATTTGGGTATAGGAATTTCAAGGCTGTGGCCTCGAAATTTCTCTCATACAGTAACCTAGTCTTTAGCATGGGTCCTGCATGGTTAGGATGTAGATATAGAAGCCCTCTTCTCTGGTATCCTCCTGAGGACTATAATCATAATTATGAGTTACCAGAAGGGCACGCAAGCTCTACCTTTGCAACAATGAGACAAAAGCAGGGTTTCAAAGCATACAAGGAAAAGGTCTACCCTGCCTACCCCCTAAGGCAGTTGCATCTCAACCATATGTTTGCATGAGGACATGCAATTAGGTAACCAGGGGAGTATATGTTGGGCTGAAATTAAGGTATGTTTTCACCCTATAAATACTTCGAATTATGGCACGGTCTTAGGAATTCTTCCTCATTTTGAAAATAAAGAAAGAAAACATTTATGAAAATCAGAACAATTGGGATAAAGACAAAAAGGAATGTTTCTATAACAGAAATTTGACTTATTATATCTCTGTATGCGGGAAGGTAGAGAAGTTGGACCAACAGAAAATGGAAGACAACCGACAGACACGAATGTATGGAGTCTTAGTAACTCCCAGAAGCCAGTAGAACGGGGAAAGACAGATTCAAGATCGAAGACTCAAATGATAGCCACGCGCAGTAGGCTGTTGCCTGGAGAATACTATCTCATTGCATGGAAATGCATTTAAAAGGGGCAGGGACGAACTAGATAGGGATAGGAGTTTTCCTTCTGTAATCAATGCATCAGGATAGAGCTGTCAAATTGGATTCTTGTATTTTCTTTTGATTTAATATAGAGTTTTGATGTTTTGAACAATTATCTTCTGAGGTTTTCATTTCGTTAAAGCTTTTGGTGTTCTGGGCCCAACCCTTGGGAGTTTCCATGCCAATTTATGTGTTGTGAATTAGTTACAGAATCAAATTTTGGTTATTTTATGTGGTTGTAAAATACTTTTCTACTCAATAAAGTTACAGTTTTTCTTCCTTTGGAATATTTTAGTATTTGTGCTGCTTGATTTAGAGTAATCGCATTCACATCTTATGGTTTATAATAGTGCTTCACCACTGTTAGATGTTTCCATTTTCTTCCAATGCTCTTGCAATATACTTAAAAATCATAGAATAATTACTGTTCGATGCTACTTGTCTTTACGGATTAAATTTTTCTTTCAGCATGGTAAGGTTTCCAGTTGTTGATTAATTTCAATTAGTCAGGTTACAAAGAGAATTCCATTGAAAAAGTATATAAGTAATTTTTGTTCCATTCAGTTAGATTGTTGTTCAACTCATTAAGAATGTTGTTCAATTCATTTAGATTATTGTTCAACTCATTAAGAATTTTGTTCAATTCATTTCGATTGTTGTTCATTTCATTAATATTGTTGTTCAAACCATCATTCTGTTGTTCAATCATAGGTTTCTATTTTCTAAAATAGATATAATAATTAGCTAAAATTTACCAAATTGATTGAATTTAGACGATTAGATAATCCTTTCTCATCAGCAACATAGAGTAACTATCAGTCAATCTCACTTCCATATATTATTCCTACACTCTTGAAATAAGAAGACTTACCTCGGGTTGACAATTAAATGAGAAGCACAATGGTTGCATATAATAAGCCACATCCATGAGACCAACAATATCATACGCACCAAACAAAGCTAATATGACCAATTTACGACCTTGGGAAGTTGGTTGCCCAAGTAACCCCATTGGGGCCCACAAAATCTTGTTGTTTCATCTCCTAGGGTTCTAGTTTTGGCTATTTAGGGTTTTCCTATGTTTTCCAATAATAAAAATTCCCTTGAGCCTCATTGTAACACGTTTCAGAGGCACGTAGCCACCACATATCATCTCAAAGATAATCTACCGGTGCCCTAGCTAGTTTATTGCCATTCTATCTGTAAGAATATTTCAGTTATTTAATATTAATGAAACAAAGTGTTATTTATACTGCATCTCTGCGTTTATGTGTATTTTTTCATTTTATTGAATTCCTACATAAGTCTGGATCAATGGTATCATAGTGGTCTACTCTTTCTCGATCCCTCTTTGCATGTCCCCAACGAGTTTGAGGTATAAGGAGTTAGGGCTCGATCTGGTTGACCCTTTGTAAGATCAACCTCGGAAACCCTGGTGGCCTCCCGTGGAGGAGGGAAAAAAAGATGCGAGAGTAGGAGGTCCTATCAAAATGTTGCTCAAGGAGGCCCTTCAGAAAAAGAGGAAGACAATGATGGATAACTTTGCTCAAATTATTCAACGGTTGCCCACCGATTGTGCATCTACATCCAGCAGCCACTCCAGACATGCCGCTACTTTTAAGGTACAAGTAAAATTTAACATTCCTTTATTTGAGGGCCAAAGGGATGTACATGTCATAGATAGATGGTTGGATCTATTATAAGGATATTTCTTGGTTCATGACTTTTCCAACCGGCAATAGATTAATTTTTCTCTCCTCAAAGCTACCCCCCATGTCAAGGACTCGTGGGAAACCTACTGTGAGAAAAATAATGAGAGGAAAACCTCTATTTTCTTTGTTGCACCCACTTGGGATTGATTCCGATACTATCAAAGAAAAATATTATCCCGTGGGGAGATATGAGGACAAGCACATATAATGGACTACACTACGTAAAAAAAGGGATCAAGATGTGTATGATCTGATGAATCTATTCCATACCATGTGCCCAAAGTTGGGTATCAAAGATTCGAAGAAACATTTAGTGTTGAAGTATCACAGTTGTTTGCATAGATAGATTCAGGAGGAAATGGAGTGTCTTGATCTCCTCACTTGGTGTAGCATACATGTATGCTACTAAGATTGAGCATAAATTTAAACAAAAGAAGCGAGATTTTGGATCTAAAAATTAGAAGGAAGGGAAAGGTTCACCCAAATCGCAAAACAAAGGAAAAATCCAAGGTGGGGCTACCCAGGATAACATGCCAAGGCTGCAATAAAATAACAACATCGTAAAGCCAAAGAAGGACATGGGAAAGTTGTGTGAGTTCCATAAAAGCTTCACTCACAACAGAAGTGAGTGTCGGGCCAAAGAGTCACCAGTGGACGAGCTGAAGGCTTCTGAATTGGATTCATGCTCTGACTCTAAATAAGAACCCAACAAGGTGAATGAAAAAGGGATTCATATTTTCGATGCAAAGCTAAATGCCTTCATTTTCATTGTTGGCTCACTGTGATTTGCAAGATTGACAAGAACAAGTAGCAGGGAACCACATCAAATTGCTTTGGAGTCCTAGGAACTAGCCTTCCTGAGCTCTGAGAGGGCTCTCTCTATGTTCATGTTTAATTGATTTATCTTTATTCTTATGTTTTCTCATTTTAGGCTAGTTATGAAGTTTCGGGATTGTTTGTTTTGTTTGATTGATTCAAAGTTGAATAGATAGACTGTGGGAAGAATTAATCCATTGGGATATGGAGTCATAAATTTTTTTAATTGTACATCAACTCTGAAAGGGTTTTCATAGAGCAAGCTAACTATATCAAGTAGATATTTTTAGTTTAGATGAAATATGAAATGAAAAAAAATTGTGAATTTAGTAAAACTAAAGGGAAATTAATAATACTTTAACTATAATTTAATAAGAAAATCCTTTAAGGTAATAGTTTCAAGAGGAACTAAAGAGCAGGACACCCCTAAATTCTTTAGGTAAAACTCTACTAAGAAAACCTTTAAGACAACAATCTAGCAATCCTAAAGAGCAGGACACCCCTGAATTCTTTAATGAAAATTCAAAGTGACCTTTAAGATAACAGTCCAGTAATACTAAAGAGCAGGACACCCCTGAATTCTTTATTTGCCACTTTACTAAGAAGATCTCAATGCAACAAGCTAGGTGGAACTAAAGAGAAGGATACTCCTGAATTCTTTAATCAAACATTGCATAAGAAAACATAAAAATAATAGAAACAGACAGAGTTAAGGTGCCCAAAAAACATATCTCAATAAAAAATTTATGTTCTATTATCAGAGAAATTGATGAAAAATATGGAAAATGAAGGAGAAACAATGACAAAGAGGGATAACATCACCATTAACATAGCTCAAGAATCCTGTGAACGTGCTTGTATTACTAGTTTCCAAGACAGTTACAATGCTTTAGTGCAATAACCTTTGCAACTTAGAGTCTGATCAAAATCCAATATAGTAGCCAAATCAACTAGCCAACCAACCAGAAAACAATAATAATGAACAATAGATGTAGTATTTAACTGCAGATGGGGAGTTTGCCCTAATATAGGGTGACAAATTTGTATTTATTACAGAGTAGATGATGCTTGAAATTTGAGACTAGGCAAGGCCCAATGCAAAATTATTTCTAACTGACTTACTATAATAATAACATTCTAATTTACTGCTGAGCTAACTTTAGGATATTTTTGACTATTTGGATTTAATATTAACTTTACAATAAATTTTGAGCTGCTAAAAAATATCTCTGATTGATTTATTAACTGTAGTTGCTTTTATTTAAGTGAAAATCAAGTTGTAGGTGGAAAATGTGATTTTAAGAAGTAAAGGTTGATTGCCCTTGTCATTCGGATCTATCTTCTTCATTTATTTGCTTTTGATTTGTCATTTAACTTTGATTTTTTTTTCTTTATCCTTAATTGCTCTGTTTGATTCCTTGGATCTGTTTTTATTTTTGATATCTTTTTGACAGCCTTGAGTTATGGTAATCTCTCCCTTAATCGTATCTGATATACACTTTCTCCTTAATTATATCTTCTAATCATGTTACCTTTAAACCTCTGATTAATCCTTTAATCCCTTTTTCCTTTCACTGTCACTGTTATTTAACCATGCTCTTTAAAATTTTCTTCATCTGTTGCGCAACTATTGCAAATATCCTTTAATGGTTTACCGTGTCACTTTGAAGAGAATTTTATGCCTCTGCTTATTCTCGCACTCCTAATCCTTGGATGAACCGAGTTCTTGGACCGTCACCTGGAGAACTTAGTTTGAATAATTTTTGGACTCTGGAACACAAATCGATTTATTGCATTTATTATACATCGATCACCTGCACATATAAAACACTTATTAATAAAAACATGATCTCGTAGGGTGGAAAGTGATGCTAGCTTGTAGGCAGTAGGGAAAATTGTTGACAAATTCTAGAAAATGGAGGTTTTTGGTTCTCTGCATGTGGTCATGTCTTTACAGGTTGGTCAAACATAGTGCAGGGGCTATCATGGTGATTTCATGAGTTTATCGTGGTGACACGAGTCTTTAGCATGTTTGAATGGGGGTCAATGGTTTCATGACAGGAAGGTTATGGTTTTTGTATGGGGCAAGAGCAGTTCGGCGGTTTATGTAGCAAGGATGCGATAGCATGGAGGGAGTGACGCATGGCGGAAAGGAAAGGCACGAATACCAACGATTTCACAAGGTTCGAAGGTTTTTAAACCTCGAGCAATTGGAAGTGTGATAGGGCACGATGGCTATTGGATCAGGGGCCAAAGAGAGGATATTTTTCAGGTGATTTGATCATGAGTGTAAAACATGATGTGGGGCCCGGGGGTACAAAAATGTAGCGTAGGGTTTATTTAAGATAACGCGGGGCTCGGGGTAAGTTCTTAAAGTGAAGGCACTTTAATATATAGGTGTGGCCAGGGTCATATGAGAATGGGGGTAAAGGTTTTAAAGCGGGGGCTTTAAACATAAAAGGGGTGTATGGGAGTTAATACAACTCAGTCGGGTATTTTTTAAATAAACAAAGTTTTATTTAAAAAGAGTGGGTTCTGAACGAAATATTTTTTTTTTGTAAAACAATGTAAAAATGGGCTTTTACATTGTTTTAATGGAAGAAGGGGGTGAATGAAAAGGAAGAGGATTTTAGCAATGTGAGTGAGGTTTTAGGTAGTGCAAGGGGTAAGAGTGAGGGTCTTAGGGTCAAACATGGAATTCCAGAGTAAGAGAGTGATATGAATAGGTAAAACGAGAGATAGTGAATAGGTTAAATGGAAAATAATGAAGGCAGTGAGATTTATAAAAATAAATGATAGTCAATGAATGTTATTTACAACTAATAGTAGAAAATCCATAATCATTTAATCATACTATAAAGCACAGGAGACCAAGGAGTGCCTTACATTCTGATATATTATTTGTAAATTGGAAGTTCAGTTTATATCAATGACCTTCTACATGAGTGTTCTCAATGTTGTGTACCCAAACACCTGCCCCTGAACCAATTTTACCACAAGAACCGTCAAAGCTCATGCTCCAAAGAGGTTCAGTTTCAAACTTATGGTAGCCATTATGTTGTTCTTTATTTATTTGGTCTGACTGTTCCTCTTCGTTTTCCAGATATTTTTCATCAACTACTTCCTGTTCATTACTGTTTTCATCAATGTAAAGGATAAATTAATCAAGGTCTATGTGGATAGAATAGAGAGGGGAGTTATCATTTTTTTCTTGACTGTTGACTGTGTGTTTCATATGAGTCTCCCTATATAATATTCTTGGTTGACTAAAAATAGGTATGGTATCATAAGTCATGTCCATTTGGAGGGTCACTTGGAGTTTATCTCCCCATGAGCGTGAAAGGAGCATGCCATACTTAGGGGGAATGTCAGCCACTACAATATCCATTACTAGGCTTTTGGATGGTATTTGGGTTAGATTAACACAGAGATATTTGACTAGCCCTAGACATTTAACTCTACTGGAATCAAAAGAGTACAAATATTTATATGGTCTGGTTATCTCAAGGCCTAGTCTTTCCATACCTACCTTTGGCATGAGGTTATGGGAAGCTCCGGAATATAACATGGCATTATGGAGGATTTAATCATGAATATTTAAACTGACATAAAATGGAGGCAGACCTCGCTCTTGGAATTTCCCCTCCACTTCAGGTCCAAACAAAATTTCATGTTTGTCATCAATTAAATTTACAGAATCATAATTTTCTCCTATGTTTAAAGCTTTCAAAACATTGGATCTATATACATCTTGGCCAACTAATTCAGTAAGAGGTATGTAAATTTTTATTTTGGAAATATCATTCTCTATATTGAAGGGTTTCTGTGTTTTAGGGAGATTTAAATCAGTTTTATCACACACTGTTTTTGTAGTAATTTTAAATTGTTGATTTGTTCTAGAAGTATTAGTTGAAATAGTTTTGTTAGGGCTACTAGTTGAGTTACTAGTGCTGCTTTCGAGACTGGTTTTATTTTTTATTTTTATCAAAACCTTTAACCATTGTGTTTGAAGTTTCTGCTATCTTTTTAGGATCAATTTCAGGGGGCTTCCTAGCAGAAATTTTAGGGTTCTTTCTCTTGGGAATGTCTTGGGTTTTCTTGCTCCTAAGGTCATACTGCCCATGTAACTTCAAGATTGAATTTTCAAAGCCTTGTTTATATTCCTCGGATTCTAGGCATTCTTCTTCATTTCGGAAAAATATGCCTTGTTCTTCATCAATGAGGAAAATAATATCCTCATTATTAACTACCATTAGATTGATTTGACTTTTCTCTGGTTCTTCAATCACCCCCTCATCTTCATTAGCATAGTTTTCTTGGAAATGAGGTTTGATTTGCTGGTCTAGTCCTCTATGTCTTATTTCAGGGGGATTTCTCCTAAAGTTTTTGTTTTGGTTCTGGTTTCTATTTTGAGGAGCTGTTTGTTTTTCAGTGGGTTAAGCTCTCTCATTCACGTTTATTCTCTCCATCATCCTTTCCATGGTTCTAACTAAGTTATCAATATTAGTATCACATGATGAGGGTATGACCTCTTCCCTATATGTGACTCTTTTTTCATTTTTCATTCTAGCCCTTTTGGCAATTAGATTTTCCTCCACACTTACTGCAACTCTCTGCATATCTTCTAATGTAAGAGGGTCTTTGTCTCTTAGTTGGTAAGCCATCTCTAGATCAAAACCATCTGGAAATTTCATGAGGGATAAACCTTTTGGAGGTTTCAAGTGGGTAGGGAGGGCATTATATACACTATTGAACCTAGTGCATTAATCTTGGACACTTTCTCCAATGTTTCTTTTAATGTTTTCATATTCTGATAAGATTTGGAGAGGGTTCTTATTGACTTCCCTTTAAAACAAGTTCGGGTAAGGAACTTGCTTTGTGAATAGGTCTTCTAATAGATGGATTTTTAGATCTAGGATATCTCCTTAGGATGTGCTCTGGATTGTCAACTATTTCAGGAGGATTTGGGTCAGGATGAGATATCGTATAGATTCTTCTAGAAGCCAGAACTTGGAACCAAGGTTCAAAGAGGTTGAGAATTTTATAATAGTTTGAAAAACAGACCAATTTGTGAAAGAAATACTTTATTAAAAAAGTATTTTGACTGGGTTCTATTTGAGGTTTGATGATATCAAGAATTCTCAATAATTTCCCAGTGAAGTCTATATAAAACCAATGGAGCCAGAAAGCCTACTAAAAAACCAATGAAGTCACTAAGTGGATGATTTTAACTATTTTGAGGTTGTCTGTTGTCCACCATCAACAACCAGATACTAGTCTTGGTGAATATTTGAGTTATCTAAATTTGAATGGGGTCTTTTGAGTTCTTGAGAAAATATTAAGCAGTTGAATAACTCAGTATATTCCCCAGTATGGTCGCCACTATGTTGGCTCCTTGTGATTTTCAATATTAGCAAGAACAAGTAGCAGGGAATAACATTAAACTACTTTGGATTCCTAGGACCTAGCCTTCCTGGCCTCAAAGATGACTCTCTCTATGTTTATGTTTAATTGATTTATCTTTATGCTTATGTTTTCTGATTTTAGGCTAATTATGAAGTTTTGGGATTGTTTGTTTCGTTTGATTGATTGAAAGTTGAGCAGAGAGACTGTGGGAAGCATTAATCCATTGGGCTATGGAGGCCTAAAAGGTTTTAATTTTACATCATCTTTGAAAGGGTTTTCATAGGGAAAGCTATCTATATCAAGTAGATATTTTTAGTTTAGATGAAATATGAAATGAAAACAAATTATGAATTTATTAAAACTAAAGGGAAATTAAGAATCCTTTAATTATGCTTTAACAAGAAAAGCCTTTGAGGTAACAGTTTCAAGAGGAACTAAAGAGAAGGACACCTCTGAATTATTTAGCTAAAACTCTACTAAGAAAACATTTAAGACAACAATCCAGCAATCTTAAAGAATAGGACACCCCTGAATTCTCTAGATATTACTTTCAGAAAAAGAAACATTGAAGATAATAGTTCAGTGAAATTAAAGAGCAGGACACCCCTGAATATTTTATTTACTACTTTACTAAGAAGATATCAAGGCAAAAAGCTAGGTTGAACTAAAGAGCAGGACACCCATGAATTATTTAATCAAACCTTGAAGAAGAAAACATAAAGATAATAGAAACAAATAGTGTTGAGGTGCCAAAACAACATATCTCAATCTAAAATTAAGTTCTATTATCAGAGAAATTGATGAACAATATGGAAAACGAAGGAGAAACAATGAAAAAGAGGAATAACATCACCATTAACATAGCTCAAGAATACTGTGAACGTGCTTGTATTACTGATGTCCAAGACAGTTACAATGCTCCAGTGCAATAATATTTGAAACTCAGAGTCTCATCAAAATCCAATCTAGAAGCCAAAACAACTAGCCAACCAACCAACCAACAATAATAATGAACAATACATGTAGTATTTAACTGCATATGGGGAGGTTTCCCTAAGCTAGGGTGACATATTTGTATTTATTACAGAGGAAATGATGCTTGAAATTTGAGACCATGAAAGGCCCAATGAAAAAATAACTCTAACTGACTTACTTTAATAATAACTTTCTAATTTTCTGTTGAGCTAATTTTCGGATATTTTTGACAATTTTTCTTTAATATTAACTTTACAATAACTTCTAAGATGCTAAAAATACATTTGACTCATTTATTAACTATAGCTTATTTTATTTAAGTGAAAATGAGGTTGTAGGTGGAAAATGTGATTTGAAGAAGTAAAGGCTAATTGGCCTTTTCATTCGGATCTGTCTTCTTCGTTGATTTTCTTTTGATTTGTCATTTAACTTTGATTTGTTTTTATTTATCCTTGATTGCTCTATTTGATTCCTTGGATCTATTTTTATCTTTGATCTCTTTTTCATTTCCTTACGTTACTGTAATCTCTCCCTTAATCATGTCTTATTTGTTCTTTGTCTTTAATTATGTCTTTTGATCATGTCTTTTACCTTTAAACCTCTGATTAATCCTTTAATCCCTTTTTCCTTTCATTGTCATGATGAATCCTTTCATTGTAACGGTGAATCCTCTCACTGTCACTGTTATTTAACCATGCTCTTTAGATTTTTCTTCATCTGCTCTCTTTATATTTGTCTTCATCTGCTACACAGCTACTGTAAACCTCCTTTAATCATTTACCTTGTCCCTTTGAATAGCATTTGTTGCCTCTGATTATTCTAACCCTCCTAATCCTTGGATGAACTGAGTTCTTGGATCATCACTCGGATAACTTAGTTTGAATAATGTTTGGACTTTGGAACGCAAATTGATTTATCGAATTTTCTTATACATCGATCACCTACACATTAAAAAAAATTACTAATAAAAACATGATCTCGCATGGTGGAAAGTGATGTTGGCTTGTAGGCAGTAGAGAAAAGTGTGGACAGAGTCTAGTAAACAAAGGTTTTCAGTTCTCTGCATGTGGTTATGGCTTTCCAAGTTGGTCAAACATGGTGCAGGGGAAATCATGGTGGTTTTATGAGTTTATCATGGTGACATGGGTCTTTAACATGTCTGAACGAGAATCAATGGTTTCATGGCAGGAGGGTTGTGGTTTTCGCATAGGGAAAGAGAAGTTTGGCAATTTATGTAGCAAAGATGTGATAGCATGGAGGGAGTGACACGTGGCAGAAAGGACAGGCATGAGTACTGTTGATTTCACAAGGCTAGAAGGTTTTTAAACCTCGAGCAATTGGAGGCGCGATAGGGCACGATGGTTGTTGGATGAGGGGGCGAAGATCGGACAGTTGTTGGGCGATCTGATCACGGGTGTAAAACATGATGTGGGGCCCAGGGGTACCAAAATGAAGCGGAGGGTTTATTTAAGATAACGTGGGGCTTGGGGTAAGTTCTTAAAGTGAAGGCACTTTAATATATAGGTGGGGCTAGGCCATATGACAGCGGGTGTAATGGTTTTCAAGCGGGGGCTTTAAACTTAAAAGGGGTGTAGTGGAGTTAATACAACAGAGTCAGGTATTTTTTAAAGAAACAATGTTTTATTTAAAAAGAGTGGGTCCCGAATGAAATAAAATTTGTTTGTAAAACAATGTAAAAAATGGTTTTTACATTATTTTAATGGAAGAAGGGGAATGCATGAAAAGGGAGAGGATTTTAGGAATGGGAGTGGTGTTTTAGGTAGGGGAAGGGGTAGGAATGAGGGTCTTAGGGTCAAACATGGAATTCCAGAGTAAGAGAATGATTTGAATAGGTAAAAGGAGAGACAGTGAATAGGTTAAATGGAAAATAATGAAGGTAGTGAGATTTTTGAAAATAAATGATAGCATTAGGGGAATTTTGAGGTCTAAAATGGGCCTCCTAAGGAAATTATAAAATAATAGTGGAAATAATAAAATGAGATTTGATTACATCATCAAATTTTAGAGGGAAAAAGAAAAAAAAAAATTTCAACTTATCTCTCAAAGTATTTACCCAAATTTCGAGTAGGATTACTTGTTGGATGCAAAAATTAATTCTTCATCCAAGGAGTACCCATGTTACATACTTTAGTGTAGTAGGGTCCATAAAAAGTATGCAACATGGATACTCCTTGGATGAGGAATTAAATTTTGCATCCAAGGAGTACTCCTCGAAATTTGAGTAAAAAATTTGGGAGATAATTTGAAAATACGAGTTGAAAAAGTAGTTTTATTATTTTATTATTTTTTAATCTTTGTACCTTTTACTTAAAAAATGGTGAATCATCCCCCATGGTTGAAATCATCATCTTGAATCCTATTGGTTCTTATAAATTTTATTTTGGTTGTACATTTTTCTTAGGAGGCTCATTTTAGACCTCAAAATTCCCCTAATTTCAAGGAATGTTATTTTTAGCTGACAGTATAAAATCCATAATAATTTAGTCATAATATAAAATATAGGAGACTAACAGACACCATGAAGATCCAGAAGGAGGAACCGAAAGATCCAGAGGAGGGGGAGCGCCTCTTCCATTCCCAGATATGTGTAGAGGGTTCCTTGATGGACTTCGTTGTCGACAGTGGGAGCCAAAAGAACCTCATTTCAGTAGAGCTCGTGAAGTCATTATTCTTGCTCATGAAAATACACCCACACCTATAAACCATCAGGTGGCTTCTCCTTGGATGGGATCTCCGCATCAACCAGCAGTGTCACCTTCCCTTCAACATAAATCCCTTTATGGATGAGTGCTATTTGACATTTCTCCTCTTGAAGTTTGTGATGTATTATTAGGCCAAACATACTTGTGGAAGCGACATGATGTATATTATTTCAAGTCTCGAGCCATTATTGTTACTTTGGGTAATAATTTTTATAGGATACTAAAGCCAGCACCACCTACTGCAATCTCTTTGGTTACTACAAAAAAATTCCTTAAGCTCATTTCAAAAACGTGGAAATTTTTTTTCTCGATGATCCACCCTTAGGGTAAGAAGAAGACTATGGTCACGAGATCCAGATAGGTCTCCTCCATATGAAAAAAACATATGGAAAATCCCATGAAGGAGTATGGGGAAAGATTCACCTCACTAGCAGGGGTGCCTTTGCACTCTAGTCTGGAGAACGACAAAATCAAGAGGCAAATTTAGGAGCTTCCCTAGAAAGGTCACATCCAGCCGAGTTCATCATCCTATGTTAGCCCGATCATGTTGGTGCAGAAGAAGGATGGGGCTTGGAGAATCTGTATTGAATATCAGGTGCTTAACAAGATATTTTTTTGGAAGAGGTACCCAATCCCGTGGATTAAAGACCTTTTGGACCAACTGAAGGGGGAAGAATATTTCAAAAATATCAATTTTAAGTCTTGGTATCAACAGGTACCAATCAAAGCCTCTCATGTGTGGAATAATTCCTTCCAATCCAAGGAAGGCCTTTTCAAAACATTGGTCATGCATTTCAGGTTGAAGAATGCTCTCATAACCTTCATGAGGCTGATGGATGACATCTGACTTCCGTTCAACAACTCATTTGTGGTGGTGTACTTAGATGACATACTAATTTTCAACCAAACTTGGGAAGAGCACCTCCACCACATATGACATGTCCTCGAAACACTACAACAATACAAGTTGTGTGCCGATTTGGAGAATTTCATTTTGACATCACCCAAGTTTAGTATCTGGAATACATTATTAATGAGAGGAATATGCATGTGGATCCAACCAAGATCAAATTCATTCAGGATTGGCCAGCCCCAACCATTCTAACAAAGCTCCACAACTTTATGGGTATTTCAAATTTCTACCACAGGTTTGTGTTGGGATTCTCTCATATCACTTGGCCCTTGAGGCAAGTCACCAAAGGAGGAGCAAAAGAAAATTTTGTTTGGTTTGAATCTCAACAAAAGGAGTTGGTAGATTTGAAACATTGCCTCTGCTATGCACCAATTCTCACATTACCAGTATTGAAACAACCATTTGAGATCGAGGCAAATGCCTCTAACTATGATATTAGGGAAATTCTTACTCAACAGGGGAATCTAGTGGCATATCACAGTGAGACACTTTCCCACAAAGTTCAGAAGTCTCCTACTTATGACAAATAGATGTATTCCATTATGCATGCTTTCTGAAAATGGAAGAATTATATTTTGCAGAAGGAAACATTCATCCACACAGATCACTGACCCCTGTAGTTCATATAAACAAAAGGGAAGTTGTAGAATGATTTCCATAAGAATTTTTCCACATACCTGAAAAAATTTCAGTTGCACATGAAGTACAAGAAGGGAAGCACCAATAATTTTGGAGGTTGGCTAAGTTGAATACCAATCACGACGCAAACCACCATGTTTAAATCTTGTGGGAATGAGGCTTCCGACTAGATGCTTCTCTACAAAAGCGATCCAGATTTTTACCACACATACAAGGCGTTCTTGGAGGGTAAGAAAGTTGAAAATTTTCACCTCCAGGATGCATTTTTATGTCACCTTGGACACCATTGTCACTAGCACATTTGGACCAATTTCCAACGGCCATAATGTTGCTCTTGAGACACATAGGTGTCCCAAGAGCAACACTTTGAGATGGCGCAAAACGTTGCTTCTAATTGCGTCGCAATTTTGAGACTTGGGTTAACTATCGGTAGAGGGACACTAATTACAAAGTTTCACACTTCGTCGCTCTTTCAACGTTTGAAACATTGTCTCTATTTCGATGTTTCAGTGTTTTTTTCTCTACCGACAGTTTAAAATTCATTGATGTTCCAACATTGCAAATGTGTTGCAAGTCCAACGATCAACAACACCAAACCAATGTTTATAAACATCACAATTCCAATGAGGTGAACTGTTTAAAATTCTTCGTTGTTCCGATGTTACAGACATGTGACAAGTCCGATAATTAACAGCTAAATTTCCTACGTTTATAAGCATCGCAATTCCAATGATAACTAACACCCCAATCGACGCTTCTAAGAATCTCACTTCTGACGAGGCAAATCATCGCTAGTCCTATGATAAAAAATACCCCAACCGATTCTTCTAAGTGGAGAACTTCTGATGCTAATGGCAGGTTTACCAAAAAAAATGCTTTCTCATCAGGCTTCCCATTGGAGGGATCGGTCTCGGTATAGGGGATGAGTGGAAAAAGTGGAGTAGGTGTTATTTTTCCACATAGTGAATAGGGTATTGTCCGTCTTCTAAATAGTTTAGTCTCCTTGTAAATCTAAGCTTCTCAAAATGAATTAATACACCGAGCACTAGCACTAATCTGAGCTTCTAGTCTGAGGCTTGTTTGAGATCTTCTTAGCACCGGTCTAAGATTTCAATAGAACTTATCCTTTTTTCTCCACATGTCTGAAGCTATGTCACAATCCTATAGTTTGATCTCCTAGATAGAATATTATCCAAATATTAATGATCTTGAAAATAAACTATAGGTGATTGTAATTTAATGGAGTTTGAAAAGTGTTCATAGGTCTGAGATTTTGATCTCAGGTTTGAAATATGAGGTATATATTTTAACAATTTTGAACCCATGTTTGATAAATAACCTTCACAATGATGCAATCCCACAGGTCTAAGGTCAAGATTAGATGAATGTTTACTGTCTGCAATAATTCCACTAATCCAAACTCCAGAGCCACTAACCAACTGTTCTTACACATGTCCAAGCCTGCAATTCAGTGCTTGAAGTAAGCCGTTAGGTGTGATGCCAACCTGCTATAGGATTCAAGTTGTAGTGAGGTCATAAACCAAAATCCAAAGTGTTTTATGTTTCAAAAATTCCATGCGATGAGGTATCTGTGATAAGTTACGAGTTATGGAAGGTTTAATAATTATTCACCCACATATTTTACAACAGTTCTTCTCACCGATCCAAGGTATTCAAGAAATTTCCAAAACTTCACCTTGTCAATGCTCGAATAAAATACAAGATTCCATGTGGCAAGTACAACCATGAACATAAATCATGAGCTCCTAATTCAACGATCAAACATAACATGATGTGAAATGTGTCATGAATGCCCCTCCAACATGTGGAAGAGAGGGGACTTCTTGTAAAACCGACCTTATTTTACAATGTATGTCCAGAAGGTAAGAGGGAAAAACAAAAATCCCCCTAAATCCCTAGTCTATATATGTTGGAAGGGTGTGAAAAGGAAAAGCCACAAGAAAAATTCAATTTACGGTTTCTATTGGAAATACAATTAAACAATAGTGAAGGCTTTGAGATTGAGGGGATAAATTCGGTATCATGAACCATGACGGTAAATTTTCCATAGAGAATTCTCTTTTATTTTTTCAAATTTTTATTTTCGTATATTACTACAAATTATATATATAAAGCACCCCAAAATCCCCCTGCATCCTGATTTTGAAAAAGATGTGAACCCTGGTAACTTAGGACAATAGTCATATATTACAAATAGCATATATACCACTGAAATTTAAGAGAAAAAAAAATGTACAAATTGGTTTCTTCAAGACTTATTTCATCTTATAAATCAATCAAAGAAAAAATGATCCCCTTTTAATAAGAAAAATACTTCTTATGTACAATGTCAACTATTGACAAATGAAAGGATGATAAATAAATACAAAAAAAAATAAAGACTACAAGACTCCATTGAAGCATCTTACTGATGAGGTTCTTTTTTATACATGGAAAAGAAAGAGTTGAAACGAAGATGAGGTCTATTACTTTGTAATATCCCAAAAGGGAGAATGCAGTAATACTTCACACAATATAAGAACTTACAGCAAGATAAACAATAAATCTAAGTACAAATCAGAATATGCAGAAAGAGTTGAGCGATTTTATTATATTGGAGATGATTCAGTTACAACAGTACAAGATATAGGTAGATCTAGCCAAGAAAATGAGCTAGGATCACCTTGAAAAAATGTGTGAAGTAGGTACATCGTAACTGTTGAGGCTCTGCAGCAAATACTGTGTTGTCTCTTCAGAAGAATATAAACACATGGTTGCAGGCTGAAAAGAGAAATGTAGATATATTAAAAACTGGAGCTTTGATGATTCCAAGATTCAAGATCTGGCCAATGTGATGGATTCCTAAGATAACCTAGAAAGGATTTTCCAAATCTGCAACTTTGGAAAAATCACCTACCCAGGGTTTGATCCTTGATCAACTAGGAAATACAGATCTAAAGTTAGATCTGAAGAATAGATGGCTGAAATATGTGCTCAAATCAGATCTATTATTGAAGGTCTGATCCCTTCCTCAGATCAATGAGCTAGAAGCTCTAGATCTAGCTTCTCAATCCTCCAAAAGATGATTGCAGCTGCTGCAACACAAATGCCTCTGAAAACTACGCTGTGAGGGAAAGAGAGACCTTCTACCTGCTAAAATATGCTAAAATAAACTCCATGCTGATTATAAGACTAATGGAAATGTGGAGGAATGATCCTCCACTATATTGCTAGCTGAAGTACTAGCAACTTCCTTCCTCCTTTCAGATCTGCAATATGGACAGCGTTTTTCTTGAGGAGAATACTGCTACTAGGAGGTCAATAAATTTTGGCCTGATGCCAGATATGGAATGTGGCTCTGGGAGTGTTGATATATAAGCCCAAGTGATGGGAATAATCCCTCACCTTGTTCTACAGCTTAAGTACTAAAGACAACTTCCACCTTCCAAAACGATCTTCGGAAATAAGAAGATTTCTGAATATGAATGTTCTACAGAAAGTAGAAAAAGGAAATGGCACTTAAAGCCTGATGTATAATTAAGTACAAACATATTCCTTAGAGATCACTCAAATAAAGAGGATGGATTCCCGCCCAGGAACACCCTGTGCTAAACAACACCTGCAATCTATGCTAAACAACCCAAGAATTGCAGTGGAACATCACTTGACAATTCCAGATCTAAACGATCATCCATCAAATAATCCAAGATGCCTTTCACCTTTTCCTTCATCTCCTTTATAAATATTGAGCCATCCCAAGCCTTGGCCCTAATCTCAACTGCATTGTCTCATGTGGACAAGATCCTCCAAGTAGGACTGTGATGTTTGACCAAATTAACCAAACAGTCTAGGTGCAATGTACACCTCCTCCATCATGTGTGCTTCATTTGCACATGATCCTCCACCACTTGATATTTAATGTTCAATGGCCCTTTGTTTGACATATTCAAGATATTAGTTGACTAAATCAACCCTCCATGATCTCTCTCATTAAATGGGACATGATCTCCAATTTCATTCACATTAGTAGTTTCTCAACTACCTATTTCTGCAAATCTAGTCTACATTAATCCACATTCACACACATAAAGTGGATATTTATTCTTATTGAGGATTGTTGGTCCCTCCACCATTTTATTTACTTAATTCATTAAGAAAATCAAGGACTCTAATATTCCAAATATGATGTGAAAGTTTGGGAATATTACATACTTCGAAGTTCCTTCAAAGAAGGCCTCAAACACATATAGTTGAACCAAACAACAGCCAAGAAGATAATACCATGTGCTACACTAGGGAGTAATTCATACAAGGTTACTCCATGAGTTTTGTTAAAACAATGGCCGTAGTATATGATGACTAGGCAAGATAAATATTCATCTCACCACAAAAAAATACAATACATATGACTATGGTAGAGCCACGTGCATTGCACCATGGCAAAATAACATCATAACCACCTCAGATCTAGTGTTATCAACTTCAATATTGTATATATCTGTTTTAAATATCCAACTCGTTTGCTTGATAATCTTAATGAGGGAGGGACCATTGTTTGGTTGGAATTGATTTTGTGAAGAATATGAACCCCATAAACAATAAAAATATTTCACCTATCAAATTGAGTTAAAGTATATCAAAATTCCTGCAGCAGTACATATTAGCTTGGTTACATTGAGGCTTACATCAAGAAATTGATAATCAAAAATATTTTCCATACAGAGCTATATTAACAAAATGTAGCTCTCATATATTTGTTCCATCCCTTTCTAAAACCCATGATACTTGCTGAGGTTCATTTTGGCTGTCATGTTTTTGTTTATTTATTCTCGTCTTGGAAGACTTGCCATTTTTTCCTTGAAGTTTATCTGAATTATCTAGAATGGTGTTGTCACTTTCAACAGATGATGCATGTGATATAGGTGGTGGATCAGGCCATGGTGTGTGTTTTTCTAGAACCATGATTTCCAAAGTAGGGTATATAATCTATTTGAAAGTAAAATAATAGTCCAGTAAAGGTAATAATGAGTTACAATGTAATATTTGAAATTTGACATCAACTAATTGGAAGATTAGAGTTCTTACTTTTCTTATTTAGATAAGTAAATAATAGGGTGGACGGACCCATAAACCCAATAAATGAATAAAATCCACTTATGTTGTGTGAATGTGGGTTAGTTAGGTGGTGGAGGAAGAATGATGAGGTAATGGAGGAATTGGTGCATTAAATGCACACATGATGGAGGGAGTGGAAAGTAATTGAATATTTGATGGATATCATGGAGGAGAATGCAGTCTTTATGGACGCTAGTGGCCACATGTGCAACGCAGTAATGAGGGGGTCCAAGGCTAGGGAAGAATCACAAGAATAAAAGGAAGGTGAGGGAAGCCATAGAAGCCAGTCTGGAATTTGATATTGTATTTTCGTTTGACATTCTTGGCACGCTTTAGCTATTTAGCTAAGTTTGTTGTGCTGTTTAGCACACGGGTGTTCTCGAGTGGGAATCCCACCCTTACCCACGGGGGACTTCGAGTGCCTAATTTGGGAAGGTTATTTTGAGTAGCTATTAATCATCTGGCATCAGTGCCACATTCAACTCCTATATTTTGCATATATAGCTCGAGGAATTACATATTCTTGTGTTTGGGTCTGATACGAGGAAGGTAGTTTCTAGCATTTCAACTATGAAACCGATGGAGGATTCCTCCTTTCACCTTGAGCCTCCATTTTAGTCTTCCAAGAGCATCATTGTGATATCCAACATTAGGCCATCATATTACACCTCCATGCAATGTCATTTCCTTCAGGAATTGTGCAATCCAGCCAGGCAGATCTAAGAGAGGAAGGAAGTTCCAAGTATTTTAGCTTGGAATCCTATGAGGGTTCTTTCCCTCACATTAGAGAGATAATTAACATGATATTTGAGAGTTATTTAATCATCTAGTAGTAGGCTATAGCTCCATCCTCCTTGAAAGTGAAACCTAGTCCAGTAGTTGTGCAGTTTGCAGATGCAACTTGAGCAGAGAATGGAGGAGCTAGATTTCAAGCTTCTAGCTTGGAAATCAGGAGAAGGGATCAACCCTTATTTTAGTGAGATGAGTGGGTGATATTGCAGATGATATATAATTCTTTCATCCCCATATCAGCAGTTGTCTCTAGGGAGTGCGTAACTCAGCCAACAAGGGTGGAGTGTGCCACAAAAAAAACGGCCGAAAATCAAAATTTAAAATTGGGCCAAACATTTTCTGGGTTTTTCTGGGGTTTTTTAGTAGAGATTGTGGTTAAAATTCCAGATATTTTTGAGCACATTAGTAGCCTCCTGCACATTTTTCTTCTTCACAGTAATAGTACTTTCCAGCCGCAGCAGTAGTAGTAGCACAACATTTCTAGCATTAGTTTTCTTTAGTGTATTTCATCTATCTTGTGCCTTGAGTGCATTCCTTTTGGAGCACTATGTACTTACCTTCATTTTTATCCTTAATGATGTGGTTCAATTTTTTTCTACCCATATGTGTGATGTTTTGATGTATTCCAACATTTTTCCAGTTCTACATGTTTAATTATTATTTTACCATACTTGGAATTGTGCATATTTTCTATCTTCCTGTCTTTTCAATTTTGGAATATTACAGTGGTATCAGAGCATGATATTTGGCTCAACTTTTGCGCACTACATTTCATGACATCAGACAAAGAAGAAAAAAAGAAAAGAGATCTACAATGGCAGAGGAATTGATGTTTTCCACACTTCTCTTTAGATCTATGAAGGATATTACCATAGAGCTTAAAGAAATGAGAAGGGAAAGGAAAAGGGAAACCTTAATAGGGTTTAAAAATGAGGAATGTACGGGCACTTCCTATCAGAAACATAAGCAACCGACAGTGCAAAAAGTTCCAAAACACTCTTCTATGTCCACCTTCCTTGCAGAAGGAAATGAATGGCATGGAGATGGAGGATACTTAGAGCATGAGAATCTGAATAATTATCTTGCAGAGTACAAATATCAATCAAGATAATTCAAAGAGAATCTGACTCTCTAACATTTTTGTTGGATTAAAGAGAACCAGAGACCCTGCAGCAGTAATAGAAGAAAATGGAACATACATAATAGATTATTCCTGCCTACATTTGATGGGTCATCCACAAGCATAGAAAAATCTTGGATGAAGTAGTTAGGTGATTTCTTCTAGCTACACCCATTAGTGGAAAGAAAGGCCATTGAGATTGCAACGTTGCACCTTGAGAGTGAAGCAAATGATTTGTGGTTCAGCCATATGGAGCATGCAAGAGTCACTGTGTATACATACTTCACTGAAAGGTTGGTAGAGAGGTTTGGCAGAAGAAAACCAGAGGTAATTCCCATTGAGACATTTTATGACATTGATGAGGAAGTATACGATGAGCAAAAGGAAGATGTCAGCACTGTTACTTCAGGAGAAGATCAACTAACACCACGACCAGCTATAGTAGAAGTATTTGCATCAGTGAGAGGATAAGTTGCAACTTTGCAAGATGGTCCTGAGAATTTGACATTGAGAGTCACAGACATGATGCAAGAGGAAGAGGAAGCATATACCAGCACTGGTGCAGCAGTAGAGAAGCATCCATTACCATCACTAGAAGTTGGAGAAGAAATTGCAACGATTGGAGGAACTCTTGTAGCTTTGCAAGATGTTCCCAGATATTAGTTGATCCAAGGTTTTCGAGCAATTCCACCCCATATTATTTCAACACCTCAGATTCAGATTTGTGGGGTCATGCCATCAAGGCAATTGCATGACCAAGGGTTAGAGCACCTTGCTGATTTGGAGCAACAGACTATCACTGCGCAGAGGACCCTTGACTTGTTCAAGGAGTAGATGTATAGCCATCCAGTTTTACATTATTGATATGCACACAACACCTTGTGTTTGAGTGTGGAGTTTTAGAGGATGGGATGAGCATAGTCATAATGTAGGGAAGCTATACAATAGCTTTCAAGAACCATAGGTTACTGTCACATGAACTGTCATATTCTATTTATGACAAAGAGATACTGGAAATTATGCATGCATTGGTCAAATTTTTAAATTTGTTTATTGAAAATATATTTCTAGTGAAGAACAACCACCATGGTCTCCGACATCATTTTGAGGAGGAGGAGTAGTTGCAGGAGAGGCAGCAATAGTGGATCGCTACAATGCAGGACTATGCATTAAAAATTGTGTATGGAGAGAGCCATGAGACAATAGATGCACTATCCTGGAGATCAACAACGCTGTCACTGAGGAGCAATGATGATTTGCGGTCCCAATTATTCTTTGAGCATTCCGATGACCACTTCACTTATGAAGCATTTGATGGGAATATCGTATATGGTATAAATCTTGTGATGGATAACATCTTCCATTATCAAGATAGAGACTTTTTGATGAGAATGTCACATATTAGAGGGAAGCTTCTGCATACAGCATATTCATAACCTCATAGGTTCTACTAGGCCTTCGGTGAGGGGTTATCAAGGAGAGACCTCAAGGAGGATGCACTTCGACATATCACAGAGTGCAAATATTGTCATTAAATTGTGGAGGATGGTATTATCCATTGGGTGGATATCAAGCTAGAGCATGATAAGACTCATCACCCATAGCTGGATGGATGGATGGGGATGATGAGCAACTGGTTTAAAAGCTACTTGCAAATCTATGACACAGGGCAGCAGGAAGCATGGTTGTGTTGGCTTCTCTTGGGTGAGTATGGTTACCATCCAACATTTCACATTTTTATGATCCATGCCTTGCATAGTATTGGTGTGATGCAACAACAGGAGGCATGGTGGCACTGGTTACTTTTGCTAGAGTTTGGCCATCACATGACATATCACATTTCCATGAGTGTATTATTGTTTGGGACATTGCATGACACTCATATGGTGTGGCAAAAAGGAGCTTGGTTATGTTGGTCTTGTGTGAAATTATACATGTCCATCAGTATATTGCTTCATGCTTTACATTATGATTATGTGGGCTGGAAGAAAGAGTCATTGTTGTTCTAGTTACTCTTAGGAGAATATGGGCTAACATTCTCCCATACCTTACATGATGATGATGTAGGATGGAAACATGAAGCCTTGTTGCATTGGATTTTATTAGGAGAGTATGGCCACCATACTTGGTATGATGATGAGGTGGAATGGGAGAAAGAGGAATTGTTGCGATGGTTGCTACCAGAAGAGTATGGTCTGACATTTCACATGTCAACCCATATGTCTCTATTTCCTAATTTTCACATTGTTGAGATGATTCTTAGAGAAATAAGGGCCAACAGGGCCAAGGATGGGAGCATGGAGAGACACAACCAACTCCATGTAGCACGGTTCAGAGAGATATTTTATGAGTTGGGACTTTCCACTTGGGGAAGGAACCACTACACTTCATATATCTCGTGCAGATAAGAGGGCCTTGGACAACATATGGTTGCTACTTGGGGACTCATTTATGAGGAGAAGCATCTAGCTACACATCTAGAGGCCATTATAGACATTCTAGAGAGATAGCTATGGAGCTAGGCATTCATAACACATTGGAGCAAATGGAGATACCTTCCATATGAGGGTGCCACTTGGGAGGGTGATGGATTGCTACAAAATTCACTTTTGCAGTCACTTGAGGACAAGCAACATTTTGGCAGGAAGGACTGTAATATTCCAAATTTGACATCAGCTAATTAGAATATTAGAGTTCTTACTTTTCTTATTTAGATAAGTAAATAAAATGGTGGAGGGACCCATAACCCAATAGATGAATAAAATCAACTTCTGTTGTGTGAATGTCAGTTAGTTAGGTAGTGGATCAACATTATGGAGTAGTGGAGCAACTTATTGATGAAGGGAGAGTGGAGACCATAGAAAAATAATGAGAAATATGATGGATATAGTGGAGGAATAATGATGAAGTGATGGAGGAATTGGTGCATTAAATGCACACGTGATTGAGGGAGTGGAAAGTAATTGCAGAGTTGATGGATATCATGGAGGAGAATATAGTCTTTATGGAGGCAAGTGGCCACATGTGCAGTCTAGTAATGAGGTGGGACAAGGCTAGGTAAGGCTCAGAAGCTTAAAAGGAAGGTGAGGGCAACCATAGAAGGCAATCTAGAATTTGATATTGTAATTTCCTCTGACATTCTTTGCATGCTTTAGCTATTTAGCTAAGTTGGTTGTGTTGTTTAGCACACAAGGGTTCCCGAGAGGGAATCCCACCCTTCCCCATGGGGGAATTCAATTTCCTACTCTCGGAAGGTTATTTTTAGAAACTATTCATCATTCGGCATCAGTGCCACATTCAACCCCTCTCTTTTGCATATACAACTTCAGGAATTACGCATTCTTGTCTTAGGGTTTGAGAGGAGGAAGGTAGTTTGTAGCATTTTAGCTAGGAATATGGTGGAGGATTCATTCTTTCACCTTGAGCTTCCATTTCACTCTACGAAGAGTAGCATTGTGATATCTAGCATCAAGCCTTCATATTACACCTTGATGTAGCAGCAGTTCCTTCAGGAATTGTGCAGTCTAACCAGACAGATCTAAGGGAGGAAGGAAGCTCCAAGTATTTCAGCTTAGAATCCCATTAGGGGAATTTTGAGGTCTAAAATGGGCCTCCTAAGGAAATCATAAAATAATAGTGGAAATAATAAAATAAGATTTGATTACATCATCAAATTTTAGAGGGAAAAGAGAAAAAAACTATTTTTTCAACTCATATTTTCAACTTATCTCCAAATAATTTAACTCAAATTTTGAGTGGGAGTAGTCATTAGATGTAAAATTTGATTCCTTATCCAAGGAGTACCCATCTTACATAATTTCAATTGATCCTGCTACATCAAAAATAAGAAATATGTGAAAAACATGATTGCAATCATGTTTTTTAATGTATTTATCATTTTTCATGTAGCAAGGTCAATTAAACATATGCAACATGGGTATTCCTTGGATGAGGAATTAAAATTTTCATCCAATGAGTACTCCTACTCGAAATTTGGGTAAAAACTTTGAGAGATAAGTTGAAAAAGTATTTTTATTATTTATTGTTTTTTAATATTTTTACCCTTTTACTTAAAAAATGGTGAATCATCCCCCATGGTTGACATCATCATAATGAATCCTATTGGTTCATATAAAGTTTATTTTGGTTGTACATTTTTCTTAGGAGACCCATTTTAGACCTCAAAATTCCCCAAATGTGTGAGGGTTATTTCCCTCACTTTGGAGAGATCGTTTAGATGAGATATGAGAGTTATTTCATCATCTAACAACAGGCTACAGCTCCAGCCTCCTTGACAGCATAGTCTAGTCCAACAATTGTGTAGTTTGCAGTCACAACTTGAGCAGAGAAAGGAGAAGCTAGATCTCAAGCTTATAGCTTGGATATTAGAAGAAGGGATTGGTCGTTTAGTTAGTGAGCTGAGTGGGTGCTATTGTAGCTGATAGATCATTATTTTAGCCCCATATCGGCAATTGTCTCCAGGGAGTTTGTAACTCAGCAAGCAGGGGTGCAGTGTGCCACCCAAAAAAGGGGCCGAAAATCCAAAGTTAAAATATAGCCAAACCATTTATGAGTCTTTTTGGGTTTTGTGAGTAGAGTTCATTGTTAAAATAGGGTATCTTGCGGAGCACTCCAGCAGCCACCCACACATGGCCCTTTTTCACAGTAGTAGGAGTTTCCAACAACATCAACATTTCCAGTGCTAGTTTTCTTTATTGTAGTTCACCCATCTTGTGCCTTGAGTAAATTCATTTTGGAGCACTGTGTACTTATCTTGTTGTTGATACTTAATGATATGGTTCAACTATTTTATTCCCATATGTATGATGTTTTAATGTATTCAAGAATTTTTCCACTTCTACATGTTTAATTATTATTTTACTGTAGTTGGAATCGTGCATATGTTCTATATTCCTGTCTTTTCCATTTTGGAATTATTACATACAAATATACAAAATAAATCATGTAACTGAGAAATTAAATTCTATTATACTTTCCTATTTAAGATAACATAGCATAAAAACCAATGTCTATTAACTTTTCCTTCACCATCAGAGAATTCATTAAGAAAATCCTCAATTCTGCATTTTTTTTAAAACATAATCTTGATAAATTATTTTGTAAGGAAATTAGACACACTCAGGTTTCACAATAAAATATTTGTCCATGACTCCAAGTCTTGGAATCTCAACGTATACCCAAATGCTATGCACCCACTATTAAAATCAAAACTAGTGTCAAATTTATTTGTATTCAAATTTCAAGTCCATTCATGACAAGAATTATCTTAGTTTCCTAAATTTGAGAATAATAATCATTTTATATGTAATCAATGCAAACATACAATATTGTATCAAAGGTTACACAATCCATAGGTTTTCATATGTAATATCTATTTCCATTCTTAAACAAGCATACCACTTAGTCATTTATCTAAACATGGGTGTTACAGTTGAAAAGTGTTGCCACAATTTTCACTGCATTCTGGTCTTTCATCTTAAACCTTCCTTAGACTTTGCAATGGATAGCATAAGATACCAAGGACATACCTTGGAATAGAGACAGGTATTCCTGAACCAACAAATCAGAACATGGTTCTATATATATATATATATATATATATATATATATATATATATATATATATATATATATATACGACTCAACATGCCCAAATTACAATCAAGTTAAAAGGTTTATGAAGAAAATAAAATAAGTGGACAATAAGAAGTAATAAGTGAACTAACCCATGAGGGAATTTGCTATCCGCACGAGCCTCCATATGAAGCCACCACAAAAATACATTACAACCACATCTGCCAAGTGGCTCCACAAAGGAATCATCTTTCAACATAGACAACATCTACCCGTCTGCAGTCCAGTCATCTCAATCTTGAAGCCAAGTTGGTTTATTGTTATCTTTCCAAACTAGTCTTGCATTAAGTACAAAACATCCCAACTCAAGTCTCCTTGGCAATACAATGGCCCCATCACAAATAAATATGGGACTTTTCTTAGCATATGGAATGGAATTAAAAGTATGCGAACCAACTGAATGGCCAAAGGAATTGCAGGAACATCCTGTTGTGCTAAAACACAACCCCCTTCATTTTTGACTTGTTCATTTCAAATAATGGGGACCCTTTCTATAAAAAATTTGGCTAAATGCCTTTTAGGATTTTTATTAAGTTGATTATCCTACAATTTTATTAATTTTTCATTTTCTTTAGATTCTTGTTTTGATTGCTTTGTTAAAATATATTTTTTATAAGCTCTCCATTGATACTTGTTTCACCTCATTTGGTCAACTAGTTTGTAAATGGCACTCCTTTTGAACTCTAATCATTTATGTTTCCTCGGTTAAAAATGTGTAAAATGTACAATATTCCATTTTTGTAATTAAATTAGTTCAATAATGCATTTGTTTTAAATATTAGCCCTTAGTTAGTTATTACTAGTATTTTTTATTTTTTTACTTATACAGCCAGATAACAAAGCATCGGGATTTCAGTAATTTACTCCAATTTTCAAATAAATTACTAATCTCGAAAATAAAAAATGTCAAAGTGGGTGTAATTTATTTTTATTTTTATTTTTTATTATTAATATCAAAGTGACTGTAGTATAGATAGGCAAATCATCCCTTAGATAATTTCATAACTTAGCATCATTAAAATGAAACCAAAAAAAAAAAAAAACTAATATTTAATATTAAAATTTAAATTAACAAAATTAATTATTATATTAAATATAATTAACTTAATTAAATTAAAATTATATATATATATATATGAATTGAAATAAAATAAATATTTATTACATGATCGGATTGGAAGATCGGATCGGAAATTTCAAATGACACAGTTTTAAAAAACTTTGATAACACCAGACCTCCCAATATGTCGATTGCGAAGCCATAATGAAACCTTATAACTCATGTGTTTGGGTTTCAAACTCATTCATATGAATGAGTGGTAAGTAATGGGAGTGTTATTATAGTGTTAATTTAATATTAGTGGAGTATAGTAGAGTGTTAGTATAGTTTTAATTTAATATTTAATATTTAAAATAATCAATTTAATTAAATTATAATTATTAGTTAGATTAATAATAATTAATAAATAATTTATTAAATAATTAGTTTGGTTTATAATTAACAATTAAATTAGAATTAATTATTAGATAATTAGAGTCTAATTTAGGATTAGATTTTTTAATTAAAATTATGATTTTTAGTCGAGCAACAAAATTTCCAAAATTATGCCAGATTAGACTCATCAACTTTGGAGGCTCATAGATTGAGTTTTATTTAGCCAAATGAGGCCTAGGATAGCTCATTGGGAAGAGAAAATCAAGGAGAAAATTTATGAGGAGGTTTCACTAACAGATTTAGTCATTTATTGGGTCTAAAGATAGGCAGAAGATCAAGCTCCAAATTTCTAAACAAAATCAATTTTCTGAGTTTATTTTTTTCATTTTCATTTGCCCAAGCCTCTTCTAAAGTGTAGATTCATTCATCAATAATATCCTTGGCCAATTAAATCATCACAAAAATCAATAAAAATCTTGGATTTCCTCTTTAATTATTTATTTAATTGTATTTGATTGGATTTGTTTTAATGCCAAAAATGACATTTTGATCTTGATTGTTACATCTTAATTTATTTTGATTTATTTTTGCAGGAAAACAATAGAAGAGAATATGAAGAAAAAAGATCTCAATCAATGAGAATGCTCCAGCAATTAAAGATTGAAATTTTGAGCAAATAAAATTGGATTGCGTATATTTTTCTTCAAAAAACTCTCCTCTCAGAAATACCTTTGGAAATATTATAAATGGAAGATGGAAGAATGTAAAAAGGGGGCTACTCTCCTCTGCAATTTTTGACTTCTAAAAGCACTTCTGCAAAAGGAATTTAGAGTTGTAGGAGAGAGGAGAGAAAATTTTAGATCTGAACATTATTGAGGATTTTTTCTTTGTATCTTGAATTATGTATGATGAGCAGAGTTTTCACTTTTGAAGCTCTAGTTTTGAAACCAGAAATTCAAGAAATGTAAAGGACCGTTGGAGACGAGGATTAGAGAAATGGATTCAATTAACTGGTATTTTTAATACTACTGTTTCAAATACCAGTTTCATATTTATGATAATAAAAATGTGTGTCATTTTATTGATGTTTGTACACTTGTATTGATATGGGTATTTTGTCTCAATATTGTTATGTATCTCTATTCTTATGGATTAAACTCTAATTTTTGAGTAACTATTTACTTAGAAATCTGTCTTATTAAATTGATTCATTAAACAGTAATGTGTTGTGAACTATTTCCACATATTATTGTTCAATTATTAGGTTTACTGATTTGATAATCAATATCATTTTTGTGAATTAGTTCCTCAGTGTTGTTGATTTATTATTTCAGTTAAAAGGTCTCAATAGGATGTGTTTCGGTATTCACAAATGTCAGCTAATTGAATTACTTCGTTAGCTTGACATTAACTAAAATTCAGACATATTTAAATCCTTATCATTTAATTATCTTCCTTTTAGTTGGGTTAGATCTATATCTACCTAATTGAGATAGGATTAAGATTAGTTTCTTTTGCTTGCATTATAGAATAATTTTTCATTTATATTAAGTTCTACATTCTTTTAAGTCCTCTTTTCAAAGAGGAAAGATCTTAGTTGTGATTTGGCTGAACCCAAATCAACTTAAGGGTCATTCTCTTACCCGATCAACAAGAAGAAGTGATCTTATATCCCTATCTATTGGTAGTTAAAGATAAATTTTAAACCAATAGCAATAGGGGAAAGGTAACTGGATCTAGTTAAACTAGTTGGAGCCACTACTCCAAATGGAAAAGGAGTTGTTTTAAGGTCTAGACTGGGTAGTTATCCCCCAATTTTGTTGCAGCGATTTTTGAGGCTTTCAACATTTTTGGCGCTAGAATGAGGGCCTGAAACTTGTTGTTTATTGGAGTCTTTTCAATTTGAAAATTTTATTTAAATCACGATGGCTTGTCTTAAACTTCCAATTTGGAGTTGTATACATGGACATGCATCTTCCAATACTCCACCTGAAGTGGTAAGACTCTTGTCTCAGGGAATATTTAATGGTAAGAAAAATTCTTCTGCTTTTAATCATGTCTTTCAATTTATTCAAAATGTTTCAAATTATAATTTTCAAGGAATTGATGAAGGCATTTAATTCATAATTTTTAGTCTCACATTCGCGGCAAAAGCTAGAAACTGGTGTAGAACTCTTCCAGTTCCCTCAATTCACAACTGGGATCAATTTTTTACAATTTTCATTTGTAAATTTGACGGATACGATTATGAACATGTATGTGATGAAATTGAATACTACGAATATTTTAAAATGAGTCTGTTAGATATTTTAATATTCGATTTCATTTGAATTTTTTTAAATTTAAAGCAGAAGATAAACCTACGGAAGAAGAATCACTAGATTGGTTTGAATATATTTCCTTTCTTCCTCCTGTTCCCAATCCATATGAAATTAGTTCAATCTTTTTTCCATCCCCTTCCAACATAAATGAGAATTCCAATATAGATGTGCAAATAAATTATAATGAAGTGGTCTCATAAAGCTTAGAAAATATTTCTTATCAAATGCAAGAAGGAAACAACAGAAATTTTGGAGAAAGAGACGCCTTTAAATCTAAAATTTACTCTACAGTGAATTCAGAAAATCAAATTGAAAATCATCAAGTACAAGCAACAATTAAAGTAAATAATAACACGTAAATTGTTGTACAATTTCTGAATTTTTTCATAATAAGAAAATGCCACATTCAGAGAACCAAAGAAAAATTCTTCAAGAAAGCAGGAGTAGACAAAGAAATGATCTAGAATTTGAAATTTATAGTGAACATAATGCACAGGATTTCTCGAACAGAGAAACTTTTGAATTCGTTATTTTTTATTCTCATTTTTCCTTTTATCCTGATATTTTTAATGTTGGTAATTTTTCCCCTCTTGATATTAATGATATTTAAAAAAATAAAGAGGATGATTTAAATAAATTACCAATAAATTTTTATCAAGATAGAGAAACACCTATTGATCATTCTTTTGCCATTAATGAACATGAATTTTCTATTCATCCTTGTTTTGATATATTGGATGAAATCAAATGGAATTCTAGAGAATATTGTGAAGTCATTTATGATAATTACTCTAACATCAAGGATGTTGATTTCTGTTCTTCTCAAGAGAATCCTCATGATAAAATTCAAATAACATCTATGAATGGGGAACATTTCAATTTAGGAATTATTCCAACCAATACTCATTCTAGAGCAGCAAATTATCTTCATGATTTTACCATTCGAGAAAACATTCCAATTTATGATTCATATCATGATCAAACTCCCATTCCTACTCATAATCATAATTCTCTTTCTAATTTATAAGTTGGAATTGGAAATTATTCAAATTTTGTTATTCTGGCCAATCCTTGTGAAAAAGAAATTATTTCAAAAAAATCTCAATTGTGTTGTAACGTTAGTTGTACCAATAGTGATTTCACTTTATTTTTCATTTCACACTTATTTTGTTCAAATTTATATTTATTTTCTAATTTTATTTCTGATATATTTTTTGACACTTTATGCTGGCATATTGAGCACTTTAATAGTAAACATTCAATTGATGCATTTCCCTATTGGGAAATTGAAGTTTCATATTATAATCATGAACATCAAAAACTATTAATATTTCAATTTCAATCAATGTTCATCTCTTATAAATTGCTTCCATCTTCTCAAAGGCAGTATCAACAAAATAGTGTATTTTTACAATCTAGCCAGCAATCCAATTCAATTAATAATCTTCCATTATATCTAACATATTTCCATTCATTCTTCATTAACTCATTTGAAAAATATTTGGAAAGTTTCCCTTCATGGAATATTTTTAATAGTTTAACATTTGTAAATAACACTAACAATTTTCTCCAGGCCTTTGAATCTAAAAGCGCATACCCACAATTTGGCATGTTATTTACTCTTTTGAACCTTTCCAAATCATTAATAGAAACCCATCCATATTTTTATGATCCAATTGAAATTCAATTGGAAAGGACATTTCAAAAGAAGGTGATTGTAAATAATTCGCTAACAATAACTGTAAATTCTACTTACAGATTTATTTTTCTTAGGTTAATTAGATTTGTATTTTTATTACTAACATTTGAACTGTGTATATATGAAGGAATTAAAATGAGAGAGTGGTTACATTGGAAATATGACTATACTTAGTCATTTTCCTGCATATAGTTAGAATTAGAGTAGAATTAATGTAGTTAGTTTGTTTATGTAATTAATTTATTTTCAACAGTTCTGCAGATATAAATAAAGTAAGCAATCAGCTCTTCTCATATCATATATATGTTCAAGAAAATATTTTCTTCTCATCAGAAAATTTCTAATTCTTGCTTCTCATTTTTAAATAAAATATTTTGCAGCAATACCTCTACTCATAACTACATCTCTACCTATTCCAAATAATGCCTTGACTGAATTTAATTGAGTTTTCACGTGGCATCGATCACCTCAAAGCCAATTTTCTCAATTTCAAGATGTTATTACAAGATTTTCTTTTGAAATATATTTGTCAAAATTTTTGAGGATACAAAGCTTCATGATCTCATTGTCCCAAGAAATATATGATTATCTATTATAAGCTTAATTCCAATTCAATTATTATTAGTCAGTCTCACCTTTCGCTATAATCACATGAAGTTCATATTATCTTCCTCAAAACCTGTTAAAATGACCTTCAGGGTGTCCATTTTGCTGTGTGCATACATTGAAATCTGTGTTGATATTCTTTCACAATAAGTGGCTTTATTCCATTATGATTTTTAGTTTATTATCTGTTGCTACAACACGCATCACATTTATTTATTAAAAGTATTATTGAACAGTCACTATAAAAATATAGATTTTTCTCAAGTTAATTTGGAATGAAGTAGAGGTAATAAATTACTATTGCAAATCAAAGGGAAGCATATTTTCATTTTCATTTCTGGTGAATTTTATGAATTTTAGATTTCCTGAACATGAATAATTGATTTCCTTTAGCTTTATTTCTCACTCTAATTTAGAATAAATAATGAGATGATTTTGAACAAAGTAAGAATTTTGATAAATCCAAGGAAGAATTTGAAGATTCATAAGGTAAAACTTACAGACAATTTCCTTCCAGGTACGTATTTACAAATTCATTTTCATTTATTTTCCATTTTCCTTTATTTATCTTCTCATTCTCATCCTATTTCATTTCCAGGTTTGCATTTATTTTCAGAACTTGAAGTAGACAGTAAACCCATTTTAAATTTTCAAGAAGTTCAGGGAAATTGTATTTATGATTCATTAGAATTTGAACATTTTTTAACTTTGCTTTCATTCATTAGAAAATCCAAGAGACATTTAAAACACTATCGAAAAATTCATATCGAAACATTTCATATCACCGATACTGCAAAAGTCATACATCTCCTATTTTCATTCATTCTCCATTAGAATGAATTTACCAATATTGTAATTTTGGGCCTGATATGAAATTCAAAATAAGTTCATAAGAAATATCGCATCCATTCAATCGCAATAATGGTAGGGGTATAATTTTAAAAGCACCGATGTCTTGTATCCGATATGATATTGAAGTTTCATAATAAATTTATCGAGCTCATTCTTCATCGCATATCGGCGTATCATGTTGTTTTACATCTTGTACTTGAGTTTGCCGATCGTCGAAAGCCACGTCATCCATTGTGTCGTCGCTATCGCAAAAATAATATTGGCATTTCCGACATGACTATTGTCCTATATTCCGATATGCCAATATTGCAATCGCTTCATTGCATTTTTATTCATGGTCATGTCACTATTTCGAATCTACGATGTGCAACGTGCGATGTGCGATGTGAGATATATGATGCATGATATGCGAAGTATAAAGCATGATGCGACCATTCACCGATTCTTGATATAATAATTATTTAATATCGCAATCACTCCATCTCATCGCATACATTCTCATCGCATGTTCTCATATCACAAATTTTTCACTGCAACTTCCGATGCGATAGATTCCAATGCATGCCTCTATGCCATTAACATTTAATAAATATATGACATATCAGGAAAGGTGAAATTTTGCAGATTGAACTTTGAGCATAGTGAAGAAACATACAATGCAAATCATCCGATAAGGCATTATGTTGTATGAAATATTTCAAAAGGAATTTTGGGTAACCACTATAGTACTAAAGCAATTGATGACAAATTTGCAGCATATTTAAATCATTTTGATTTCTCATATATTTCAGTTTTAAATAATTCCATAATTAAATATGAAATTCAAGACCTATTTATCTTTAAATTTCATTATCTTAAATTTGGTCTTAACTTTGGACAATTTACAAAAATCATGGAGTTTGTATGAAACTTATAATATTTTGAAAACATTCATCACTACAAATTCTCAATCTCATTTCTGATGTATTTTTTTTAATTTCGATTCCCTTGAACACAAAGCATTCCATTTTCTTTACATTTTATTGCTTTCTTTAGTTTAAATAAAATAAATAATGATTTTGGATTATAGGATTTTGGTTAGTTTGACTTCTTCATGTTTTTAATGTTAACTAAAAGAAGAAGTCAGCTAGTATTGGAGAAATTGATACCTTTCAGGTAAGGTCGGATGCAATTATCCAAAGGTAAGATTCATGTACCCACTTTCATTAATTTCCATTTCATTACTTTAATTTCAGTTTTTTTTTTTACATTGTGTTGATATTTAAATCTATTTTGCAGCTCTACATAAAAGCTTTCAATCATATGCCAGATCATATTTTGAAAGTCCTATACTCTTCTCCTGGTTTTATTTCAAAGAAGCAGCAATAATCTTCGTTGAAGTAGTTACACTAGGAATTTTCTAAACCTTTATTTTGTTTCTTTAAGCATTCATTTTATTATAAAATAATTAAGATGATGCTTTGAGACAAGAAGATTGGCATCAGAGAGAAAGTTTTCATTGTGGCTGAATTTTATCATCACTGAAGCCTAAAAAATTTACAACCCTGCAAGGCATAACTCATCTGAATCTTGACATAAGAAGGAATAATTACATGACTATTTTCCTTTACTTCATTTTGTTGAGAAATTGGTACAAACATTCTTATTAGAGTTTGTGTTTCAAAATTAGGATTTTCCTTTCCACTTTTAAATTTATTCATTTTTATTTTTGATTGTTGATTTCTTTTCCAATTTTAGCTTAAGAATTATTTTCCTTTGGTTTTCAGTTTTAATTTTGGTGACTCTGCCATGATTTATATGGAAGGCCATCTTATTACCTAATTATGGTCGACATACATAGGGAAAATTTTGTTAATAATTTACTATTAGCGTTTTCTTAAAATCTCCTAATAAGGTTTTTTTTTCTTATTATAAAGGTAGACATATTTAAGGAAGAGATTACAAAACAAGACAAGTTGACAGAGTATCATAAAATCTGAGAAATTTCTTTTTCATCAAAATTGTAATTATTTTAGAAATTTCAATATTCTATTAAGATATTTCAAAATTATATTATCATTCAAGGAAAGTTATTTTAACCAAGTAAAGACACTTTTACAGCAAAGCACTTTTAACTCTGAAATTTTCATTCTAAATTCTTAAGGTCAATGATTCTCCCTGTTCAAAGGAGTTTTATTTTTCTAGAGTGTAATCTAAAAATACATTTAAGCTTAAAAGATAAGAGGTCTCATCATGAGCCTACTTACCATGATCATAGGGGAAAAATAGGTTGACATTACCAACACTGCTAAACAAACCAGGGTAATGACTTATGATTGCAAACAATTATAAGACAAGGGGTCTAATCACAAGCCATCTTGTTCAGTCCAATTATAACCAGTGAATGGCATTGTAAACTATCTGGCTACCAAACTAGGACAATGGATTTTAAGAACTAAAAAAGAAGAAGAAAAATAAACATATATAAATGGATTTATCTCTAGGTAAATAATTCTAAAATAGATGGGATTCTGAATCATTCATGATTAAAAGGTAACCCTTTGGAGACTATAGATGTTTGCTGGCAGCAGTGGCTCTACTTGTGACAAATGAGTACATTTTAAAAGCTAAGCTGTAAAGTGACCCCTGCTTTATCTCTATAACTAATTAAGGACTGATATAGAGTTATGGAATATTTTAATTTATGAGGAATTTTAAGAAAATTACAGTAAGATGATTACTGGTTTTATTCATACTAATGAACCTAGTCAAGCATTCCAAAAATAATTTTCTCTTCTTTAATTATTTTTACTTTAATTTTAGGAAAATCTCATTCATATCAAACAAAGATAACTGGTTCTTCTCTCATATGTTGCCATTGCTGTGGTAAAACACAACCCCCCTCATTTTTGACTTGTTCACTTCAAATAATGGGGACCCTTTCTATAAAAAATTTGGCTAAATGCCTTTTAGGATTTTTATTACGTTGATTATCCTGCGATTTTATTAATTTTTCATTTTCTTTAGATTCTTGTTTTGATTGCTTTGCTAAAATCAATTTTTTATAAGCTTTCCTTTGATACTTTCTTCGCCTCATTTGGTCAACTGGTTTGTAAATGGCACTCCTTTTGAAGTGTAATCATTTACGTTGCCTGGGTTAAAAATGCGTAAAATGAACAATATTCTATTTTTGTAATTAAATTAGTTCAATAATGTATTTGTTTTAAATATTAAACCTTAGTTAGTTATTACTAATATTTTTCATTTTTTTACTTATACAGCCAAATCACAAAGCATCGGGATTTCAGTAATTTCCTCCAATTTTCAAATAAATTACTAATCTCAAAAATCCAAAATTCCAAAGTGGCTGTAGTTTATTTATTTTTATTTATTTTATTATTAATATCAAAGTGGCTATAGTATAGATAGGAAAATCATCCGTTAGATAATTTCATAACTTGGCATCATTAAAATGAAACCAAAGCAAAAAAAACACTAATATTTAATATTAAAATTTAAATTAATTATTATATTAAATAATTAATTAAATTAAATTATAATAATTAGTTAGATTAATACTAATTAATAAATAGTTTATTAAATAATTAGTTTAGTTTATAATTGAAAATTAAATTAAAATTAATTATTAGATAATTAGAGTCTAATTTAGGATTATATTTTTTAATTAAAATTTTGATTTTTAGCCCAGCAACGAAATTTCCAGAATTATGCCAGATTTGACTCATCAACTTTCGAGACCCATAGATTGAGTTTTACTTGGAAAAATGAGGACTGGGATGGCTCATTGGGAAGAGAAAATCAAGGAGAACATTTTTGAGGAGGTTTCACTAACAGATTTAGTCATTTATTGGGTCTAAAAATAGGCAGAAGATCAAGTTCCGAATTTATAAAAAAAATCAATTTTCTGAGTTTATTTTCTTCATTTTCATTTTCCCAAGCCTCTTCTAAAGTGTAGATTCATTCATCAATAATATCCTTGGCCAACTAAATCATCACAAAAATCAATAGAAAGCTTGGATTTCCTTTTTAATTATTTATTTAATTGTATTTGATTGGATTTGTTTTAATGCCAAAAATGGCATTTTGATCTTGATTGTTACATCTTAATTTATTTTGATTTCTTTTTGGAGGAAAACAGTAGAAGAGAATATCAAGAAAAAAGGTCTCAATCAATGAGAATGCTCCAGCAATTAACGATTGGAACTTTGAGCAAATAAAATTGGATTGGGTAGATTTTTCTTCAAAAAACTCTCTTCTCAAAAATGCCTTTGGAAATATTATAAATGGTAGTTGGCAGAATGTAAAAAGGGGGCTTCTCTCCTCTGCAATTTTGGACTTCTAAAAGAACTTCTGCAATAGGAATTTAGAGTTGTAGGAGGGAGGAAAGAAAATTTCATATATGAACATTATTGAGGGTTTTTCCTTTGTATCTTGAATTATGTATGATGAGCAGAGTTTGCACTTTTAAAGCTCTAGTTTTGAAAGTAGAAATTCAAGCAATGTAAAGGACTATTGGATACCAGGATCAAAGAAATGGATTCAGTTAACTGGTATTTTTAATACTACTCTTTCAAATACCAATTTCATTTTTATGATAATAGAAATGTGTGTCATTTTATTCATGTTTGTACACTTGTGTTGATATGGGTAATTTGTCTAAATATCGTTATGTATCTCTTCTCTTATGGATTAAAATCTAATTTCTGAGTAACTATTTACTCATAAATCTGTCTTATAAAACTGATTCATTAAATAGTAATGTGTTGTGAACTATTTCCACATATTATTGTTTAATTATTGGGTTTACTGATTTGTTAATCAATATCATTTTTGTGAATTGGTTCTTGAGTGTTGTTGATTTATTATTTCAGTTAAAGGGTCTCAATATGATGTGTTTCGGTATTCACAAATGCCAATTAATTGAATTACTTCGTTAGCTTGACATTAACTAAAAGCCAGTCATATTTAAATCTTTATCATTTAATTATCTTGCTCTTAGTTGGGTTAGATCTATATCTACCTAATTGAGATAGGATTAAGATTAATTTCTTTTGCTTGCATTATAGAATAAGTTTGCATTTAGATTAAGTTCTACATTCTTTTAAGTCCTCTTTTCAAAGACGAAAAATATTAGTTGTGGTTTGGCTGAACCCAAATCAGCTTAAGGGTCATTGTCTTGCCTGATCAACAAGAAGAAGTGATCTGATATCTCTATCTATTGGTAGTTAAAGATACATTTTAAAACAATAGAGATAGGAAAAAGGTAATTGGACCTAGTTAAACCAGTCAGAGCCACTACTCCAAATGGAAAAGGAGCTTCTTTAATGGCCAAACAGGGTGGTTATCCCCCAATGTTGTTGCAACGATTTTTGAGGCTTTCAACAAGTCCTTGTGCAAGTACAGGAAGATTTTCTTCTCCACCCCTCTCCTTCATTTCCAGTTTTATTTCCTCAGTTAATTTCATTCGCAATATCTCTAAGGGGCCACAATATGCAAGAATTCCAATTGACAATGCAACCATCCATTTCACAGACTATATCTCATTAAAAATCACTAAATTATGAGTATTTTTGTCATCAATGAACATTACAACACCTTCCAGTTTTTGGTCCCTTACAACTCTGGTTTCATGAAAAATAAAACAATAGCTTGAAGAAACTATAGAATGAAAAAATACATTGTGGCCTCCTAATTGAAAACGAATGAACTAAAAATTGATACCCCGAATGATCAAGCTCAAAAGGTGCTAGAAATGCAAGTATAAAGTATCCAGTAACACTAATTTTTTGGTTTACTGAAGAAGCAAAAGATCCACTTCACCATTGTATGCACCATCAAATCAACAAATGATGAAAAACTTGGATTTGGTTAAAGGTTAAATAACACATAAAAAGCGCAAAAAAAATTACCTACAAAAGCGTGAGAATGAAAAAAACATTGTCAAAGCTCACCAAGAATAAATGTGGAATTTAACAACCAACCTGCATTTTATGTTTGGATCCTATTTCCTAGTAAAACTCTCTATGACTTCCTATACTATATTATATAAGTTACTCTGGCTTATCACCCTATCTATCAAGATGACAGGAAGGTCACTGATTTGTCCTGATGAAATAAATGGACAACTCTTTCCTATCACATAGCTAGATAAACTGAGATCAAATCAAATATCTTGGCAAGCATTGTCAGCACCAGCACAAGTTCCACATTTTCCCCAGCCTCCCAGCCGCGGCTATAACCAAGCCCAACCTTGTCTACAACTTGCTCTTTGACCTCTCAAAAGGTGAGGAGAATAATAGAGGTTTCATTATATTTATGATAACAAATGCATGAAGATGAAGTAACACTGCAAAATCTCACCAAGAATAAAAATGAAATTTACAATTAACCTGCATTTGAAATAACATTACCGAAATCTGATAAACAAAATGAAAAATCATGCAATGAAATCCAACTACAATCTTTCTCACAGTTGTTGAATAGTCATGGACTGTGACAACATTCTCGAATAATAAGTGAGAGTTTAAAGGAGGTCCAAAATCGTTCGAATGATGAGTAAATTCCTTATAAAAAAAATATAGTAATATTTTTTTATTGTAAAACAATTCAAAGTTAAAAATTAGAACCATTTAGAGATATAATTTGCCATTGGTGTTTTCCATTGAGTATAGTCTGTCAATGGTGTCAATGGGTAATAAGTAGCACTCCAAAGTCCCATATTGGCATGCATGTGTGTCTTCATTGATGTCATCATCACAAAAACAACTTCAGGATTCTAAACCTTCTATGATATGTTGCCTTCGTTGATGGGAACAAGACACAGTCATAGGCCCATAGCCATGTAACTATAACATTTTGAGTCATTGTTAAAATTTAGCTAAATTTATGAATAGAGAAAAAATTTCTCCTAGAAGTATCTTTGAGAAGGGAAAGGTTGGATGGAATGATGCAAAGGAGTGTGCCATGTTAAAAAATTTCAAGTTCCATTCTTGTATGTAGATAACTTAATGAATCATAGATATGATTAGCTACCAACATGGCACTGATTAAAATTAGGAAAGAAAATAATATAGTGATTATGTGGACATGGTATTATAAATTGGAAAATATAAATGAAGGATTAGAGTGCAAGACTGATTCCAAAAAAATCTCCAAATCCAAGCTGAGAGTACATGGCACAAAAATCTAGTATGTGTGTGCCTTTTGTAGAATCAGTGGTAATGAATGCCACAGTACCACTAAATTTATCTGCAAGTCTGACAATTTAAAACTTATTTTATTTTTATTTATATCTTTTTAAAGTTTTTTCCCACATGACACCCATTGGGAGAGGGTTTCACTATATAAAAAAGACTTTCTACAGCTTTGATTCTAGGTTCAATGAATAACTATTCCACCAAAATATTTCCTAAGATTTGCACTAGCCTCATTCCTTTTTTAGACATGCCACTAGGGTGAGGCAAAATAGAGTGAGAACGGGCCCTTATGGATGGCTCACTACACCGTCAAACTCACCGAATCAAAACCCCATTGGAAAATCAATAATTATGCCACTAGGGTGAAGTAGAACAGAGTGAGAATGAGCCCTGGTGGATGACTTATTACAACATCAAGCTCAGTGAATAAAAAACCCATTGGAAAATCAATAAATTATTATGAGGGATCCAAAAATTTTCCATCACTTGTAACATTGATCATGTTCCTATGGTGATCATGTTTGAAATCAGCTACATATAGGTGCACATGGGTCAAGGTCTTTATGGTATGTAAGAAAATTTCTTTGAGTTGATGCCCATTGTTTAACTCCAGATAACATATGTTTTATTTATTTATTTTCTTTTTTTCTGAAATTTGTCTCAAGAAATGCATCATGATGTTGGGGATGCATACATATTATGGACTTATTTATATTTTGAATGGTTTAATACTCTTTTAATATCACTAGTGAGCCAAGGTCTTGTTGGGAGTATCATCACAATGAAAATTAAGGTTTTGTTAGCCCCAAAAATATCCTAGGTTGAGGATGAAATTGAATGAGATAACCTTAGACCTATTTTTTCTTGATATCTAGCCCTACCAAGATGGAGAGGGCTCTTTCCATGAAATCACAATCAAATCTTGACTATGAGTGAAAGGATTTAGGCTAGATCTATTACGCTCAAAGGTTTTTGTGATTGAATGGGGTTTAGCTGGATGATTGTTTCAGGAGGGTGAAAACTAGGAGCTAGGTTTAGACTTTCATATGATAAGTTATAGAGATAATTATAAGAAAGGTAGGTATGCATAATAGGTATTTTGGAGTTCTAGTCGTTGATGGTATAGGATGAAATTGCAAAAAATCAAAATGAGCACAAGAGGTGAATTCATTTTGATAGAAGAATAAGGAAAAAACATGAGAATATATTTTAAAACAGAGCATGTACAAATGAATTTTGTTTAGAAAATGGAGAGGTTATCACTAGAAATAAAATATAGTGATAAAATGTATAAATATTAACACAAGGAAGTAACATTACCAAATTTACGCATCACACGAATTCCTAAAAGATAGTTGTAACTTTTGGTTTTATTATTGTCAAAATAGTACACCAGCTCCAAATCTCTCCACCCTCACATGTCCAGCACTCCACCCTCTCATTTTTATCAAAAAATAGACATATATAGACTCGGAACTACAAATCGTCACCTCTAGGGGTCAATTCCACCTCTTTAGGATATAGAGACACCTTTTTCTCTATCAAAAAATCAAATCAATGGAGGTTATAACCACTCCCCGATTTTTCTCCAACTAGATACATTTAACTTTAAATCATTAAAATTAATGTATTTCAAGCTATTAGACCTTATCCACACTTAATGAAACATATTACATCATTATTCACCATTGGACAATTGAATTTCACCCTAAGATTACAAAACATGACTTTTTGGTGAAAAGGTAGTGTGAAACCTGTGTTTGCGTAGTGTGGGATTTTTGAGGTGATTCGACGGTGATCCTTTGGTCATTTTTTCCTTTGGAAGATATTGAAGGTTTACGAGGATGTCTTATATGCCTCTAAAGTGGTTTTGCATCACAAAAGATCCAACAAAGTACTCAAATTATGCATTTCCCAAAATTGGTCTGTTAAGGTAGCGTGAGTGCTGAAATGAGGGTAGAGAGCTACTTTTTAGGAAATTATTTGCATTCCTGTGTAAAAATGACTGCTGGTGAAGGAAACTGAGTGCATATCATTAACTTAGAAGCTAAGGAATTTCTAAAAATTCAACCCATTCTTTATTTAGATGCCTCCATCGATAAAGGTAGCATAGGCACACTACCATTTTTCCCTTACAGTAGATTATATAAAAATGGCTAGTTTACAAAAATTCTCCAAGTGTCTTCAAAATTAGTTCAAGGTGTTACATTGGCTCATGAAAAATTCCTCTTCAACCCTCTAGTTAAAGGTCTCCTTGGCTCTTTGTCTACATGTTTTCCCTTCTTATCTTTTTCTGCCACATCAGCAACCATATTTTTTTCGTTGTCAAGTGATACCACTGTGCTTCATTTGATATTTCCAGCCTATGCTTGGATTTTTAAGAGCTTCCTATTCTCTTGTTGTAAAAGAGCCACCGTGTAGTTGGCTTTAGCAAGCCTCTACTTTAACTCAGAAATTTCAGAATCCTTCTTCTCAAGGAGTTCCTCAGCTATTTCAAGTGTCTGGGATTCTGTTTGAATATCCTCATAAGGTATTTTTTCCTTTCCTTTCTCTTCTTCACTTTCACGTGGACCTTCATCTCTTAAAACTGATGTCTCCTTGGTCATTAAAGGAGAAGATGCATTCTCCATATCATCAAAACCAGAGGTGAGATTATTGGCTCTCCTTCTTGTCATTTCCCTTTGAATCCCTTCAACAGTAGGAGTAGCATTTAATTTGCTATATGAACCAACCTCCTGAGGCATGGAGGTTGAAGGTGATGAAATATATTTTTTTTGTACAAATGCGTCCAATTAATGCCAATAGGTGACAAATGATGAAGGATAATAATTTTAATAAAAAAATGATGGAATAAAATCGTATAGTGATCCCCTACCTTACCTCTCACCTTGTCAGACATTTTAACAAGACTCTTGTACAAAAAATGTGGCAGGTTCACCTTCTTGACAGAAGTGAAATGCATCAAGAGGCGATATGATATTGATATAAAAGAGAATATATGACTTCACAATTAAAGTATGAAATTATCACCCTCATCAAAGGTATGTACTTATATTGCAAGTGTGTCATAGGAAAGGTAGTTGCAGGAGCTTCTTTATATGGTGTTTTCAGGAAAATATTGTAACATTCTAAGTCAAGATCATCCCTTTTCAACCAAATCTCCCGCTGAAGAGGTATCGCAGTGGCAGAATAAATGGCTTGAGGAGATATCATGAACTTAACCCCAAAAATTATGACCTCATTCTCTTTAAACAAGGTAGAAAATACACTAGTCAACTTCAAATTGAATCCTACCTCTTGGATTTTCTGGAAGAAAGGGAGGCAACCAATTTCTTCAAATAACATTCTGATGTAAGAGGATTGAATAATCTCAGTGATTTTTTGTGGCTCAATATGGCTTACCTTTTATCCTTTATTATAATTCATTTTATCCTTTTCAATGCTCATGATGACACCTTTCGTGTTGTACTTGACAAAACAGGGTAGGGAAACAAGGGATTTTCAACGTTTGATGAATGGAGGGGGATGAAAGGGGAAAATGAGATCTAATTTTTTGACAAAATTTGGGGGACTGTGGATGGATATTAAGAATATTATGGAAGTGGAAGGGATGAAAAATAATGATAGGAAGGGGTGGAGAAAGCTGAAACATATGGCTGGTGTTTAAAACATAGCGAGGGTTTTGGGAAAAATGGGAAAACAAGAAGATATGAGGGAAAAAAGATTTTAAAGAAATGGGAAGGGCGATGAAATGATTTATAATGTAATTCTATCAAATTTTGAGGATTTTTACTTAAACCTGAGTCAAAATATTCAAAACAAGCAAAACTGTGCCATGAACTCCTAGAGAATTTTTGAATTCAAAATTTTTGAGCATTTAGGAGGAAACCACTTGAAATATTTATGAAAATACCTATTGAAAAGTTGTAAAGAGCTTGAATGTTGTTGATTTGAAGTTTTTGAGCTCCTATTTTTTCCCTAGAACGAAAAAAACTAAGTTTTGCTGAGAACGTAGCAATCTGGGCTGAAACCGTAGCATGTAGGAAGCTCTGCTACCTTCGAGGCATCCTAAAGTAGATTGGAAGATGTGCTGGATTCAAAATATTTAGGTGCAGCTTTAGTGTTCGAAAAAATAGCAATAAAGAGGGCTTAAATGATGGTTTTAGCAAAAGAGTAGTGACACTCTACCTTTTCGCCCACAAGATGATGATTTGGCCAGAACTATGTTGCTCAGGAGCAAGAAAGGCTTAAGAGAGGGAAAGTTAGTCTAATTGATTAGAACTGAGGTTAATTTAATCCTTGTTGAGATTTTCGAGGGTGGATCTAGTGAAAGAGTAGCGAAATCATGAAAACGTAGTGAGCTAGCCCTTTGTGTAGCGAGCTGGCCCTTTGCGTAGCGGGCTGGATAAGGTTTACAAATTTTAGTTGATGGAAGGTGTTGCTAAAGGATGAGAGGTATACTTGAGTAATGGAGAGGGAAAATGAAGATTTTATATAGTTTTTCTAACTTTTTACCACTTCTGATAATGATAGGTTGGCTCACCAATTCACCTTTAATAGTTTACTTTGAGTGGCGTTAGGAACCTTTGGAGAAACTTACTTTGGAACTTTAGAACTTGGTTCACATGCTTTGAAATGATTTAGTAACAAATATTTTGAGAAACTACTTCTTCCACTCATGATGAATTATCATGACATGACCTTAATTCTATTATGATGATTTGGCTCCATCATGACACATTACAGACTATGAAACCATGAACTTAACCATAAAATATTAAAATGAAAATTTGACCATGTAAAGATGAATGACATGACAATTACATCAATGACTCATGACTTATAACCTTTCATGATGGTAGTACAAAATAACCTTTTATAACCCTAGTCATGGTGGAATAAGAAAACACCTAACAACCTAAACTGGTGAACATATTTTTATTTTGAGACTCAATGAAATACTAAAAATTTGAAAAAGACTTAGAGAAATTTAGAAAGAGCATACCTATTTGATGACCGGTGATAGGAAAACTTGACTAGCACTAACAGGTTTAATACTCTGTCACCTCACTAGTGAACCAAGGTCAGTGTTTCCAAGATATTCACAATGAGAATGAAACTGTTTTGAATGGCTTAATACTTCTTCAACTTCACCAATGAAGAAGAATCTCAATTTAAAAAACATATGAATACACTAAATAACATGAGATATTTAAATAGTTATACACTATTGTAGATTATTTATCTAATAGTCCTACCTTACTAGTTGAAGTTTCAACCTAATAGTCCTACCTTAATAGAAGAGCTTGCTACATGTGTCAGCATAATTTCCTAATCAGTATGCAAGAGAAATGATGAATATATGTTTCACAAATACTTTTCAAATAAATTTGGGAACAGGGTTGGGGCACTATAGTATATCCATAATTTTTTGACAACTACATGTAGTGTTGTTATGATTGTTTTTAAAATTGTTCAATTTATAGTGTTTTCCACTACATGCTAACTTGAATGATTAAATAAAATTGAGAAATACCCAACCCTCCCCATGCGAGAAATACAATCAAAAGACAAATTGAAAGAATTTTACCTATCCTCACAATTAGTTTTTCACTGTTATTTTGTCCCCATTTTCTACATTTTTTACATTATGATGTATTCTTACAGTTTCTGACTGGGTTTTGTATGGTATAGCCAATCGGGAAAGTAGTTTCATGTTAAAAATTTTCTTCTCCTTTCATTGGAGACATAATGGTATTTCTACTTAATTCAATTTCAGTTTACTAGTTGCACATCTTTTCATTTCTATCCAAGGGACTACAGACTTGTTAGGATATTGTCACTTGGGACTCTGGGAGTTTGTTATGATGAACTTGTTCTAATGTGCATCGAAAAGAAATGTGTTTTTTCTACTAAAAAAATCCAATGGCCATGATGATATTCTATACATGAAGTGATGTGACAATTCATCTTTTCCTTGATTCCTCCAGCATTTAAGCATAATAACAAATATGAATCTATATGAAGAAGTTCAACTCCCAGATTTCAAACAACAGATTATTTTGAAGTGCCCTATCAAATAGATACAATTCAATGATAAATTTCTTATGTGCCTGTTATACCCCCTCTATGATGTAATAGCAGTTCCATGCATGACATGATTCAAAAAATAATAATTATTCACCTTTATTTCAGATCACAAAATGTTTTTGCAGATTAACATCATACTCCATAATTGATTATGCACAATGTTCTCCATCCATGTACCTTTGTTGCATTCAAGGCATCTTCCACTCTTAACTTATTTTCCTTCAAAATTGTCTCTCTTTGTGCTCCCACCTATCAACAATTATGAACACTATCATATACTCTCCAGTCTTACTTTAGACAAAACTATCATATACCCTTCATTATCACTATGTATGATAGTTTGACTGGGTGGTATTGCAATTTCGCAAGCGAAACATAGGTAAACATAATTTATGTTGATGTGAATGTATTTGATACCACAACAACTGTACCAAACAATAAAATTAACTTTTCATATATCATTAAATCTAACATTCTTCTCCCAAGCTAGAAACTCTCCAATTGGGGACACCATCAATAAAATGTGTTACTTACCTAATGTAGTTTATGGTTTTATCCCATTAATACTATGAGCGACATCAAATCAATCAACATTTGCTAGGATGCGAAGGAATGAGATAGTTTGAAAAATATGTCTTTAGAAAAAAATGGTAACTATCACGAAGAAATTGAAAATAATATTAAAAATAATTGCAGGAGATGAAGATCACTTTTATGATTTATCACCAGATATTAATCATTAATGCAATAAAAATAATAGCATTGTTGGGAAAATAAGATTATTTTTATCACCAGATTAATATAATAATATTGTAAGTGAAATACCTAAAAAAAACGTGGCATAGTGAACACACTGACACAATCTTAAGGGTGCATCCAAAAATAATAACATTGCTGGAAAAAGAAGATTATTTTTATTGACAAATTAATACATTAAGATTGGATGTAAAATACCTAAAGAAATTGAGGCATATTGAACAGTGAACACACTGACACAATCTTAAGGCTTTAAGCAATGGTCTTTCACAAGTTTTTCCCTTTTCAACCCTTGAACTCTTATAGAAAACAATTGGTAATGATGTTTATATTCTTACAATCTTCTAGATATTCATTTTAATGTTTAGTCATCCTCCTTTATCTACTGGGGGACTCACCCTTCTATTGCTGTCAACAAGGTCGATATTTCTCTTTGACTTATAGACAAAGGGTTTGTAAGTAATGTCTTTAGAAAAAAAGTCTAGTGGCAAACAATAATGTTATACAATTCATGCCTATTTCAGGGAGCATGCCTTGGAAATATTTATGAACCAGGCATATACATAGTGATATTTTTAAATTATGGATTAAACTTGTTGCCAGGGGCAACATTCTAGTAATCAACAATATCGTACGCTTTCGATGTTTATCTAGATTTGATATTGTTGTTGATTATAAAATTTTTTCCAACTCCTATAAACACATCACCCTCCTTTCTTTTCCCAAAGAACATTTAAGCGTTGATTTTGAAATATTTGGACGTAAAATATATCTCAACTGTGAAAATTAATTCCTCTTTTTTGGAATGCCTCTTTCAAGATATCCATATTTCCATGTCTCTCAGTTTTTGTATCATGAATCTCTATGAGATTTAGTTATAGAATAAATTCAGACATCTCAGGGATTTTCTACCTTCATCAAGACCACCATTGGGGAAAATCAAGGTTGCCCCCTATCACTAATATTATTTTGGATTTACATTGAAGAGATAGAATAAAACATTAGGGGTGCTGCTGACAATTGATCTCTACACAAAATTTTAATTACAATACTCATGTTTACAGCTAATATGGTCCTACTAATCTCCCTCAAGGGCCCTCAAAGGTAACTGTACACCTTGTCTACCATTTTTTTAGCATAAAAAAATGGTAAGCGAACCTTTACCAAAAGTAACGTTATGATCCTGAATACGTCTAAAAACATTCAGTTGGATTTCCATTTATTTCAAGTGGGTCAAGGTGGATATCACAATTCACTACATGTCAAGGATTTTCTAATGCCATCAAGAGCACCATTATATCCAACCAGGGTTGTCGAAATTTTCCAAACCCTAGGTGAACGTTATCCTATTATTCATTAAATCAATCAAATATTTAATTTACCCAATTAAACAAATAAAAATCTCAGGATACATTAATCACGCATATGGATTTAAAATATAGTGAAAACATAAAATAAATATTTCTGACACAGATATTATTCCTCCAAATCAGTGTTTTATTCCATCGAAAAAACTTACAAGGAAACCTCCACCTATTTCCCAATAAAAACATATCACGCATGGATACCAAAAAACGCTCTAATTGAGCTAGTACAACGACCAACTTATTGAAAAACCGAGAAAAAATAGAAAAATACTGTATAACCTGCACGACAGACTATATGTTCCATCTATATGACTAGACAGACCTGTATGGGCCTATCTATATGATTGTAGTATGTATAGACTTCCGTTCGACTGTATTGAACTGTACGGACTGGTGTCTAGTACTATTTTCTCCCTAAGAATGCATTTTCCCTAACTAACTGTCTCGTACTACATGCTTCACGAGAATGCGTTTTGTCTGTCGGTTATCCTATGCCTTATTAACTAAATAAAATATTGAATCTACTCAATAAAAAAAATAAAAATATGAGTATCCATTAATCAAAGAGATGGCTTGAAAATACAACAGATGCAATAAAAAAATATTTCTCACACAAACATAATTATTCCTTCAAATCAAAATTTTATTCCATTGAAAAAACTTCCAAGGAAACCTTCACATGTTGTCCAAAAAAATAGAATGCATGGATACCCAAAAACACTCTAACTCAGCTTGTACAACCTACTGAAAAACCTAGAAACAACAAAAAATTGTTGAATAACCTATAGGATAGTCTGTATGTGTAATTTCCCCTTCCTAACCAGTGGATTTGGTAGACCCCTAGCCTATCAGTTGGTTCTTGTAGGCTATTGGGTTAGGGTTAGGGGAGCTTGGAGGAACTAATCTAGCAATTTAGCAGCATTTGATGGTCAGTTGAGATCTCATCCTAGTCCCCCCCACCATACTGATTGCCACTCTTGGCATCCCTCGTGGTTTCATCCTGGATGAAATCATCCCACATCATTCTCATTGGCAACACCATCTATGAATCCATCCCACTACTTAGGAAAACCATCCAATGTCGTCATGACCAACTGGTCCTCAAAGAGAGTCTCTTTCACTGCAGCCAACTCATCTCTCATTTGTGTAATTTAGGTAAGGTATGAGGTCCTTGTGTTAGTCTTGGTAATTTTGGTTTTTTTCAGTTTCTCACACAACACCATCTTCCTGTTCTCATTGTTACTCTCGTAAAGTTTCATCAAGGAGTCCCACATCTCATAGGCATATTTTTTCCCTGATACATGAGATATAATGTGGTATTTGATAGAATCTAAAAGGATATTCTTAGCCTTCTCATTCCACTTGTTGAATTATGTCAACTAAACTAGATCAATAGGTGGTTGTGCTACACTCTCTACAATATCCCACAGCCCCACCTCTTCAAGCAGTAAGACTATCCTCTCCTTCCATGGGCCAAAGTGCTCAACCCCACTCAATCTATCATCCACCCTCAAACCAGTAGCCCTTTGAGTCTTTACCAAGAAACTTGATCAAGAAAATTGGAATCCTAGTTACATGTTACCAGACCATGTGGAAGATTTGAAAATAATCGGGGAGTTCCAAAATGTTTTCATGCAGAAATACAAAAACTCGAGTCATATAGAAAATAACTAGGTACGTAGATTGTAACCACTAGAGATAACGTGTGGCCTCTACCTTTAAATCTTAATAGGCTCATCTGGAACAGCCAAAAGACATTCAAAATTGATATGAGAAAACCTTCAGATATGCATCCCATGGAGATTGTAGAAGTAAGTAATAGGATTTAGGAAAGACTTAAGGTTGTTCCCAGTGATGACCCCATTATTATTGAAGCACAGAAGAATGCCACTATGTTTTTTATCATTATGCTTCGAAGTAAATTTGCTAGTAAGCGTGTGCGAAAGGAGTACCACCTTACAAGGGAAGCATTTCAATGGGTAATTGGTGAGAGAGAATATCATTTTCCGCAGTCCTTGGTTTCTCTAGGTGAGATGATTGGTTGTGTTGCATTGCAATCAATTGGTGAACCAACTACTCATATGACACTGAATAATTTCCATTATGTTGGTGTCAGTGCAAAAAAAATTACTCTAAGTGTCCCCAGGTTGAGGGAAATCATAAATGTGGCAAAGAATATTAAAATGCCATCATTTCTTGTGTACTTAAAACTTGAGGTTAACATGACAAAAGAAAGGACCAAAAATGTGCAGTGTGTTTTATAGTACACAACATTGAGAAGTGTTACAGAGGCTACTGAAGTGTGGTATGATCCAAATCCAATGAGTAATATCATTGAGGAGGATGTTGACTTCGTCAAATCCTATTATGAATTTCTAGATGAGGATATTGCACCAGAAAAAACATCTCCATGGCTGCTCCGTATAGAATTGAACAGAGAGATTATGGTTCATAAAAAACTGAGTATGGAAGACATTGCGAAAAATATTAACCTTGAGGTTTATGATGATTTGAGATTCATTTTTAGTCGTGATAATGCAAAATAAATTATTTTTCATTCACGTATTAAGGATGAAGAAGGTCCTAAAGGAGAGGTACAGAATGAAAAATTATGAAGATGATGTGTTTTTGAAAAAATTGGAAAGTAACATGCTTACAAAAATGGCTCTAAGGGGAATTCCATATATGAATAAAGTCTTTATCAAGTCTCAAAAAATCAACAAGTTTGACGAGAATGATGGATTTAGGATTGAGACAGAATGTATTCTAGAAATAGAAGGCATCAATATGTTAGTTGTGATGTGCCATGAAGATGTAGATGCTACTTGGACAACTAGTAATCACTCTATTGACATTTTTGAAGTGACTAGAATTGAGGCTGTGAGGAAGGCTCTTCTGGATGATCTTCGAGTTGTGATATATTTTGATGGGTCATATGTGAACTACAAGAATATAGACATTCTATGTGACACAATGACATATCGAGGTCATTTGATGGCTATTACTCGACATGGTATCAATCATAATGACACAGGACCAATGATGAGATATTCATTTGAGGAGACTTTGGATATCCTTTTGGATGCTAATACATTCACTGAAGAAGATCCTCTCAGCGGTGTTACATAAAACATCATGCTTGGCCAATTGGATCCTATTGGTATCGGTAATTCTACCTTGTATTTGAATGACAAGATGGTACAACATGCAATTGCACTCTAGCTACCCAGCTATATCGAAGGTTTAGAATTTGGCATGTCACCAACTCGACCTCCTATTATAGGGACACCATACCATGATTCCATGATGTCACAAGATTATTTTCTTAGTCCCAAACTAACATTTATGAGGACATGATTCTAGCATCATTCTTCTTGCACATAGTCGAAATAGGAAGAATGCATGCATCAAAGTCAAAATATGATGCAAACCACCAAGATGGTGCTAAAACCTTACATGCTCTAAAATATTAAAATATGATTGCAGCAATATGTTATTTATTCACATGAAACTTTAATTCACGAATTTTGGTATCTTTCAATATATTAATAGTATAAAAACAAAGGTTTCAATGTTTAAAAGTGTTTTAAAACTTACAGTCAAATAGAGGAAAAAACACATATATAAAAACATATAATAATCATGAACAAGCTTCATATTGAATTATGAACTATAAATGAACTTACAAAATGTGACACTACAAACCTAGTGAAGTAGACAAGCAAAAAGATCCTGGACATGACCCTGGTTGACAAGTTGTATTTCTCATGATGTAAGAGGATTTGTAGATGCGCTTCCAAATAATTCAAAATCCATAATTATCTATACAATAAATACAAGTAATATTTGTAGTACTTTTTACTCTAAGATGCATTCTTATGATAATTTTAGAACATATGTTGACAATGTCAAAACATACCCGAATAAGCTCCACCTCATTTCAACAACAATTTATTGAAGTCACCTGAACTTGGAACAAGCCTCCCACGATTTGGAAGAGTAGAAACTAATTCAATAGTGACTTTTTTGCTGCTACGTTGGATCAAGAGAGGTTTTCTCCAAGATTAAATCTCTCCAATAAATTATTCTCTACTAAATAAGGCCAACCACGTCAAGGTGGAAGCTCTTATGGCCCTTCCCCCTCATCACATCACTCTCAATTCCCCAATACCCAATCTATATTTCATTTTTTACTTTCATGAGCACAAAAACAAGTTATTCAATAACTAATTAAAATTAAATGCAACAAAAAGTACTCAAGAAAACATTGAAAGTGTATGGCATAGAAATAGATGATAAATGAGTTTTTATATAATGTAAAAAAGGTTCCAAGTGTGGTATGTCATTCATCATCTGTCTTCTAAAAATAAAATATTTTACATTATAATTTTTTTTTTCTTCTTCCTATTTCTAAATCCCCTTACTACATCATCAACATCATTGTTCTCTACTTATGTTCATTCCTTTCCCTCATAGTTGACCTAGTTGGATACTCACGATGCCTGGTCTCATGCAGTGACGGGGCATCTCCTACAAAAACAAAAGATATTAAATTTAAATTGCTAGTTTTAAAATATCATTGAATTAGTTCGGTAATATTAATTAAAAAAATTATAATTACATTATTTACCTGGTGCACCAGTTGTCACCGTTGGAACCCTTGCCCCGTGTTCCTCTCAAGTGGTAGGATTCTCAAGTACAACTTCTCTACCATTTAAACAAAAAATGGTATAAGGACACAACCCTCAATGTATAATTAGAAAAATTTACAAGTATAAATTAATTACCATTGTGGGCCTCACTGATAGCAGCATTGTCGGCCTCGTCCCCATTGGAATGATCAGGTTGTATGTGAGGACCATTTTCTGTAAATATTTCTCTCTCAACACACTGCTCTACAACTGGGTTATTTGGCTCATTGAAAGTGCTTCTCCCATGATTTAAACAAATTTGTTATATATTAAATTTATGGACAAAAACAAACATATTGAATGGTTAACATTTTACCTTATCAGGCATTATGGATCTTGGGACCTATCCCAAGCTTTTACGACATTCAACTATGGCTTTATATCCGGAACGGAAAGCGATCTCTATGTCTTCCTTTGTTGTTTCTGTTCCAAAGTAGTCACCCTATATTGCATATGATTGTGTATTTTTAATGTTATTTGATGTGATTACAAAAATGTTGGAAGGCAATACAATTAATAAGATTTTTAGCTACTTTCAATTCTTACGCCTAATTTCAAGTAGCCCCCCTGGCCTAGCTTGTGCTACCATTTTTTGTCAATCCTAGCTTTGGTTGTCTTCGAGGTGTCAGGAAATCTATCATCAAAAGCTTCAAGTCAGTGATGTAGCACACTTTCATTTTAGACATAGAAAAAATTAAAGCTATTTAATTAAATTTGTAATTTACCTTGCGGGTTCAGTTAGCATTTTTCCTTCTCTCTTGGTTTTTTTCTCTTTTTTTTCATCAATGAGTGCTCTCCACTCCCTATTTGGAATTATGAGAGGAAACTCCTATCTAGAGTTAATTTTCAAGTGTGTCCTATAGGTGTCCCATGTATATTTAAAATATTTTCCAAATACTCGAGCGACCGATGTTCTATCAAATGTGCCCGCCCCAAAAAGGCCTTCTAGAAAATCTAGATTTTTTTTTTTTTTTTTTCAGGTTGGAATTCTGGGAATTCCACCTTGTGCACATGGTTGGGCCAAAAATTACCAACTCCGTTCTCTCTAAGGCCCTATATAAATCATTTCTTCTTACACAGAAAAAGATATTATCATTAATTTAAAAATAATAATCATGATAAAATATGTTTTATATAGAGAACATGAAACAATTAAAATATTAAAACTTACCTCGGAGTTCTACTGTCTTTATAGGAACACCTTCATTTTTCACCAAAAATGTGCCTGGAATGGTCCCGATGGAGGTGACACATGTAGCTCTAGGAAATGAAATCATAAAATTGGCCATATCACCCTCATCACTACGACCACGTTTAACGGTTGGTTGTGTGTCTTCTTGGGGCTGTGTTTCTTGGCTAATACCTAAAGGTGTACGAGGTGTATGAGGGGGTTCCTCAAAAATATCTTTCCTTTGTGTCCCACTAATACCAATACCAGGGACAATAGGTTGCAGAAAATTCTACATACACAAGAATTTTTCTGTTAGTTTAGTTAATGTAAAAGTTATAAATCAACCTATCACAATTGATCTTATGCATAGCAATAAAAATATCATTTTTATTTATTTTTATTACCTTATATGTCTGAAATTGGGTCATAAATTTGAATATCATTTTTTCTAATTTAGGTGTTTGAGGCACAATGTCTACCAAACGCTCAGGTTCCTTGTTTGCGTTTATAAATTTTTTTCGGAGCAAAACAAATGGACTTGGGGATGAGTAAAAATCTTCCTCATTGAGGCAATCATGATGCAAACCATGGCTAGGCATCTACATATTTCAACAAAATTAAAATTATTTCAATTATTTAAACAATTAAAATATCTAAAGATAGATTAATATTGGCACTTTACATGTTCTTCGGCTGTCCTCTTTTCACGATCATCCCACCACATTATAAAATAATAAGAACCATGAAATATATATATAATTTTTTGTTAAGTATAAAGAAACTAATTTGAAAGTGAAATTTTTATTTGTTTATGTGTCCTAAGGTTGTTCTCGTGCCACGATCAGCCTGCCACATTGAAATAAAATTAGAAACGTGAAAACTTGAAAACAATATCTAACTTGAAAACAAAAAATGAAGACTGAAATAATTTCTAAATTTACCTTTATATTAAATAAAATTTATGCATTAAAGAGTACAAATTTACCATCAAATGACATTCGAGTTTAAAGAGATAAATAGTAAATCATAAATATTAAGACAATGTCTTCTCTAAGTTTTCAGATCACCATACAACAAAACAAGTTAGAGGCGCATTAATAAGGAGGAAAACCAATATGGCCACCCCTTGGCTCCATGATGTATGATTCTTGCAGTACCCAACCTGTAATATACGATAGTATAATCTCCAAAAAGAGGGATTGAAAGATTTGTGCACATGTACCTCACAATTTTCTAAGGTGTTTCTTTGCAGCTGCGATATTGATAGGGGTAGGCCATATCCTTAACATGAGCGTATCATGGGATATGTCTACTATTGATTCCTTCCTTACACTTTGGTTTCATGGATATAAACCATACAAAGAACTATCATTATATGTCATATGGGACATATGGAGAGTGAGAAACAAAACTATCATATGGGGATATGGAAAGTGAGAAACGTTGTCCTCTTTGACCGTACTATTCAAGATGTGAGGAGCACCTCCATTAAGGCTATGCCATTCCTTAAAAGGAGGTCTTAGTAAGGAGAATATGACAAAGAGAAAGTTGTCTAAAGTTTTGAGGCGTGGAAACTAATTTTCTTTCGAATGGTTCAGTGGCAAAGGACCCAACTCAAGAGTTAAGCTCCTAGCTCTATGGGGCATCCTCTTTTGTACCAGATAGATAGAAATATCAGAGATGGTTGACTATGGTGATTCAAAATTTATTATTGAGTGGGAAAACTAGATACATGCTTTAAAGGCTCTAGCACTGGTGAATTGGATGGAAGGTACTATGTCATTGACATGTCCTTTAATAGATTATCTATCTCACACATTTTTAGGGAACAACATCATTTCGCTGATCAAATTTCAAAAGAAGGTTGTAGCGAGTTGTTGAGTTTAATCAGATACTCTATTTTTTAGAATGAAAATTTTCAGAGATTGGGTATTATCAGAATTTGAAGTGTTTCACTAGATTTCATTGTCTTTTTTATGCTTATTATGTATCGGGTCCTCTATTTCATATTATTTTTTTGTGTTTTAGTCGGACATGATGTTATATGGATATAGTAGATAGTGAAGGCTCATTGTAATAGAAATGTGGAATGGTACTTCTGGGGGTTCCAATTTGTGTTGTGTTTTTCTCAAGTTTCCAGAAGAAGCCATGTAGAAATGAAAACTTTCTCATTTTCACAATGAAAAAAAGCATGTGTTTTTCTTTCTGAAAAAATGACTTGTTCTATGCTAGAAGCTATGGACCTTTTCCAATCTCCTTTTTTCTAATAACAATTAAGAAGAACCAATTAAAAAAATGTTCTTTGCCTCCTTCATGTAGAAAGGGATTTTAGGAGCTGGATACATGAGAGTAGATCACATTTCTTGGTTGTAATGATTTTTTTGTGGCCTTTGTTACTTGTCTAGCTACAATAGAAAAAAATAGAGGAATTATTTGAAGGTGAGAAGCCTTGGGAAGATGGTGTTGACATGAAGTATAGATGATTCTCCAAAAGTACTGGTTCACCATGTGGAATTGTCTTTTGCATCTCAACAGTGTTGAAAACTTAAAAAAAATTCAGTGAAGCATGTTCCTATAAATTAGCAAGCACAAGAACCCACTATAAAAGAGGTTTTCTTGGCTAATGAAATTTTTATTATCATATGTAAGAGAAGTGTCAGACAATATGGAAGTGAAATAGGTTTGGAGATTGTTGCAATAGGGAAAAACCATGTCAAATGGTTTGAAACCTCTTCAGCGTAAACCTGTAGATATTGGAGCCTTTTCGAATGGTTTGGAACATGCCCACCATGTCTTCCATCATTATGGTCTAAAATTGTTATTGTTGTTAGAGGGTTTCCATGAAGCCACTACCAATCTGCTCAGATTTGAACAAGAGGAATAGTGAACATAGAGACAAACACAAAATGGGGTTCCAGAAGTGTTGGATGCTAGAGTTAATTAGTTTCAATGTAATAGAGAACTAAATTAGTGGTTCATCCAGTTATTTGCATCAAAGGTAAGGTCTAAAAAATAGTGGAATGGATTGTCATGACTAGGACTTCCAATGGTAAAAGAATAATCATACAGAGTGTGGAAACGAAAATAAAAATGGTTTGGGTAATCCAAGAAAAAATATTTTCCCTATTTATCACCCAAAAGTCATTGTAAAAATGTTTCAAGAAAGACTCCAAGTAGAATGAAAATTGTAAAAGCGGCCAGAATGACAAAGTTGGAAAGCTCATAAGAAGCCACAATCTTAAGCCTATAATACCAATTTCTATGAGAACAATAAAAACAATTGAAATGACATTTACACAAGCCAACAAGTAAGAGACAATTATGCAAGTAAAGATAGCATAATTATCATATAAATATTACAAACTTGTGGGGAGAGTAATCAAAGTTTACAGTCTCCAATAAAATAGGTGACTCAACAATTTATACCAAGATACCAAAAGAGATGAGGCAAAGAAAAAAATATAAGTGTACAAGTATTATACATTTTCATACATGCTTGATAAAACAAGTCTCAAAAGAACACTATGACCAAGTCCCATCAAAGTAAAATTTTCGGATCTCCCAACATCATGCTCTACTAAGTAGCTAGAGAATTTTATGGGCTGGTGGGACCATAGAATGTACTAGCATAAGGTGTATTCTTAGAAAAATGAAACAAGCAATAAAACTAAAGATAGATAGAGTTGCTAAACTACAGGGCTAATCAGCTTCTCCAGACCATACAAATGCTCAGAAAGCCCATATAAAAGATTACAAATTTCCTTGTTGTTTCCTTGTTTTCCTCTATAAAGGATGATACAACATGAAACATTAAATTTTCAAAAAACATTCATGAGCTCAAATAATTGGAAATTAAGGACATGATCATAGTTGTGCATTATAAAACACATTAGGTGCAAGTTTCTTCCCATAAACTGGACTAAAATAGACTAGACTTATCACAAAATTACCAAATTCAAAAGACAACACTATAATGCACTCTTGAAGGGATTTTTTACTTCCTGGTAAATATTACCAAGATAGATGGGGATGCAGCAGCAATAGTGAAAAATGAACAAGAATATATTAAACTATAGCTGGAGCCCTTGGTGTTAGTATTAAAATTCAAAATGGGAATGAATCCAAGGTGGTTTCCTTTTTCTTAGAAGTTTCAAATCATTTTTCTTGCTAAATCTCACTAAGGTTTTCGTGCTCATCATCTATTATAATTATAGGTCATGTGCCTTCTCAAAGAGGACTACTTGTTCATCATATAATTCTCATAACAATAATGAACAATGCAACTTAAATGCTACTATGAATGGTGTTATGTAGGTTCATGTTTCTCACTAAGCTATACATATAATGTCTATCATAGTATTGGTAGTGGCTTCATACCCTGAATAAAAAATTCCATTTTATATGTACAAATTTATAAATTTTGATGGAAAATATTGTTTGGTGGAAAGGCATCACCAACAAGCTATGGATATAAAGAGATATCATGCAATAGAAGTAGCACTAGGCATAACGAAGGAAAAAAGAAAATACACAATGTGGGAAAATGGAATACTGATGAAGGATGTTAAGTAATGCAGAATCTCATCTAAGTATTGAGAAGGATGAGAGATCATCTTTGAACATGAATCCGAGCACAAAAAATACTAAACCACTAATGAGTGTCTGAGTAATATAGTTCCATGAGATTTTAGAAGCCTGTGTATGAGAGAGGTTATTCTCCTTATAGGTTTATAAACTAATAATTGTGATGCAAGAGCATTCTTCAAGGTTTATAAGACCTAGGAGTCTTATCACACATTTATTAAAGGGGGTGGGTTCCCTTAATTATTTTGTTTATTTTTCTAAGTTTAATTTGATTTATAAAGAAATTTAAATGTAATTTGATTAATGAATAATATCTCGTGAGTTGTAGAGATCTTAGAGATGAGTGAGTAATCCTAGGAAGAATGAGTATTTTTTGGATCTAGAATATTGTATGACTTGTCAAGGAGGGCTTTCTAGATCTGAACTAGAATCTGGTATCAAAATCCTTTTCTCTCATAATGTAATTTGGTGAGAAACAAAGGGTTGGATTGTTGGGTGTGAGAGTGCAATGAGATGTATAGAGAGGCCATTTTTAATGTTGAAAACTAGGCCATAAATAGAGAATATATAGAAGCTCCGAATACAGATACATGTCCAAAATTTGTATGGAACATATAGTATTCAGATGTTGTATTAATCTTGGTATATGCATGAACCAATTTTAGAGATGATTTAATGTTTCCAATCATTTGGATAGTCAAGAGTATGCAGGATATAAAGAGCAACGGTCAAGAATTAATGGATTACCAGGTACAAGGTATCATCTTAATACTTGAAAGGAAAGAAATACTATTCAGGGAATTTCTCCTTAACTTGTTTTTATTGTGATCAATTATCGGAGGTGTAGTTAAAAATTCACAATACTCTTTAGACCGAGAGACAATTTTGTTGTTTAAATTCTTGAATAGAAAATGTTGCAAGTGTGCCCTATAGGAAATTGAAACAAACAATTGGGTTATTTATAAGAAGACTAACCAGTCTGTAAATTTGTGTTCTATTGTTGAAAGCAGTGTAGTAAGGGTTGACTCCGTCATAATCAATTTGATGTGATGAATGCACATGAATGGATAACCATTTGGGGAAAAATGAAACAAAGTGTATGTATACTCTGCACGTTGATCTATTGAAGACATGGATTAGAATGGAATTACAGATAGGGAGCATTGCAAAAATGGAATATCCAACTGACCATTTATTTGGAAGATTAATGGTGAACCATTAAACAAAAATCAAAGAAGTATTCATGTGTTGTGCATAATTTGAGAACGTTACCATTTCGCTGAAAACGCTACGCATTTAAATACACATTCGTTGCACAAGCACTGCACACACATCAGAGATGCTGCCTTTATCAATGGAGGCATCTAAATAAAGGATGGGTTGAATTTTTGTATGTTAATTTTCTACACCCTGTTTCCTTCACTAGAAATTAGTTTTACACAGGAATTAAAATAAGTACCTAAAATAGCTCTTTGCCCTCATTTCAGCACTCACGCTACCTTAAAATACCAGTTTTGGGAAATGCATATTTTGAGTAATTTTCTGGACTTTTTGTAATGAAAAATGACTTAAGAGGCATAAAATACACCCTCATCAACCTACATCAGCTTTCAGAGGCACAATTGACCAGATAATAACCATCAAATCACCTCAAGAAGCCCACGTTACGCAAACACATTTTACATGCTACGTTCTCACCAACAGTAGTTCTATCATTGCAATTTCACCTAGGACAGAGCAGTATTGACCTGAGATTGTTTTCCAGTTTACTGGTGTGGTTTGTTGAGGAGATAGGTGGTCTAAATTCGTAGGAAGACTCACTGTTTAGAGAGATGATATTTTTTTATGAAAAAATTGGGTGAGGACAACAATATTACAGTGGACTAATGTACATCTACATCACGTTGACTGCAGGATTGAGAGACACACAATGTAGAGAGATGCCACTCCCAAGACCGAATAGATATTTTTCCAAGTATATAACTATTTTGGAAAGCGTTGTGCAAAGTAGCAAGTATCTTGCTACAAAATCACATAATAAAAAAAGTGAAGCATATTGAAGTCCCATATGCATCAATTGGTTTGGATGTTTATGAAAACCAACATTAAAAAGTATAACCACCATTATGTGCCTAATTAAATTGGAATTTTCTACCAACATGTAATCACATTTTTGTATGTCGATGATGCTACAGATAATTGAGGCAATTTTTCTTCGAGCTATACATTTTTTTAAGTTAAAAAACACAGACCCGTGATCCCAAAATCTTAGAAATAAAACCATATGCCTTGAAAGTAGAGAATAATGAACATGCAGACAAATAATAATAATTTAAATATAAAATAAGGACCAATCAAACTTATTAGGGTCCTTACCATTTTTTCTGTAGTGGGTTGACAAAGGTCGATTGCACATGATGTCCTAGTTGGGCTAGTAGCTGCCTCTGCTTAGGAGTTAGTGGTAAAATTAATGGGTCCCTTGCTAAACCCCTAAACCAATGTCTTCTCAGAACTATGGTCGAGCCCCCTAAACCAACATCTTCTCAGTAGTGTCATGGAGCCGGTTATAGTCTTTGCGTGGAACTGTAGGTGATGGAATGGACCCAATATTAGTTCTCATGATCATCGGGCATTATTGTCTCAATGATATTTGGGTCGGGAATTATAAGCTTCTGTAATGTGATTGATCTGCGGGTGTTTTTGGAGGGCATTGATGTTGGTTGTTTAATAAAGGAAAGAAAGAAGGATGATGACCCAATGCAGATCCTATGGAGCGCCATTAATTAAGGATAAACCCAAATAAATAAGACCCTTATATACGACATGACCTGACCTGACCTGACCTGCCTGAACATGTTTCCTTAGGTGCCCTCACATGACACAACCCGACCTGACCCCCCTGAACGTGTTTCCTTGGGCACCCTCACACGACCTGACACAACCTGACGAGGACATGTTCCTTGAGCACCCTCACATGACCTGACTTGACCCGACCCAACCAAACGTGTTTCCTTGGTGCCCTCTTAGTACAGTACAACCTGACCTGACCCAACCCGAATGTGTTTCTGATGTAGGAGCATCATGGTTCTGAAAATTTCAACATTTAGTAGAATCTAGGGGGTCTTGTGTTTTTCAAAAAAGATTTGGTCTCCTAAGTATTTAATTAATGTAATTTTCAATATTTTGAGTGATTTATGTGAGGCATTTAGAATAGGATTTAATTAAATATTGAGAGGAATATTTGTAAATGTTCTCGAATGTAGGAGAACGTGAGTGATTGATGAGTGATTCGTGTGGATTGAGATATTCTGAAATATTGTAAATCTTAGATTAGAAGTAGTTCATGATTTATGGAGGATCCTTAGGATTTAGTTGAATTTTGAGATACTCAAGGGATAAAGAAGATATTTTAGGAACTAATTGAGGACTTAGAGGATTCTTAGGATTTTTTTAAGTAACCTATGGATCTGAACCAAAATTGGTTACAAAACCTTTTTTTTATATTTGTAAACCATCAAAGTCACAAATAGTGAGAAAACAACAGATGGATTCTTAGAGAGGAATCTTAATTGTAAGCCTACAGGCACAGAGAAAGAGGAAGAGAAAGGGCCATGTAAACGGTGCATCGGGCCAAAGCTATATTGTAAACAAGGTTTCTATTTGTACATATACATCTATTTAATTAATGAGGAAATTGAATTCATTGGGACTGTGTGTTTCATTCATTTTACGTGTTGAGTGATCCATAACTGAGGAATTATGGTTTGTGTGTGATAAACCATGGTGAATGAATTCAAATTGTATGTATAAGCCTTTATGAGTGATAAAGGACTCAATGGCTGGGTAGAATCTGTGTGATTCCAGTCTGGAGCTAATAGATATGTGTACAGGTCGAGTGAGAAAAAAATCAAGAACCAAACAGGAGGAAGCTCAGGAGAGATAGCATTAAAGAATACCGAACAAGCTTAGGAGGAGTAGCGTGGAGGAAATGGTATTGAAAAACATCGACAGTATAAAGAACAAAAATCGACAAAGGCAGAAAACACTTAGAATATTTCCAAAGAAGGTGAACAGACGGTCAAGATTAGATTGCAGAAGTGAAGGTGAGATATTAAATGGCATAGATTGCATCACAAAGTCAAGTTTCGAAATCTACGAAGTGGACACATGTCAGCACTGCGCAACATCGCACATCGGTGATTTTAGAGGTTATCTGTAAGAGTTCGCATGATATGTTAAGTTGTTTGCGATGCGATGTAGGAAGGATGGAAGGATTTGATGCGATGAGGGAGGAGCCACGTGTCAGAACTATGCAATAGTGCACATCGCAGATTATATGGTTTAGCATTATCGATAAGAGTTAAACTTGCGGGAGAGTGATTGCGATAAGAAAAAGAGGTATAGCAAGACCGTTAGATCTGGTGAAGATATGGTGGACATTACAACACAACTTGCATTGATGGAATGATAAGTTCATTGTTAAGCTTGTTTGGTAAATTTTCCAAAATGTAATCTATTGTAATTGGTTCAAGGTGTTATGGCACCCTCCAACAGGAAGTTCCGCATGTATGGCAAAGGTTTGGGTTTATGTGTAGTATATTTTAAAGTACTGTTGTCTAATTAGTAATGTATATATGTTGTATTTAACTATGAATTTGTATTCTGCTGCGTGTAAAAAGAGAGTTATGTGGGCCATAACCCATAGATCCATGGGTTTGGTTAAAGAAGCCATCCACGATGAAAAGGTAAAGGTTATTATATTGAGTTATCAACCCAAAGAGCCACTTATGGGTAAAGCTTACGTGTGCAATTGATTTAAAATATGAACTGAAAAGGTTAAGGTGGGTAAGTGTGGGGTTAATTTCGCTAAACCTACATCTTATGGTTAATTGCGACCTTATGGCTGCATCATTTGGTATCAAAGTGAGTGAAATATCTTTTGGGAGATATCATAAAAAGCAGATTTTTGATGATGATTGCAGAGTTAAACTATGCAGAAGAAATTTGGTAGCAAAACAGAATCATATTCAGTGTGATTTGGGATCAAAGGAGAAGAAGTCAGATTATAAATCTGAAAGGTGGAGACAAGTGCAGAAAGAAAAGTCAGACAGTAAAATCTGACAAAGTGATGGTTGTTTTCTTGAGGAGAATGGAGACCCATTCGAATGTGATGAGTTTAAGTAGACTGCTTGTGAAATCATGTAGGTATTGTTTTATTTTACTCTAATTTTAGTTTTGTAGGTTGCAGAGAAAGGAGGAATATCTCAACAAGGATAGCAAGAGGAGTTTTAAAGAAAAGAAGAATCATTTGTGTTATTGAAGTCAGAGAAAAGTGGATATTTTGAAGAAACGTGGAAAAGAATGTAAATGTTCCATTTGAAGGATGGAAAGAGAGGACAAGAGAATTCTTAGAAGAAAGTGGAATTGCAGAAGCCAAGGAGAAAGGTAGTTGCTCAATATAGGTTCCAGAGATAGAGAACCAGTGTTACCAAAAGGTCGAGCTTAAAGGAGAGAAGGCTTGGTGAGGTACTTGTAGCAGGTATGGATACTTGCTGAGAAGGAGAGACAAAATAAGATGACTACTAATAGTCATAGTGGAGGTTCGAGAAGCAGCCAAAAAGTGAAGAAAGAAGATGCCAAAGAAAATGGCATATGGAGACAGATGAGTGATGAATAATGTGAGAGAGAGAAAGCTGAGATAAATTTTCAAGTTACATTGTTCATGGATATATTGTAGAGAAATAAGGTAGACCGGAGATATGGTTAGACTATGAGAAAGAAAGTGAAATGACATAGGCTACAAGATAAGAGAAAGAACTAGGTGAATATGAAGCTAATAGAAGAGCTGAGCAATCTTGATCAGATTATAGATGTTCAATTAAGGATATAAAAGCTCGAAGGAGTTGAGCTACAACAAGAAAAAGTTGTTGGAGATGAACAAGTTCCTTTTGAACTTGAAGATGGAGCAGTGATGTTTGAAACATCAGTTGAGGGTACTGAGCCTTATGATTTTGAAATTAACAATTTTTGTATGGTTGTAGGTGTAATACATGATGATGGACAATATTTAGGTATTGTCAAAGAAGAGGAACAGGAGAGACAGTATCTAAATTATGTTTTAAAGAAGAAAGATGAGACAATTAGGTTTCTTGAGGAAGCTCATACATAGTTGAAGGAAGTTATTACTTTTCAGCATACTATTAGAAATATAAGCAGAGGGAGTTGGCTTATATTGGTAGCCATAAGCAAGAAAAATAATTTTACTTTTGTAAACCTGAGTAAGGTATTTTCTTTGATGAAGAAAGTAAATATGTGAATGAAGGACAAGATGAAGATCTTGCGAGATGTTTGACTGTCATGGGTCGCCAAAAAGAAGAACAACTATTGGAGACTGTTATGAGAAGGGCCATAGATGAATTTATACTTTTTAAGTGTAAGGAATAGATTAGAGTGCTAGAAGAATTGTTGAGAGAGCCTAAAGGTGAAGAGGAAATTATAGCCAAAGGAGAAGAGATGTTTGTAACATCTGAGGAGGCTAAGGTGAGTTTAAATTTTCAAGTTTATGATGTATTTGTAGGTGATGAAGAAATTTCAAATGACAATGTAATAAAGGAGATGGAGGACATATTATATTTAGAAGCTAAGAGTGAAGTGCAAAGGCAATATGAGGATGAACAAGTTTTTTTCTTCAAAGACAATAAATATGAAGGGAAATGGAATTGTAATCAACAGCTGGAAGAAAATTTTATTGCAGTCAGGGAGTCAAAAATTAGTTTACTTTGTGAAAGTGAATTTTCATGTAGATAAAGAATAGGGATGTTGCAGAGGAAGATATCTTAAAATATATTCAGGAAGTTTGGGAAGTAGAAATATCCAAAGTAATATTTGCAGCAATGTATAGAGAAATATCTACGATAGTGTTTGGAGCAATCTCAAAAATAGTAGCAGAAGTTGAAGACAAAAAGAGTTTTGAAGCTCTTACACTAAGGAAGGGATACCATCAGCAAAGTAATTTGGACGAATAAATAGGGAAATTGATGAATCTTATCAGAAATGAACATAATGAAAGGATTTGTAGACAGAGAAGACAAATAATCTGTTGTATGGAAGATTGGACCATAGAAAACATTAAAATAAAATTCAATGGAGTGTTACAAATGAAGGTGTGAAAACTAGGAGACACAAGGAAAGAGAACATAATACGTAGATAGAAGTTGAAAGAAGCAAGGAAATCACTGAAAAATAAAGTATGGGATCCAGGAGGACAAAGATTGGAATCACATGATCTGGAGATCATGCTTATTTTCTACCTTTGGATTATGATGCAGGAGCATCATGGTTCTGAAAATTTATACATTTAGTAGAATCTAGGGGTCTTGTGTTTTTCAAAAAAGAGTTGGTTTCCTAAGGATTTAATTAATGTAATTCTCAATATTTTGAGTGATTTATGTGAGGCATTTAGAATAAGATTTAATTAAATATTGAGAGGAATATTTGTAAATGTTCTCAAATGTAGGAGAACATGATTGGTTGATGAGTGATTGGTGTGGATAGAGATATTATGAAATTAATTGTTTGAGGACTTAGAGGATTCCTAGGATTTTGTTAAGTAACCTATGGATCTGAACCAGAATTGGTTACAAAACCTTCTGTATATATTTGTAATTCCTCAAAAGCACAAACAGTGAAAAAAAGAGAGATAGATTCTTGGATAGGAAGATTAATTGTAAGCCTATGGTCATAGAGAGAGAGGAAGAGAAAAGGGGCATGTAAAAGGCAAATCAGGTGAAAGCTAGATTATAAATAGGTTTTTTATTTGTATCTCTACATTTATTTAATTAATGACAAAATTGAATTCATTTTGATTATGTGTATCATTCCTTTGACGTGTTGAGTGATTCATAACTGAGGAATTATGGTTTTTGTATGATAAACCATGGCGAATGAATTAAAATTGTATGTATAAGCCTTTCTGAGTGATAAAGGACTTAATAGATGGGTAGAATCTATGTGATTCTAGTTTGGAGCTAATATATGTGTGTACAGGTCAAATGAGAAACAAATCAAGAACCATATAGGAGGAAACTCAGGAGAGATAGCATTAAATAAAACGGGAGAAAGCTCAGGACATATATTGTTAAATAATACTGAACAAGCTCAGGAGGAGTAGCATGGAGGAAATGGTATTGCAAAACATTGACAGTATAAAGAAGATAAATCAACAAAGGCAGAACACACTTAGAATTTTTCCAAAGAAGGTGAATGTACGGTTAGGATTAGATCGCAGAAGTGAAGGCGGGAGATTAAATGACATAGATTACATCACAAAGTCAAGTTTGGAAGGCTACAAAGTGGATGTGTTTCGGAACTATGTAACATCGCACATTGGCGATTTTAGATGTTACTACTAAGAGTTTGCACGGTATGTTAAGTTGTTTTCGATGCGATGAGGGAGGATCCACGTGTTCGCACTATGAAATAGCACACATAGCAGATTATATGTTTTAATGTTATCAATAAGAGTTAAACTTGTGGGAGAGCGATTGTGATAAGACAAAGGTATAGCAATACCATTAGATTTGGTGAAGATATATGGTGGATATTACTGCGCAAATTTGCATCGACAGAATGATAAGCTCGCTGTTACGGTTTTTTGGTAAGTTTTCCGAAATGTGATGTACTGTGATTTGTTCAAGGTATTGTGGGACCCTCCTGCAGGAAGTTCTGTGTGTATGAAAGATATTTGGGATTATGTGTAGTCTTGTTTAAAGTAGCATTGTTTGATCGCTAATCTATCTATGTTGTGTTTAACTCCGAAGTTGTACTCCGCTGCGTGTAAAAGGAGAGTTATGTGGGCCATAATCCATAGATCCACGACTTTGGTTAAAGAAGCTGGCCACAATGAAAAGGTAAAATTTATTATATTGAGTTATCAACCCAAAGAGACACTTATGGTTAAATATTCCACGTGCAATTGATTTAAAATATGAACCAAAAAGGTTAAGGTGGGTAAGTGTGGGGTTAATTCCACTAACCTTGCATCTTATGGTTAATTGTGACCTTATGGTTGCATCAATTTCCTTGGGCACCATCAGAGGCCCTGACTTGACCTGACCCATTCAAACATCGAAGGCGCGAAGGAGCAAACGGAAAATGGGTCACAACACCATCATTCTTCATAACAACTACGTAGTTGACGTAGTATGAATTGTATTTTAAGGGGTGGTTTTCTTCCCACTAGGTTGTCCCTCTTTATCTCACTCTTTTGATATTGTGTGTTAATGTATAAATATTTATTTCATGATTATCTAACATTGTCGCAAATTACTGGGACTAATTGATTGTATTTTGCTGCCCATGAGTACTTAACATGGCTAAGAATTGCTAGGACCTGTTCAATAGCATACTCACTAGCTAGGTTGTGGGGTGGTGTTGGGGTACATTACACTCATTATTTCATTAAGGCACACACTGTGGCCATCATTAGACCGTCTTCCATACATTATTAGGGGCACGTATGACCACTTTTCATTCACTATTGGGAATTCCCTATAATTTTTCAAATTCTCTATTTTTAGGGTTTTCTATTTTAATAGGGGGTGCCACCTAGGATGACATGTGGCAGTAACTAGGCTCTAGTTGGAGGATTAAATGGATAATTCCACTCCAATAATTCATACTATCTAATTCAAAGACCTTCCTAGAGTGAGTATGCACTTCCTCCCTACTTTTCTGCAGTTAGCCATCATTTTTCTCTCTCCTCTCCTTGTGAAGTTGACTTTTATTCATATCTTGGAGTTCAAATAAGTTTAACCGTAACATGTTTCCTGTGGCGCCCTAACACAGCATCACCCGATTCACCTGAACAAAGGCACAAGGGAGGAAACGGAAAATAGATCACACAAATGTGCAGAAGGAACACACCTGGTCATAACTTAGCATTTTTGATATGCCCACCCTCACATGACCCGACCTGACCCACCCGAATGTGTTTCCTTGGGCGCTCTCATACGAATCGACCTGAGCCGACACATCGACTTGACCTAACCCGTCTGAACGTGTTAATTCCCAGCTGGGTGCCCTCATACGACCTGACCCGACCTGCCTCAATCCGCCTGAACACCTTTCCTTGGATGCCCTCACATGAAACTACCCAAATTGAGCTGCCTAAACGTGTTTCCTTAGTTTCCATCACATGACCCGACCTGACCCGCACGATCAATGTGTTTCCTTGGATGCCCTCACATGACTTGACCCAAATTGGCTTGGTCCACCTGAACGCATTTCCTTGGGTGTCCTCACATGACCTAACCTGACCCGACCTACACGAATGGATTTCCTCATGCACCCTCACATGACACACCCCTATCTGACTCACCTGAATGCATTTTCTTGGTATCCCTCACACGACCTGACCCGAACCGACCTGACCCACCTAAACAAATTTCCTTGGGCAACCTCACATGGCATGACCCGACCTTACCTGACCCAACGCGCCCACACGCGTTTCCTTGAGCGCCCTCACACGACTTGACATGAACCTACCCAGATGCGTTCCTTGGGCACCCTTATCACAGGATCTGACTTGAACGCTTTTCCTGTGGTGCCCTCACATGGTGCAGCCCAACCTGAATGAAGGCACGATGGAGAAAATAGAAAATGGATCACACAAATGTGCACAAGGAACACGATCAGTCGCAAATTAGCATTTTTGATACTGTCACCCTCACACGACCTGGGCTGACCCACCCGAACATGTTTCCCTAGGCACCCTCACATGACTCGACCTGACCCAACACAACTCAAACGTGTTAATTCCCTTCTAGGTGCCCTCACACGACTCTACCCGACCTGCCCCGATTGAACTGTCCGAACGCATTTCCTTGGGCCCTTTCACAGGGCACGACTGACTGACCTGACTCGATCGAACGTGTTTCCTTAGGTTCCCTCACACGACCCAACTCAACCCACACAATCAACATGATTCCTTGGGCACCCTCACAAGACCTAACCTGCCCGAACTTGTTTGCTCGGGCACACTCACATGACACGACCCAACCCTCCAAAATGTGTCTTCCTGGGCACTCTCACACGACAAGACCCAAACCAACCCACCCGAAAGTGTTTTCCTGGGTGCCCTCACATGACACGAACCGACCCGACCCGCTCGAATGCATTTCCTTGGGAGGCCTCACAGGGCATGACATGACCTGACCCAACCTGACTGGCCCGAACGCATTTCCTTGGGTGCCCTAAAATGACCCAAAACAATCCTACTCGTACGCGTTCCTTGGGTGCCCTCATCACACAATCTAACCCAAATTCTTGTCCTACAGTGCCCTCACATGACACAACCCGACCCGCCTGAACAAAGGCATGAGGGAGAAAATGAAAAACTGATCACACAAATGTGCACAAGGAACATGGGCGGTCACAACTAATTAGCATTTTTGGTGGGACCACCCTCACACGATCCGAATTGACTCGACCCAGCCCGCCTGAACGCATTTCCCTGGGTGTCGTCACATGACCCCACATGACCCAACCCGAATGCATTCCTTAATGGGTACCCTCACATGATCTAACTCGAACTCTTTTCCTCTGGCGCCCTCACATGACATGACCTCACCTAGTCGAACGAAGGCACTATGGTGCAAATGAAAAAGAGATGGCACAAACGTGCACAAGGGACACGGGTAGTTACAACTTATCATTTTTGATATGGTCACCCTCACACGAAATGAACCATCCCAACCTGACCTGCCCAAACTCGGGTCCTTGGGTGCCCTCACATAACCTGACCCGACGTAACCCGCTCGAACATGTTTCCCTGGGCACCCTCACATGACCCGCTCCGACCTGCCCAAACGTGTTTCTTGGGCACCCTCACATGACATGATGAACCGACCTGACCCACATGAATGTGTTTCCTTAGGTTCGGCCTCACACATATCGACCTCACCCGACCCGCTTGAACACTTTTCCATAGGTGCCCTCACATGACCTACTCTGACTTGCCTGAATGTGTTTCCTTGGGTTCCCTCACATGACATGATGAACCGACCTAACCCGCCCGAACATGTTTCCTTAAGTGTCGGCATCACACGACTCGACCGAACCCTCATGAACATGTTTCCTTGGGTGCCCTCATACGACCCGACACGAACCGACCCAGCCCACCTGAACGCTTTGTTTCTTTGGGTGCCCTCACACGACCGGACCTGACTCGACCTACCTGAACGCTCTTCCTCAGGTGCCATCAATAAACGACATGACCCAACTTCACCTGCCCGAATGCGTCTTCCTGGGTGCCCTTACTCAACACGACCAAACCTGACCTGACCCAACCCGCCCGAACACGTTTCTTTGAGTGCCCTCACATGAATCGACCCAACCCTACACACCTGAATTTTTTTCCTTGAGTGGACTCACATGGTCACACAACCCAACCTGACCAGCCCAAGCGCTTTTGCTTGGGAACCCTCACATGGCTCGACACGACCTGACTTGACCTACCTAAATGCTTTTCCCTAGGCACCCTCACACGACTCGGCCCAACCCACTGCTCGAATGTGTTTCCTTATAAAGTTCCCTCTCACAAGTACCTAATCACCTGACATGGCACAAAAACATATTTCCTTACATGGCGCCCTCACATGACCTGACTTGAACTGACCTGGCCCACTCGAATGTCTTTCCTTGGGCACCCTCACACAACCTGACTCGAGTCAACACACCTGAATGCATTTACTCGGGCACCCTCACACGACATGGCATGACCCTCACCCGACTTCACCCACCCGAGCGCATTTCCTTGGGCGCCCTCACATGACCCGACCTGACCTGAATTGACCTGACATGACCTGTCCCTGACCCAACCCGACCTCACACGGTTTCATCTCTTTTCATACTTTTTCAACATTTGGACACTTTCATCGCTATTCCGATGTTTAAAGCGGGATCGTCACTATTCTGACATTGACACATTTTTTTCGCAAGTCTAACGTTGGAGAAAAATGTCACTATTCTGAAATTTGGAGCCCTTTCGTCGCTATTCTGACGTTTTGAGCATTCTTTTCCAATTTTGACACGTAACTTCGATGCTTTTTTGCAGGATTAAAAAAATTGAGAAAAAGTTGGGAACTTTTCGACAATACTTCAAAATTTTTGGAACTAAAGTGTCAGAAAATTGACCATATATACTAGTGTGTGTTCCATCAAGCGAGTGTGCCAAGATAGTTTTGGAAGCACACAATAGTCGAGTCATTGGAAATTTCAGGGTAAAGAAAACAATGTCAATATTGCACAAGTATTGCTATTGGTCGAACCTTCGACAGGATGCTAAGTAGTACATCAGATCCTACACTCCCTGTGCCATTGTGAAACAGACCATCAAGAATCAAGGCCTCTATACTCTGCTGCCTATGCCTAGTCGACCTTGGGAATCCATCTCCATGGATTACATGTTGGGACTACCTTCTACTAAGCATGGAAACGACTGTGTTTTTGTGGTCATCGACACATTCTCAAATATGGCCATTATGGTAGCCTACAAGAAGAATATCAGAATAGAAGCCACTACTAAATTGTTCTTTGAACGAGTGTGGGTACACATTGGGATCCCATAGTCTATCATCTTAAATCAGGACAATAGGTTCCTCATTACATTTTGGTCCAGCCTCTAGTCGATGTTGGATACCAAGCTCACCAAGTCCATAACTTTCCATCCCCAAAATGTCAGATAGACAAAGGTTGTGAACAAGATGATCATAAACATTCTCCACATGTATGACTCAAAGAATTAATGCACATGGGATGAGGGCCTCCCCTATGTACAACACATCTATAACCAGGCTCTCCACAGCTCAATCGGCCCTTTCAGGTGGGCTTGATATTCCACACACTATGTCCCATTGATGTAGCTATGTTATTCCCGACTACTCAGGTAGATTCAAATCATGTCCATTCTCACACTGACAAGGAGAAAATATTCATTGAGCACATTTAGCACATTCACCAACATGTTTATGACATATTAACTGAGCCAATACTAGGTTCAATCAATGACATGATCAACATCAGGTGCCACAAAAATTCTAGGTGGGCGACAAAGTGTGGCTACATTTGTAGAAGGATCACTTCACTGAAACCCAACGCAAGCTTCACCCTCTCCGATATGGGTCATACAACATCACCAAGGCTATATAGGACAATGCCTTCGAGCTCATTATTCCACCAATCATTAGTCTACACATAATGTTCAATGTGGAATTCCTTCAGCCCTACTTTCCACCTCTATTGGACACATATGACATGGCAGAACAAATCACACCAACATAGCTAAACTAGACTACATGTTAGAAGCCACAATTGATCTGATGATGGAAACACAGATCAATAACACCCGCCAACAGAGGATCCAATTATATTGAGTTGTGAAAGTAGTCCAAATCCTCCACCAGGGTAAGTGGTTCACGGGAGACTAGGTTCAACAGAAATTTCCTCACCTCATGGAGACTCTCCACGTAATGGAGACCATTTCTTACTAAGGGGGGAGGAATTATCCAGGTGGATATTGGTGGCCACACACCTATTCCACCTAAATTTCCAGTCAATTTCATAATTTTATTTTTTTATAGCAACATTTACTATTTTTAGCAGGTTTTTGGGTCCTGAATTTGCAGAGAAGTTTTGACCCCCTAAACGGTGTTTTTTTAGGTCACCATTAGGCTCATGCATATGGAATTAACATGTGGAAAAACATGTAGTACTATGAGATATCTTTACGACGATATATCGTAGACACAAAACTAAGATAATATGAACAAGTTACGACCCCAGGAAGTTGGCTGCACAACTAACCTCATTGGGGCCAACAAACTCTTGCCATTTTATCTCCAGGGGTTAGGATTTTGGCTTTTTAGGGTTTTCATATGTTTTTCAATAATAAAAATGCCTTTGAGCCTCATTGTAACACAATTTAGAAGCCTCTAGCTGCCACATCTCTTCTCAGAGAGAAGCTACCACCGCCCTAGCTAGTTTATTTCCATTATGTATGTAAGCATATTTTAGTTATTTGATGTTAATGAAATGAAGTGTTATTTCTTATTCATCTCTATGTTTATGTGTATTTTTTTATTTTATTTCATTCATGCATAAGTCTGGATCACTCCTTTCTTGGTACCAAAAAGGGCTCTGCAACTTCGTGGATAAACCAACTTTTTCTTAATCTTGGATTATTTCTTTTGACATCATTCACTCAAAAAGACAGGTAATTCAAGCAATTATTTTCACAATAGTTCCCTTTTCTTGTTTTTTTCTTGGAACCCTTACATATTCCTTAATTTGCTACTAGTGGTGGTTAAAGTTCTATGTAAGGGATTATTTTTAGCAAATGTTACCGTGGTGGTTTCCTAAGACTTTTCTATAGGAATGGCTAACGGAAAAATTGAGGGTTCCCTTGAGAAACATGTACCATGTATTCCTCTCTTTGTTGATTTCATTCTTTATAGATTTAACACAATTTCTTTAGGGAAAACCCCTAAGATTTTAGAATGCTAGGGAGGTGGTTGGGAGCTGTCAAGACACAAAGCCATCACATCAGGTAAAAAAATCTCCCAATACTTGTTTAAGAGTCCACTTTATTCTGAATTGGTTGACTCGTGTGTTGGTTCTAACATTTTCCTTGTTTCTTTTTTTCTTGCTATAAGTGAGATTTACTAGCTTACGACCTTCGGCAATTCACATAAATTTTTAATACATAACACCAGGTACCTTATCTAAAAAATATTACTCCTTACAATTTATAGGTTTCAAAGACTTTGCAACTAGGTTTTATAATAATTTCCCTCTATTTAGGTTTCATATGTACATATATATATATATAAATATAGCTCACAGGCTTATACGTCTTTTCTAGTATCCAATTAGTAATGGGAGTTATTTGAATCCTCCATGGTTTGGTATAACCCTTGTTCTCTTCGATTTTCATGTCCAATATTTGAACCCGAAGGCTTGTCTCTGTATATTCTCCAGACTATGAAACTTGATTATTATATATTGTGGGCACACCTGGTCATAACCCTCTTATTGTACATATTTACAACTAAATAAAAAAATTCATTACAATTTACCGAGTTTTGCAATAAAATTTATAATAATATTTTTTTATTATTATTTCAGTATCCACAATGAATAGACATCATTTGAAAGTTTATTCATTTTTTTTTATGATGCAACCCAAAAGTATGAGAATTAAATTCTCAATTTTATATGTTGGACATTCTAGAAAGCCCATTGTTTTGAATCTAGGTTATTTATATCTAACTAGATTCCTCAGTGGCATTTTCTTATGTATAATCTGTTCGATAGAGGTGTTTATAGATGGAGTGACTTCTAAATCCCCCCCCCTGAATTAAATTGCAATAGATACAACATGTCTTTTTTCCTTTTGGGTTAACTACAATTTTAACTCTTGTTAAAAATTCCCCCTGGTTCTATAACAAATCGGGCTCCACAACTATATTTATTTATTGTTGAATACTTTTAGCCTAAAGACTTGTTAATGCAATTATGTAAAGTAGTTCTCAATGTATTAAAGTCTTTCCATTTTTCTATGCATGAATATTTAATTTTTCCATCGTTTGATACATGCCTCTAGTTATATATTTAACCCTAAAGGTTTATGGTAATTGCTTCTACCAATCCTTCTTGCCTAACATAAACTTATTCTCCTTATGGAAAAATTCGGTTCCATAAATATTTACCCTACTTTTCTATGCAAGTATTACTCTAGTCATTATGTTCTCCAGTGCCACATTCATTGCACGCTCAATTTTGGTATTAAATATTTCACATAATTGTCCACTCTTAATACAAATTTATGACATTTTATCTCTCTTGTTGTAATAATCACACATGTTTCCTGTCGGTCAAACCTAGATTTTTTCGCAGGAAATATTGTGATAATTTTAGAGTATTATTACCTAATGATTTTTTGAGCCAATGGTTTTGTTTTCTGGAAGTTATTGTACACACATATATAAGAAACTATGGTTGGGACTATGCCAAGCTAATAGAAAAATATATGTTCTGGTTTGAATGCTAACCTAGTCTAGCAATAGAATAATATTCTTATATTAACAAGAAACTTAAATTTCAACAATGCATAATAATATCAAATAGATAGGAGAAACTTTATCTATGTCGCCAAATGAGTTTTCCACATACTACAATTTGCATCCATTCTAAAAAATTAATCCTTAATGCAAAGAAATTATAAATTATTAAAATATGAAAACAACCTTACACATCTCAAAGGAATGACATAAAAATGAAAACATGTCACTAAGACTTATTTTTCCTTCCTAAAAATCTGAACCAACCACAAAAATCATGAGGAAAGAGTGTGCTCCACCTAACTAGTGAGTATGCTATCCACCACCAAAACTCCTCTTCACCTAGTTTCACTTCCAAAATAGTTGTTTGATAAATACCTAGAAAGGTATGTCCAAAGGCATCAAGTCTCAGACTCACAAGCTTGTCTTAGTGATTCCATTGGCTTCCCTCCAGCTCAAGAATGCTATAACTGGAAGCGTCCTGCCAACCTTCAACAACGACCTATTTCAGGTTTCAAAGCTTAAAAATTCAACTCCTCTCTTGGACCTCCTCCAACTAGGTGCCAATTCTCCAAGGTTGCTTCATGTTTTCTTCCCTCTCCCATCTTGGATCCCTTGTGCCAACTCAGATTACTTATTTCTAGGGAGAGGAATAATTGTCTTAAGTGTCTCGAAAAATAAACTCTCTTTTAGTGGGTTTTCCATATTTTTAAGGTTGTCCATAGCTTTTGTTGTTTATAAAAATAAATTCAATTAAATAAAATAACATTTATGTTTTACCATCCAATTGGTCCATAGTTTTTACCAAGTCTTTTGTAGTAAAAAAAATATTTACAAAGGGTGTTACATAATGATAATCTAGTTTTAAAATATTATACAACAAAATATAAATTAATATATAATTATGTTTTCATTTTTACATTTACATTGATACCTTATTATTGTATGTTTATATTCTTTATTTACATTACGAAATACATAGTGTTAATTTTTTTTTTAAATTAAAATAATTAATATTAAGTGATATAATACTTATAAAATTATATATAATTTTTCATTTCATTTTATTTTTATTTTTATTTGATTGAGTTAAAATGTTTACATAATTTACCATATTTTATAAATTTTTGGTACATGAATTATGTAGAAGTTTTCCTTATACACACTCCACCCATCATCAAAGATAACAAATCATTTACTAGCTCTAACAAATCATTTATTAGATTTATAGCCTTGATGAAACGTGGAGTGTAGACCCTAAACATCTACTAGCCCTAACAAATCATTTATTAGATTTCTGTAGACCCTAAACATCCGACACAAAAAATTTCTACGTAGGTCAAGTAGGAAACTTCTACATAGTTCAAGGAAGACAATAAAAAATTCTACACAATTCATATAAGATTTAGACAATATGAATAACTCCATAAATCTATACTTTCAAAATAATATAACATAACCTTACAATTGTTTTTCCACATTTTGTAAATATTTAATTTTAATATAATTGAATGAGTATTTTTATTTTTCTATTTTCTTTGATAAGTTAAAATATTTGAATAACATTACAACATTCTTTCCATATTAAACTTGAGAGCAGAGCTCAAAACAAAAAAAATATTAAATAAAAGATTAAATAATACACAATATTTTTATTTTGATATTATTAGAATTATATTTTAATGTTAGTATATTTTTTATATTGAATTTTATTTTTTATATTCACATTTTAGGTTTCTTTTATATTTAAAATAAGAAAATATATTTACATTTCAACATGTAAACATATTTAATGAGAGTGACAGCATACCTTTTCATAACAATAATCTTTTCTAACTAATAACTAATTATTCTAAATAACATTCTTTAACAACCAAAATACCAACATTTAATTTATTTTCACTCATAACAATTAATAACAAGTGTAATACACAACCTTATTGCTTAGGACTTGTCTCTTATGCAAAAAGGTAATTGACAACCATATCTATTGATAGCATATATATATATATATATATATATATATATATATATATATATATATATATTGCATTTTAAAATATAGAAACAAATGGATTTTATTAAAATGGTAGAAATACAGAGAGTGCATAGTTATTCACATTTTATGATCACATTTTTAACATATTTTGCAATTCCTTTGTAACTAGTAAATATATAGTAAAAATAGATGTAATTAGGAATTCCTTTACAACTTCTAGAAATCAATGGTGAGAATAACTACAATTAGTATAATATGGTATAAGAAGAACACGAATTATTGTAATTATTATAATATGGCATAGGAAAAACACGAAGAGCATGCATAAAACATTAAGTAAATAAGTAATGTGGAAATCATTTTTATTAAAAAAAATTTACTAGGTGAAAGAGTCAAGATTGGTTGTGAGTATTTACTATTAGAGTATTACATAACAAATATGTTTTTAACTGGGGATTGGATTGTGCATTGTGCGCTACAATAAATAAGGTTGGTTTAATGAAGTAGCATGATTTGAGCACATAGTGTGAGCACGTGTGAGGAATGATAGGACAACAATAACCAAATAAAATTATTTTTCAAATGGAAATTTGCAAAGCTCATGTAAATGGTCATTAGTGTAAAAAGTTAGTACTCATAAAGTCTCGACATAAACCTATATAATAGAGAAAAGAGCATATAAATTTTCAATAATCAAATTTAAAAAAAAATTGTTAAATAAACTTAACTTTATCCAAGAATCAATATTATCAACTTATAATAAAAATTTCAGTCAATATTAATAACCCATAATTTTAAATGCTTGATATTACATAATTAAAACATTTAAGAAAATTAATATTATAAACTCTCTTGATTTCCAAGACACATTGACTCATAGTTACATGTATAGAACATATAAACGTTGAGAAGTAGGTAGAAGAGACATGTACACATGAATTATTTTTTATGTTCCCCTTCTCAGTGTAGTATTTTATGTTGTATAGCACTAAATCCCACTTTGATTCCCTCTAGCACAATTTTATTTTATCATCTTGGGGGAAAATAAGCCATTGCTGCTCCGCAACAAAAAATCTCAGGCCCAACTCAGACACAACCATCAGAAAAATAAAACCATACGATTGGTGGCCCAAAAACTTCAGATAATTAAAATAGGTTCAAATTTCTTGCTGATGTGGCAACTGAGGAAGGCACAAGAGAAGAGATGCCCAACAAATCTCCACTATATCACACAGTTGGAGGAAAAGGGAAAGCTAAAACTCATGACAAAACATACATAGAGGAAGTAAGAATGTCGGAAGAAGAAGAGGGAGAAATTGGAGAGGAGGATGTAGCTTCACCTCAGGGTGCAATAGATGATATAGGTATAGAAAAAGGCACTCTCATTGAGCATCATGCCAAAATATCAGGAATGAAATCAAATAGATAAATCAGGTAGGCCAAAGAAAAAAGAGATAAAAAATTGTGACACCAGACTACAATTATTTGCCAATTCGTAGACCTGAGCAAAAAAGGAAATAAGAAGGGTAATCAAGCAGGCCCGTTAAAAGGGGTATCGCTCTCAAAGAAGTGATAAATAAAAGTAGTTTCCTGGAATTGGAGAGGACTCAGTACCATAAAGAGAAGAGCAGAAACCATGCCATTAATCAATAAACAGAAGTCGAGCATTGTAATTCTGTAGGAAACAAAGATGAATGAGGTGGATATTGCTACACATCAACCTGAGATATGGAACAAAAGTGAGTTGGAGGCAGTGAACTTGCATGGGACCTTGGGTGGTGTATGAACCCTGTGGGATCCTGTAAAGCTCCTCCTGGTAAGCACCCTAAAATTAGTTCATCGGATAGCAAAAAAATTTATTTTCAAAAATATAAATTACACTATTAAAATCATAAATATATACATGCCAAATACTTATATTGAAAATTAATACTGTTGGAAGTCTCTTCAAGACCTCAAGCACACAGAGTATGGCACGAATTGCATTCTAGGAGGAGATTTCAGTACAGTACTAGAAGAAAACTGAGGAGGGACAATGGTAAGAGAAATTCATCAGAAAGACTTTAAAGACCTTCTAATGTAATTAAATCTTGTTGATTTGAAGCCAAGTAAATTTAAATACACATGTAATAATAAGAGGGCGGGATCGGGTTACATAGCAGCAAGGTTACACAGATTTTTAGCTTCATATCTTTTGATATATTTTCCCTTCTCTATATCATCAGAGATACATCCATGGTGTGGATCAGACCATCGACCTATCATGCTCCTTATTTCTCCTCCAATTAACTATGGGTCAATTCCTTTCAAATTTTACCCACTATTGATAGAAATAGTTGGCTTCTCTGAAATGATTGTTGCTTCCTGGAATCAGTGGGTATATGGAAACCCTATAACCATATGGGAAAGGAAATTCGAAAGATTAAAAGAAGACATCAAAGAATGGCTTAAAACATGCAATGCAAATCTGTCTCTAAATGTCAAAACAACAGAAGAAAATCTTGCAAAAAAAGTAGGCTCAAATAGAAAATAATCAAGTGGAGAAGGTGGACTTCCAAGAAGAAATAAAAATGTTCCAAAAATACCATCTGAGCTTGAGACAAGAGGAAGATATGTGGTGGCTCAAGTCACGCAATAGCTGGCTCAACTCCAGAGATAGGAACACGAAATATTTCCACAAGCAAGAAAAATTTCGAGAGATCAAAAATGGCATCACCCAAATTCAGCATGGATCTCAATCTCTCGACTCTTTTCTTGATATTAAGGTTGTTGCAGTAGATCACTTCTCTGCCCTATACCATGATGACCAACCCTATGCCCTCATTAGTGGATCCTTCTTATTGGAATCTATGCCTTCTCTCGTGACCTCTGATGCCAACAAAATCCTTGATGCTTTTCCTGATCCTCAAGAAATTCAAAAAACAATATTTTCCTTTTCTCCAGATAAGGCCCCTAGACCTGATGGCTTCACCGGTAGGTTTTATCAAACTTATTGGCATCTAATAAAAATATATTTTTGCCGAATGATAGGGTACTCCATGGATATCTCATACATTGGCAGTGGAATAAATTTAGCCTTTTTAGCCCTAATACCAAAAGAACAAAATACATCCTCTTTATCGGGATTTAGTCCAATTTCCCTTTGCAAATTCTCTTATAAAAATATTTCCAAAATCCTAGCCCTTAGACTAAAAGTCCTCCTGCCTCTTATCATCTCTCCTAATCAAGGCGGCTTTTTCCTGATAAGACAAATCTATGACAATATAATATTAATGCAGGAAGCCATCGACTCAAGTTGGAGATGTGAGGAACAAGGAATAGTCATAAAACTAGATATGGCAAATGCATTTGACAAGGTTCGGCACAAATTTCTCCTCGAAATAATGAAGAATATGGGATTTATAGATACCTTCACTAGATGGATATAGAAATGAATTTCCAGGCCCAGGATCTCGCCCCTGATTAATGGCAGGGGATTTGGGTTTTTCCAAGCATGCAGAGGTCTCCAACAAGGGTGCCCCCTCTCACCATTTTTATATATTTTGTTCGGAGAGGCCCTTTATCAAAGCCTCGAAGCAACAAGGCTCTCTCAACACATCCCTGAAATTATATTTAAAGAAGGAATCAAAAACATAAATCATGGGAAATTTGTTGATGATACAACTCTTCTTGGTGGAGCCTCTCTGGTCATAGCTAGGAGATTCAAATCTTAACTGCACAAATTCCAAGAAGCATATGGAGGGAAAGCAAGCGATGCAAAAATTAGAATATACACATGGAATATCGCCCTTATAAATGCCAAAAAAATAGAAGAAATATTGTGGTTTAAGGTAGAAATCGACTAGAAGAAATTTAAATACCTAGGACTCCCAATTTTCATGGAAAGGGCCAGTCCTAAGGCCTGGCAAGGAATGATTGACAAAATAAAACAAAAAATAACCAATTAGGGATGGATTTGGCTAAACCCAGCAGGCTATCTCATTCTTATCAAATTAGTGTTGTCTTCTCTCCCTATATATCAGTTTCTGGTCCTCGAGGCTCCTAATTATGTCTAGTAACAACTTGGTAGTTTCATAAGGAAGTTCCTGTGGGAGGAAGGGAAAAAAGAAAAGAAGGAAATATCACATGGTAAACTTGAATACTATTACAGCACCCAGGAAACATGTAGGACTCGAAATTCGTGACCCAAGATTAATGAATGCAACAATTGGGGCCAAATTATGGTGGGGGCTTGTCACAAAATCTAAAGAATGGTGGGCTCAAATAATAAGAGGAAATAATTTCAAGAAACACGAGCAGGAAAACTGGTATATTCTAGCCACTTAAGGCTCCCCAATTTGGTGTCTTCTTCTATCCTCATATCCTTTAATTACTCAAAACATCAAAAGAGTTCTTGGAAATGGTCTGACAATCAAAATTTGGGAGGAAAGAATAATGAATAAAGCCCCTCTAGCAGATTTGGAATAGCTGAAACCCCTTCGTGATCACTTCATATCAATTAAAATCAGAACCTTGGTACAAGTCTTAGTATGGGACGAAAAAAGAAAATGTAAAGGATGGCTTCTACCGGATATTCCCGAAGAGCTAAATGAGAAAAAAAAAGAACTATTAAATCTTCTCGAGGGATGCTCTCCAATTTCGAGAGACAAAATGGATAAATGGTGCTGGAAGAACACACATTACTCAGTAAAAGAAGGCTACACACATCCCCTCTTCGAAGAACATGTACCTCCAAAAAGTAGGATATGGAATCGTATTTGGAAGTCAAATTCTTTTACCAACGTAAATCACTTCAACTGGAAGCTAAAACATAAGAAAATTCTCACATAGGGCAACATCAGGAAAAGAGGTATAAGCGGGTTGACCAGGTGCCCTCTTTCTGAACAAGAGGAAGAAACCATAAACCATTTACTCATAGAATTCACTTACAGAAAACAAGACTGGAAGGAGGCTTTTCGGTAGATATTCTCCAGAATCAATTGGCCAGCAGAGACCTCCGCGTTCTACTCAACACCGAAAAAATGGTACAAAGGAAATCTCAAAACTAAACCGAACCTAAAATTTATCCTTCAATATCTTCTAAATTATACATGATGGAAGATTTGGATGGCAAGAAACAAATTGATCTTCAAAATGAAAAAGCATGCTGCTAGAGTTTCGGCGCTCTCAGCCTTATCCTTTTGTTTCGAGTTCAACTCCCCACAACTTGACTTGTCGTTAGATATTTCAGAATGGGAGTGGTTGTCTCCATGGTGTTGGATTAAGAAAACAAAAATAACAAAGGTGAATCCTCCTAGCTGGTGTCTCAGAAGCACGCAAATAGAGCTAATGGACGAGATAAAGAAGAAAGGGAACTGGACTCTTATTTTCAATGGAGCCTCCAAAGGAACTGGGGGAGGAGGGGTCCTCGTCGATCCTAATGGAAAAAAAAGGCACAAATATTCCCCAGGGGATCGACACAGAAACCAACAACCTAGCGGAGTCAAGTGGCCTTTGGATCAGAATCACCATCGCAAAAGGAAAACGTGTGAGACATATGTGGATACTAGGGGACTCCTATATCCTAATCGCAAACTTGGTTCAAGGGAAGGAAACAAAAAATTCTAGAATTAACCAAATTTTAACCAGAATTAAGGAGGAAGCAAAGGAATTTGAAGGCAGCCAATACACACATGTGCTTAGAGCCCTAAATAATCAAGCAGATGAGCAGGCTAATAAAGTGTGCAAATTTCTGAAGGGCATATTATGTGACATCGATGGAAATGTTGACACCAAATCTATCCCTTAACCCTTCTATGATTATTGGCACAAATAATTGGACCTCAACCCCAGCTTTCATAAGAAAACCATGGACCAGGAAACAACATTTCTTTTGGAACAACATTTGGAAAACATCATTGGAACAAAATTGGAATAGAATTTGGATGGAACATAATTTTGATGGAATAACATTTGGAAAAAAAATTAACAACAATTCCTTTGGACAAAATTGGAACAACACTCACTGTGGATAGCATATGGACAACATTTGTTATGGACAGCTTTGGACCAGCATGCGCTCAGCATCTGGATGGCTATTAGGTCCCTATATTACTAGTATAGTCCCTTATTGTTGTTATTGTAACCCCCTTATTGTTATTATTATACCCCTGTAACCCCCATATTGTTATTATTGTGCCCTTAAATTATTATTGTTAGGTCGGCTAGGATTACATTGTGGCCCCACTAGGATTACATTTTGGCCCCATGGACTCCTATATATAGAAAGGAGGTTTTGTAATTTGTATCATCCAAGTTGTACATTCATGTAATGTATTGGAGGTTTCCCCCTTGAAGTGGATTATTTCTAAGGTATTTATATCTCTTTCCTTCTATTTTTGAAGCTGGTTTCACAACATTTGGTATCAGAGCTTTGGATTTTAGGGTTTCGCTACTCTAAAGAGGTCATCGTGGAATTTTTTCTATAACTTTTGTTCTATAAAGGCTTAGAAGCTGAAATTTTTAGAGTGCAAAGATGAAATCCTAAGGAACATCATCGAAAAATTTTAGATCTTGGTTCGCAACATTTTCGGAGATATGATCTGTGCAAGTTAGGTCTTTTTGCAGGATGTTGAATTTCACTTAAAAAGGTCATTGCGGAATTTTCGCTATAACTTTGTTTCTATGAAGGTTCAGAAGCTGAATTTTTTACAGAGCGAATCTGAAAGCCCGAGGAATAGCGTCGAAAATTTTTAGAGCTTGGTTCGCAATATTTTTGGAGATATGATCTCTAGAAGTTAGGTCTTTTTTAGGCTCCCGGATTTCATCTCAAAGAGGTGATTGTGGGAAAAGCTTCATAACTCTCTCTCTAAGCATCGGATTGGAATTATGTAAAAAGTGATTGGAAGTACACGGACTGTAGTTTCCTATCTATAAATTTCAAAGCCAAAGGAGCAAATAGTGACAGGTGTCGAGTCGTACAAGTTCTCTCTACTGATCTAGTCCATAATTAGGTCATTGTGGGAGATTGGACATAACTTTTCCTTGAAGAATCCAAATCAAGTCAGACTTGTGGCATTTGAAAGAAGCTTCAGATGAATAATATAGGGCCGAATTTCAGATATTGAGGATCTGCAAGTATATAGATAAGTCAATTTCAATATTGAGCTCCTCAAAAGCAAGTAAAAGGTGTGTATTTTTTTTCCGAATTGCATAAGTCTTGTTTGAAGGATCAATTTGAATTGATTCCAAGGGAATATTATAGAATATATATCATTATTGTATTCTCAAATGGCCCCTACAAAGAATTCAACGCCCATTAAGCCTTTAGAAGGATCTACTATGACTCATGAATACGAAGAATGGCAACATGACATATCAAAATTACAAGAGGAAGTGCAACAAATTTTTCTTTCACAAAGAGCAACAAAAAATGACATGGAAGTTTTCAAGAAAGGCGTGGAAACTAAGATATATGGTTTGAAGAAAGGCATGGATGGTTTGAAGAATGGCATGGAAGCTAAGATGGATGGCATAGAAGCTGGCATGGAATCTAAGATGGATGATGTGGAAGCGAAGATGGAAAACATGAAGAATGATCTAAAAACAGACATGGAAGGTTTGAAAAATTTTATACAAGAAATGTTTCCTAATGGTAAAAAGATAGTAGAGGAAACTCATGATGAGAAAAAAATAAATGTTAATTGTGATTTCATAAACTCTAATGTTGGAGGGAAGAACCACCGTATTCCAAAAATGGATATGAGGAAGTTTGATGGAAAGGATCCTGTAACATGGATACTACAGATGGAGCAATATTTTGATCTCAATAATGTGTAAAACACACAAAATGTACGCATTGCAACTTTACATTTAGAAAAAAATACATTTGTATGGCATCTATGACTTTTCTCCTGTAAAAAAATTGTCACTTGGTCAATTTGTACAGAGGAAATGATAGCACATTATGAGAATACAAAGAGAAACACTTTCCTTAGCCAATTGATAAATCTCAAACAAAAGTGTTCAGTGGGGGAGCACATTGAGGACTTCCTAAAATTGAATATAAGGGTAACTAATATTTCAGAGGAATACATGATTGATCTCTTCATAGGTACTTTAAAGGATAACATCCAACATGAAGTTCACGTTTTGGAACCTGATTCATTGGAGAAAGCATTCAGGTTGGAGAGAAAAATTGAATGTAGAATTATGGTGACAAGGAAGCCTACCAGTCACTTCTATAAAGATGGAAGTGTTGCTACTCCTAGATTTCCACAACCCACAAGGTTGACACCACAACAATTGGAAGAAAAAAGATAAAAGGGGCTTTGCTACAGTTGTGATAAAAAATACAGTAAAGTTCATAAGTGTGCTGAGAAGAAATTATTTTACATAGATTGTGAAGAGGAAGAAGAAAATGAACAAGAAGAGGATATACAGCAGGAACCAGCCCTATAAGAGGATGAAATGAGTCCGACCATATCGTGTAATGCATTAGTAGGAATTACCACTCCTCAAACTCTCAAGATAGAAGGACATATCAAGAAGAAAAAGGTAATAGTGTTGATTCATTCAGGTATCACCGATAATTTTATTCATTGTAAGGTAGCCAAGGAATTGAATTGTTTCCTATACCTAGCATCATAATGTCAAGTAATGGTTGAAAATGGAGGAACTATAAATTTCTCTGGAAAATTCCATAGTATCAAGCTAACCATGGGGGACTGTGTATTGAATAGTCCAATGCTTTCCATTGCTATGGGAGGTGTTGATGTTGTACTAGGAGTACAATGGTTACAATCTTTGGGGATGGTAGCTTTTAATTTTCAAGAACTTTTCTTGAAATTTTTTCAGAAGAAAAGGAAGTTGAATTACAGGGAATTGTAGGGAAACTGGGAAAGATAATAAGCTCTAATGTCATGACAAAGCTTCTAAAGAAATAAAAACGAGGCATAATTTCACAATTATGCTCAGTAGAAGTTCCAACATCAAAATCATCTATTTCTGTAGATCACTGAAAAGTCTTAGACAATCATTCCAAGGTGTTTGAAACTCCCAAAGGGCTCCCACCTATTCGTGATAATGATCATGATATTCATTTGATTCCAGGAAGTGTTCCTCCAAACATCAGGCCCTATAGATATCCTTATGTCCAAAAATAGCGAAATTAAACGTATGATTGCAGAAATGTTAGAGGTTGGTGTAATTCAACCTAGTCAAAGTTCTTTCTCTGCTCCTATAGTATTGGTACACAAGAAGGATGGATCATGGCGCATGTGTCCGGATTATAGGGAGCTCAATAAACTCGCCATTAAAGATAAATTTCCCATTCCCTTGATTGATGAATTATTGGATGAATTACATGGAGCAATCTATTTTAACAAGTTGGATCTTCATTCAGGATATCATCAAATTAGAATGAAGACTGAAGATATTTCGAAAATAGAATTTCGAACTCATGAGGTCATTATGAATTTTTTGTCACGCCTTTTGGCCTTACCAACGCACCTTCTACATTTCAAGGGTTGATGAATTCCATTTTCAAACCCTTCCTTATAAAATTTGTGCTAGTATTTTTTGATGACATACTAATCTACAGTAGGTCTTGGAAGGATCATGTTCAACATGTTGACAAGGTGCTCAAACTATTGCAGGAGAAATAATTATATCCAAAAACATCCAAATGTTTCTTTGGAGTACAAGAGGTGGAATATTTGGGTCATATTGTATCTCACGAGGGTGTTAAGGTAGACCCTAACAAAATTAAATCCATTAAGGAATGGGAAGTCCCCACAATAATAAAACAGTTGCGAGGATTTCTCGGGTTAACAAGGTATTATCGCAAGTTTGTTAAGAATTATGGGAGAATAGCAGCATCTCTAACAACATTAATAAAGAAAGATGCATTTTCATGGAATCCTGAAGCAGCTAAGGCCTTTGAACATCTTAAAGAGGCAATGTGCCTAGCACTAGTTTTAGCTACGCCAGACTTCACAAAAACCTTTATTGTGGAATGTGATGCCTCAGGAAATGGAATTGGTGTTGTTTTAATGCAAGAATGAAGACCAATTTCTTTTGAAAGTTGTCCAATCAAAGGAAAGTATTTACATAAACCTATTTATGAGAAGGAAATGTTAGCAATACTGCATGCACTAAAGAAATGGCGAACTTACCTGATGGGAAGACACTTCAAGGTAAAAAAATTTCATGATAGTCTTAAACACTTTTTGGAGCAAAGAATATCTTCATAAGAACAGAAAAAATGGGTCACAAAGATGTTGGGTTATGAGTTTGAAATAATCTAAAAAAAGGGAAGCTAAATGTTGTTGCAGATGCACTCTCAAGATAGAATGAAGAGGTGGAAGCATTTCTTTGTGCCATTTCTATTATCCAACCAGATTGGATAACCGAAGTAAGAGATGAATGGAAGAAGGACGAAGAAGTGTGGACACTCATTAAAAATTTACAACAAGATCCTAGTAAATCTGATACATTTTGTTGGAAAAATGATTCCTTATGGTACAAAGATCGATTATATCTTTGTAAGAATTCCCAACTAAAACAAAATATTATTTTGGAATTGCACACTTCTCCTTTAGGAGGACACTCAGGATTTTTAAAAGCTTACCACAGGGTGAAGAAATAATTCTTTTCGGATGGCCTTATATCTGATATTCAAAAGTTTGTGGCGGAATGTTTGGTTTTCCAGCAGAATAAAGTTGAGACAATTAAGACCCTGGGTCTTCTACAACCTTTATCCATTCCAATTCAACATTGGGAGGAGATTTCAATGGATTTTATCACAGGTCTACCTAAGTCTGAAAGAAAGAGTGTCGTCATGGTGGTAGTGGATAGAATTACCAAGTATGCACAATTTTTTGCATTATCTCATCCATTTAAAGAAAGTACAGTTGCTAATACATTTATGGACACAATTCAAAAGCTACATGGGAACCCAAGGGTTATTGTGAGCGACAGAGATCCCATTTTTACTCGAAACTTTTGGAAGAATTTATTTTCTTGTTTGGGTACTCAATTAGCGCATATCTCATCTTATCATCCTCAATCCGATGGTCAAACTAAGATAGAAAATAAATACTTGGAAGTATATCTTCGTTGTTTTGTATCTGATAAACAAACACAATGGGTCAAGTGGTTACCTCTTGCTGAATGGTGGTATAACACTTCCTTCCATACTGCAGCAAAAATGACCCCATTTATGGAACTTTATGGATATCATCCACCATCCATCACATCATATTTAAGAGAAAATTAGAAGGTTCAAGGAGTGGAAGATCAGATCGAGCATCAACAAGAAGTTCTCCAACTCTTAATGGATAATCTGAATTTGGCACAAAATCGGATGAAACAACAGGCAGATCAACATCACAGCGAGAGAATTTTTGATGTAGGAGACTGGGTATTTTTACGGCTACAACCATACAAACAAATGTCCCTCAAGCAAGCTAAGAAGGATAATAAATTATCGCCAAAGTGCTATGGTCCTTACAAGGTGTTGCAAAATATTAGTACTATGGCATACAAATTGGAGCTTCATGCTTCTTCACAAGTGCATCGAGTTTTCCATGTTTCATGCTTAAAGAAGGTTATAAGTGAAAATATTCCAATTCAAATAATATTGTGAGAACTTGATGAGGAAGGAAAAATCATATTGGAACCTGAAGCGGTCATGGAAACAAGAACTCGACAGGTACAGAATCGATCAATTTAAGAGTATCTCACTAAGTGGAAGAACTCACCCACTAAAGATTCTACATGGGAGGATGAGAATTTTATACAGAAGCACCCAAAGCTACTCAAGCTTTGAGGAAAACACTTTTTTGAAGGAGAGGGGCATGTTAGGTCCCTATATTACTATTATAGTCCCTTATTGGTGTTAGTGTAACTCCCTTATTATTATTATTGTACCTCTATAACCCCCATAATGTTATTATTGTGCCCTTAAATTATTATTGTTAGGTCAACTAGGATTACATTGTGGCCCCATGGAATCCTATATATAGAAAAGAGGTTTTGTAATTTGTATCATCTAAGAATTATTCATTCATGTAATGTATTGGAGGTTGCCCCCTCGAAGTGGCTTATTTCTAAGATGTTGATATCTCTTTTCTTCTATTTTTGGAGATGGTTTCACAACAACGACATATAGACATCATCCATTTGGGACAAAAATGGGACAATAGTACCTCTCGACATCTTTGGGACAACATACCCTCTAGACAATATTTGGATGGTATCCTCTTCAGGACGTTATCCTCTTCTAAGCACCAATTCCCAACAGAAATGGATAAGGCAGTACCAATCTAATTTTAAATGGAAAAGCACAAATTCACAAACCTCGGTAACTCATTTTGTAAGCTCTATAGCACACATGGGAATGAAATGCACCATAGATATAAAAAAAATATAAATAAGGGGTCTACGAACACAACCCTATATGTAGGTAGGGACACTTTTTTCGAATTTTGGCATGAAAATGACACGATGTAATCATCTGGTTTAATGCCGCGATTCAGATGTGGATTAATGAAACTACTAATATTAACTGTTAACAAAAATATCCTTTCCAAAATTACATTATATTTTAATTTTATGTTAAATTTTTTAAATATTAAAGTTTATGTTAAACATAATCAGTATCGAATTCTTGAATTTTCAGCCGAACTGAACCGAACTGAACTCAAGTATTTTCGAATTTTTATGGCTAATACAGTACTTATGGTACAAATAAAATAATGTACTTGTAATAAATTTTAACAATAATTCTTATTTTAGGGTGAAAATTTGAAGTTGGGTTACACTTTTGTGAGAATTGGGGGCGGAAAAACATTTTTTCACAATAGTTCAGTCAAACTTTCTCAAAAGTTAGGCTGAACTATTAGATAGCTGGGCCAAACATTTTGAGAAAGTTTGGATGAACTTATTCTACCATTTATATTGATGGTGTACTGACGGCATTGGCAAACATATTTTTTGTAGGATATGGGAAAAAAGGCAACAATAGTTTGGCCAGACTATTAGTTCAATCGAACTTTTAAAATAGTTTGGCCAAACCCATATTTTATAAATATATCGCCCACGAACGATTCTCATTTTCGCACGTTTCTGTTCTCATTTTTCTATTTTTCACGCATTTATGTTCTCATTTTCTGTCGCGTTGTTGCTACTCTGTTGCTGATCATATTTTGTTGAATTGATGCAATGACATTAAGCAAATTCTGTGGCGCTATTGCTACTCTTTTGCTGATCATATTTTGTTGAATTGCTGCAACGACATTAAGAGAATTTATAGATAAGTATAATCCACCAGTTTTCCTTCTCTGAAACCATTGAATGTTATATATTCCAAGAGAATTATGGGTTTTCTAATCTACTCTTAGGGATCAGTAGTGAAGTGTAGAAGCCCTTCTTAATTTTGATACTTTGTTTTTTTGGCTTTTTACAACATTATAGTTGTAACTGCGCAATCATTGAAAAATCTCAGTTCCTTGATGGAAATCTCTGTTTGCAGACATTGGTGAAAAGGGGACTTGAAACTTATTTCTCAAGTGTGTTTTATAGGGAAAAATGTCCATGTCTCAAAAACTGTTAAATTTATGTATCAAGTAGAAATACACCCCAGTCAACCTTTTTGTTAGCAGGAAAAAAATAGTAGATTTTCAATTGAAAGTAAAATGCCACGGCTATACCTAAAAGGCCACTGATTCATGTTTTATATCTTTGTTTTATATTTCTGTGAAGGTAAATTTAGGGTATTAGAAAAAAACATGTCTCAGTTTAAAGTCCCCTCCTCCGTTGATGAATGTGCCGGGTCAAAAAGGAACAGATATAAGGATTCAATGATTTCAAATGTAGAAAGGGAGATGGAACTAAATGAGATGATAAGTGAAAATTTTGTGTTTAACTAAAAGCAGAGCGAGGATTTGACAAACTAGATTCTAGATTCATACATATGATTGGGATGATGAAAACCAAAAACATTACTAAAAATACGTACATTGGCAATATGTCACTTTTTACCGAGATAGTGTAGACAGAAACAAGACAAAGCATTTCTTGAATATTTTTTTTGCTGTTAAAAAAAGCTTTTTGTTCTGTTTAAATTTTATATTTACAAGAAAATTACAATGATTATACAAAATTTCCCCTCCAGAATGATCCTCAAGGGGAACGTGGAGCATCATCTGCTGTTAACTATCACTGGTACTTGGGTGTTGTGACAATCGCCAATTTAGATATTCCTGCCTCAGATTTTTGGCAAACTAATAATTCTCTATGTAACTCAACTGCATGTTTTGACAACAGATTTTGCTTAATACAAATTCCCTCGTTACGGTTTAAAAACTAAAAAATTAAAAGTCACCAAAAATATTGACAAGAAAACATATAGGTCACTTAGCATTGTAAAGTTATACTTGTTTTCACTTGTCTTGAAGTTGATATTTCCTAAGTTTCAAAAAAAATTACAACATGAGCAGAAACACACAAACAGAATAATTTCACTAGTTGTGCACCACCATTTGTCATTCATTATCATCACTCATCATCCAAATTAGTTAAATATTAAATAGTGTCCTCTAAAGGGAGAGATGGACTGATAGGGACGTGGGGAGTAATACTATGGGACATCAAAACATCTCTATTGGTTGGGTTTGTTAGAAAAAGAAAAAACCCTAGATTAATATCTGTCTAATCTCCTATGTAGATGCATGCTTAATATAGAGAAAATCAACAGATACAATACAAATGACAAGAGACAAAAGCACTAGGATTTATAGTGGTAAAACCCACACAATGTATAGGCCATAGGGGAAACATCAGGATGGACATGAATTCCTGCAAAATCTTATGAGAAACCAAGGTAAGAAATAAAAATCCATTTAAAGAAGCATTTCTTCTACTTACCTTGGGTTGATTCATACAATAGTAGAAACAAAAAACATAGATTGTTGAGGACCACAATGTAATCAGATATGTTTTCAGTTACAAAGAGGAATTGAAATAAATCTTCCTTGAGTTAGATGGCAGTCCTTAGTTCAACTCTCTTTATTGAAAGTTAGTTGTTGATTCATACAATAGCAGAAACAAAAAAAACAGATTTTTGAGGACCATATTGTAATCATATATGTTTTCAGTTATAGAGAGGAATTGAAATAACTCTTCCTCTTGAGTTAGATGATATTCCTTATTTCAGCTCTCTGTATTAATAGTTAGCTCAACAGATTTATTAGGGGAATACAGATCAGTTTAAGAAAAGGGAAACAAATCATCTGCTGTTAACTATCACTCGTACTTTATTTTAGTAATAATAGTAATGGTTACATATTAGTTACTGAATAAAATTAATTTGTGAAAACCTTTAATCTAACCAATCATCCCATATTATAGAATCACTACTTATATCTACTAATTGTTTATCATGTTATCATATCAACTTCTCCTATTCATTGTGCTCTAATTACATATTGATAGGCCTAATAAGTGGTTACAGAAGATCCTAGAATATACTTCAAAACCAAAAGTGATTTGATAAAATAACATTAGCCAATAAAAAAACCATTAAAACTAAAAGTGATTTGATACAAAACATAAGTTTTAACCTTATATAGGTAATTGTTTCAAATAGATTCGTAATTTAAAATAAAAAATATTCAATTTAAAACACATGCATTCTTATACACCCTTATGTCTGTGTAAAGTAGTTTGAGTGATGCCACGGGTCCTCTACACCCTTCATAGGGTATAATTGGGATAGGTAGTGTTAACTTCTACAAGTTCTATAGGCAGAGTCTGTAAAGGGCTAGGTAGCCTCTAGATCTCATATTTTATGAAAGATGACATATCCAGTAAATGCCTCTACAGTCAATCTCTAGAATAGATCTAAATAGAAGCTTTTCATTTTCATATCCATGGTCTCAAACAATGAGAGAGATAAAAAAACCTTTTATCTTCAATGTAAAACACAAATTAGCCATAAAAGTTTCTCATTGAAACCAAAAGTTATTTGATACAAAGCATAGGTTTTAACCTTATATAGTTTAATTGCTTCAAATAGATTTTTAATAAAAGGAAAAATATTCAATGTAAAAAACATAGTATTTAGAAACAAAAATTAATTTGATACAAAACATAGGTTTTAACCAAGTATATAGTTAATTGTTTTGAAAATAGATTATTAACAAAATGAAAAATATTCAATGTAAAACACATGCACATTAACATATAATTGTGATATTTTCCCTTCTTTCCAACTTAGTCGATCCTTATAGAAATATCCCTTTTAATGAAGAAAATATATCCATATTGATCCACTGATATTTGTTCACCAACAACTATTCCATTTTGAACTTATATACCTCAAAACTATGCTCATCGAATTTATGCATCTATATCTTTAAACTACTTGAAACTATTTTATTTCACCATAGGAACCATTTTGATATGTCTCCCATTTTAATGAGGTGTATCACATTTCGAGAAGAAACACATTAGCCATAAAAGTTTCCCATTGAAAGCAAAAGTTAAATTTGATACAAAACATAGGTTTTAACCTTATATAGGTAATTGTTTCAAATAGATTCTTAATTTAAAATGAAAAATATTCAATGTAAAACACATGCATTAACATATATAATTGTGATACTTTCCCTTCTTCCAAACTTAGTGGACATCCTTTTAGAAAAATCTCTTTTAATGAAGCAAATATTTCCATAGTGATCCACTAATATTTGTTCACAAACAACTATTCCATTTTGGACTTTTATATCTCAAAACTATGCTCATTGAATTTATGCATCTATATTTTTAAACTACTTGAAACTATTTTATTGGATTCATTTTGATATATCTCCCATTTTAATGGGGTGTATCACATTTCGAGAAAAACACATTAGCCATAAAAATTTCCCATTGAAACCAAAATTAATTTGATACAAAACATAGGCTTTAACCTTATATAGTTAATGTTTCAAATAGATTTTTAATAAAATGAAAAATATTCAATGTAAAACACATGCACATTAACATATAATTGTGATACTTTCCCTTATTTCCAACTTGGTGGACATTATTCTAGAAAAATCTGTTTTAATGAAGCAGATATATATCCATAGTGGCATTGATATTTGTTCACAAACAACTCTTCCATTTTGGACTTTTATATCTCAAAACTATGCCTCTTCCATTTTGGACGTTTATATCTCAAAACTATGCTCATTGAATTTATGAATCTATATTTTATTACAACATAGGAATCATTTCGATATATCTCCCATTTTAATGGGGTGTATCACATTTCGAGAAAAGCACATTAGCCATAAAAGATTTCCACTAAAACAAATGCATTCTTATACACCCTTATGTCTACGTAAAGTAGTGTAAGTGATTGCATGGATCCTCTACACCCTTCATAGGGTATTATTGGGACAGGTAGTGTTAACTTCTACAAGTTCTATAGGCAGAGTCTGTAAAGGGCCAGGTAGCTTCTGGATCTCATCTTTTATGAAAGGTGACATATGTAGTAAATGCCCCTATAGTTAATCTCTGAAATATATCTAAATAGAATTTCTTCATTTATCTCATGATCTTGTGTCATTTCTCCCATGCATTTGCAATAAATTTCAATTTGATATATATTTTTATTGATTTTTTTTTTTTTTTTAAGGGATAAGAAAACCATAAAATATGGTTGAAAAATGTAAATTATGCATAGAATTTTCTTGCTATCCCAATCTAGGGAAAGCAGTGATTACATATGTGCTTTCCAATATTGTGGCTAGCAAAGTCGTCCAAAGGAAAATGAATATACTAGGAAGAACAAAAAACAACGAGGCATATTATATTGGATTGATAGAAGGCTTGGGAACAACTATGGAGTTTGGATCAAATGGAATTTTAGTTTTCACCAATTCTGAACTTGTGTGCAACCAGATGAATGTCATGTACCAAGTTAAGAATGAGAGGCTAAAAGAACTACATGGAATAGCAAACAACATTGTTAGCAAATTTAATTTTTTTATTGTAAGACATTTTTCAAATGTGAATAAGGTGTCTGCTAATCTAATTCATGGGGAAATGCCAATTTAGGATTCATCTATCAAAGATGAATTAATAGATGAATTAGAATTATACGGGGCAATTCCAATGCAAGATTCATCTCTCAAAGACGAATTAGTTTTGAGACGATCTTCTACAAAAATTTAAGATTCATCTCTCACAGATGAATTAGTTTTGAGATGCTCTTCTTCAAAAATTCAATATTCATCTCTCAAAGATGAATTAGTGTTGCGACTCTCTCTTTCAAAATTTATTGATGGACATTGTAACATATATTGGATATGTGTATGTTTTGTACTTATAAATGTGTCTTTTTTAATGACCATGTGCTTTTTTCAATTATATACCAAGTGTGCTCCCACCACACCATCTAAAGCGCAACTTGGTGAACTTCACATTTTAATTATTTTTATAAAATTAAAATGCGGGGACTTCAACAAATTTTTGTTTAAATGGAATTTCACTTTTTTTTTAATGACAATGTGTTTTTTTCAATTTTATACCAAGTGTGCTCCCACCATGTAAAGCGAAATTTGATGAACTTATCATTTTTATAATTTTTTTTTTGCTTAAATTGAGTTTCACAATCAATTGGTGCTTTGAAAGTTGTGTTTCACATAATTTGTAAATAGTAAATTACATTAATTTTCTGAAATTTATTTTGAATTTTTTTAAAATTCTATTCATTTAAAAAAATAATTGTAAATGTCCACCGTAGATATATATATCATGGAGGATGGACGAAGATCAATATAATCACATATCTCTAGGAGAGAGGGGGATCAGGGATCGAGGGATGTTCATGGTATTTAAATATAATCTTAAATATCCATACATGTGTGTAAATATGGAATTGAATTTTTATCGACTTTGTGAGTTAAATTAGTTGTTAATAAAATTTTATTTTTTTATTTTTTAGGAGACAAGAGGAGAAGGGTCTCTACTCCATCCATGGAGCATGTCAGTGGTTCACCCATTCATGGTATGGTTTACGCAATTTAATCAATGAATATGTAGATGTATTTATATGCATGAATGTATTTTTCAACTGATTATAAATTCGTATTTGTTTATGAAGCTTCTCTCTCATGTCGGGAGGTTGGTGGTGTTTCAAATACCCTTAAAGGGCCATCAATAAGTGGTAGCAGGTTGTGTGAAGGTGGTGATATTTATTCTCCCGGAGGCCAATCAAGGGCTGGTGGTGTTGGTTCTCAGTAGGGTCATTTTGGTTCTGAACAGTTTCAGGGTGGGGAAGATGCTAGCCAACCACATCGAGGTTGCCATCAATTTGAATATTTTTTCATTCAATTGGTAAAAATTTGTTTACATGTGTTTTTTCTAATATACAAAATTTTATATATTTATGCAGAGGTTGAAAATGCTCCAATGTTGGTCAAAAAAGATGCAGGGCAGAACACTTCATTCAAAAATAAGTTTGTCCACCCACCACGACTTATCCAGCCAACATTTCTAATATACCTTGGGAAATAAAAATCTAGCAATGCACCTTATAAAGGTGTCAAAAAATTCATGCAAAATTATATAGAGATCTCGTGGCTTTGACTCTACCTTCCAAGAGTCGACAAAGCTTGGAAATAGTTACACACTCTGTAGGCGAACTAGTAGCTATGTACCGAAAGCTTGGGCCAACGACTGATAAATTTCTATAAGTCACGAGAAAAATCAAGGAAACAGTAATGGGTCCCAATAAATGGGAGGAGGTAAAACAAAGAGTTACAAAAGAAATGGCGAAGTCAATGTTTAATTTCAAAGAAGGGCTAAAAAGAAAGATGTTGAAGGTGCAATATTTCAAGCACCCCAATATAGCTCACTATTTGTATGATAGACACCTTGTGGCCTATGGAAGACTCCCATGGAACGACGAGGTTCGTCTTTATTTTACAAAATTGTTTTATGAAGAATTATTTTTTGAAATGAAACCCAATTACAATGATCTTCCATCTGAATTTTTTGGTCCGGGGAAAGGTCAATTGTGTGACTGTAAATGCGCTAGGCGTGATGTTGAGTTGCCTCGCCCTGAGACACCATTGGTTAGTCGACCTTTTTGGGTCCAAACTTTGCGGTCAGAGATGGAAGCCACTTCTAAAATTAGTCAAGAAGCAAGGGATGCCATCATCGACAATGTTCATAGTGGATTGGGTGGAGTCGATGTTTATATGAATCGACAAAGATCACGTGAGAATGCACGTGCCAATTTTGTGTATTGTACAGATGAAGATATTGACAACATGAGTGTTGAATATCTGAAGACATATGCAAAGAATTGTCGCAATGGTTGGCAAGACCTAATTCTTCATGAGGAAGAGGGCACAGGACCAGTATGTGTTAATGGTTAGGGTTCAATTATTTTAACACATACATGTACAATTTGTAATAAATACACATGTATATGTATACATTTATTTGTATGTACATTAATCTAACAAAAATGTATTATTATATGTTAAAACACTATTTGCAGTTGTCACGCTTGATGAATGACGATAATGTTAATATCACATTCGGAGCCTCTAGTTCAAACAATCAAGATGAGTCTCACCATCAAGATACATTGACAAATGTTAGAGTTTTTTAAAAGTGATATTTTTAAAATAAATAATTTTGCACACATGTATATGTACATATATAATAATAAAATGTTTTAACAGATTCCAATTCCGATTCCGTCCGATGTTTTTGGGATGGCGGTACCTTCTTCTTCCTTAGGAGATGTACCTTCTACTTCCTTAGGATATGTGCCAGATCCACAACAAGTATGGACAATTTTTCACTTTTAAAATTTATGTTTTTAAGTTATATATATTCCAACTCAAAAAGTTTCATTAAAAAATGAGATATATCTATATCTTGAGTTATTTTAAAATGTTTGAATTTTAGGTTTTTGGAGATTTTCTTTTGGAGCCTCTTTTAGGAGATGTCCCAAATCCACCTACAGAAGTATTCAATTTTTCACTTTTAAAGATATATGTTTTTTTAAAAGTTATAATTTATAAATTGAAATTTAAAAGTTTTATTATAAATTGAGATCTTGATCTTTAGTTATTTTATACATTTAAATTTTTTGAATTTTAGGTTTCTATAGAAGATTTATTTAATCCATGGACACTAGCGATGGAGATAGGAACATCCACACCATTTCAACTATTTGAACAAGTTGTCTAACTTTTTTTTTAATATTATTGAAAATAAGTTTATATATACATGCATTTTCATCTGAAATTTTTTAATACATACATACATACATACATACATACATATATATATATATATATATATATATATATATATATATATATATATAACTATACATGTATATTGTACAGTTTATTGTTGGAGATGTTCCCATGGCGGAAGCTGTAGTAGGCGAGCAACAAATGCAGAGCGAACTTCGTGAGGTATTGCATGATTTTTTATTTTTTACATGAAGTTCTATATATTCTCACTCATTTTTAAAACATCAAATTTTAATGTTTGTACATGCATTCTGTACAGGTTCCCCATGGTTCGCAAGATAGCTTGCGGATTGAGACTATGCTAGGAAAGACACTACATCCATCTGTATTTGATTGTAGATGATTTCTAGATTTGATTGAGATTTCTAGTATTAAATTTATTTTTTTATATATTATGTAGATGCAGTCATATATATATATATATATATATATATATATATATATATATATATATAGCTTGTTACTTGATACTTGTGAGATCTACAATTTTTGGACTTATTTTATTTTGTTAATATAATTTGTTTTGTTTTTAAAAGTTAAGTTTTGGATGGTTGATCTACACTTGGTATGTGATATAATGTTAAATGTTTTTATTGGATAGTTGAACTACAATTGGCATGGCACGTGAAGTAATGTTGTGATATAATCAAAAAAAATTTAAAACTCAAGTTCTGAATGGTTGAAGTACATTTGGCATGTGAAGTAATGTTGTGATCTATAATTTTTTGTTAAATTAAAAGTTTAGTTTTGGATGGTTGATCTACATTTGGCATGTGATAAAATGTTAAATGTTTTTATTGGATAGTTGACCTACAATAGGCATGACATGTGAAGTAATTTTTTGATATAATCAGAAAGTGTTTAAAACCCAAGTTTTGGATGGTTGAAATTTATTTGGCATGTGAAGTAATGTTGTGATCTATAATTTTTTGTTAAATTAAAAGTTAAGTTTTGGATGGTTGATCTACATTTGGCATGTGATATAATCTTAAATGTTTTTATTAGATAGTTGAACTACAATTGGCATGGCATGTGAAGTAATGTTGCACGACATAGTAAAAAAGTTTTTAAAACTGAATTTTTGGATGGTCAATCAACTACTTTTTAGAGGTCAATGAAGGTATCTAGTGAAATGGAAAAGGTCAGATAAGGCTCAACCAACACGATTTTTAATCATGTGGGAAAATGTTTGGAACACTTGATTGTACTCAAGTAATCTTAAGATTTCTTTTGATCTCTACATACTCTTGTTTGAGTGAAAATTTTTCCAATGGGAAGAACATAGCTTTTAAATCCAAATAACCGTATCAACTAAGCTCTATTTGAAAAAAGAGTAAAGAAAAGCTAACATGCCAACAAAACATGTCAGCAAAATAACATTCATCATTGTCATTTTTTATTGTAATAGCTAAATCATATTAAGGATTCTCCATCCAAAAACAATTTCAATGAAGAGAATCCTTAATATGATTTAGCTATTTCAATAAAAAATAACAACCAAGGATGCTACTTTGTTGGATTTTTGTTTTTTTTATCTTTTTTTTTCAAATAGAGCTCAATTGATATTGTTAGTTGGATTGGAAAACTATGTTCTTTTCATTGCAATTTTTTTTCACTCAAACAAGAGTATGTAGAGATAAAAAACAATCCTAAGATTACTTTCAAGTACAATCATGTGTTCCAAACAATTTCCTACATGATGATACCTTCATTGACCTCTAAAAAGTAGTTGATGGGCTATATGTTCTGCCTCTTTCCCATATAAATGTTTTTAATTTTGATTGGAAATATAAGAAGTAGATATATGTTCGTTGAATTGGGGTCAATGTCATTAATGCACCCAACTAGGTAGCCTTGTTGATTTATAAATTGGTAAATTGATGACATTCAATTAATTGCAGTCTAGAACATATATATTCAGTACGTGAAACATTTTTCATCAATGCACATGGGAAAATTACTTGAACAATTAATTGCATTCTAGAATATATATATATATATATATATATATATATATATAATACGTGCAACATTTTTCATCCATGCACATAGAAAAGCTACTTTCAGTTAATTGCCTAGAACATATCTGACAATTGGACAGACAAATTTTGTACTAGATTTTCTATCAAAAATAGAGATGTGGGTCAAATCCTACCAAAAGTCAGAGAAGTGCTCTGAGTCTTTTTTCTGAAAGGAATCTTCGTACAAAACTATATTGTGGATGATTTATTTACATTCCATACTTTTTACCAGAAAATCCCACAAGAAAAACTGGTCATATTTAGTTAGTGTATATATCCAATACGTCCAACATTTTTCATCAATGCACATAGAAAAACTACTTTTAGTTAATTGCATTCTAGAACATATATATTCAGTACATGAAACATTTTTCATCAATGCACATATAGTAAAACTACTTCAACAATTAATAGCATTCTAGAACACACACACACACACACACACACACACACACATATATATATTATCCAATACATGCAAAAATTTTCATCAATGCATGTATAGAAAGGCTACTTTCAGTTGATCCTAGTGTGCATGTACCAAAACAATTCGTACATGTGCAAACACTTGCACATATAACATAACAAGGTAGCTCAAATTTTAGTTGAGTTTTGGAAGTTCTAAGACATAATCCAAAGAGAAGAAATTTTTGGGCAGTTCAATCAAATAGTAACTGTAGACAAGATCAGAAATTCGATCACCATCAGATGACATTGTAGTATCCTCTGATTGCATTTCTTCAAACATTGAAACAGACATTTTTCCCTTTGTATTTAGCTCTGTATGTTTCCGATCTTTTACATACATTTTGTTTTCACAAACGTCATTGGATTTTGTGTTGTCTATGCAAACATGAAAAAAACAAGAATATTTTCTTTTATCCAATGCAAACACATTTGTGGACAACTGTGTTTTAATTGAATGCAATTTTCAAGTCCCTTTTATTGTTTCAACGTCATTTCCAATTGATATATCTACTTCTTTGATCCTAATATGCCAAAAAAACCTTTATATGGAAAATTCAAAGAAGAATGTAAATATGATTTCAAAATGCAACCAAAGATAATCAATCAGAGATAGTCAAATTGTGATAAATGTACACCGTTTAAAATTAGATATCCAATAAAAAATAAAATGAATGTACCTTCGCACTTCCCTTGATCAGTTAGTCTCATGGCTTAGAGCAGCGATGCATCATTGAACAACTTCTTTAGCGTCCACAAGTCAGCTTGCAGAGGGATTCATTTGATATCTTTGAAGTGCTCGTTTTATGCATGCCCTTGCACTGTCATGTTCTCCTTTTCCATGACCAGTCTCGAAGAAATTCCAACAATGTTTAATGCAGGTTTTCTTATGAAGACAACATAACCAAAAGAATGATCGTGCATATTTGAATTGACTTGCGTATCCATCTGACCATATCCAATGTTCATTCAATTTTGTTCCCCAAATTTTCAAGGAATCATAAATCTTCCCAAAACAGTGTTGTACAAAATATGTATAATGTGTACGATCATCACTGATATAAAAGTGATATTCTTTAGTAACATGTCTATTTTCACTGGTTCTTTCTATATGATCGACGTTTTGTTCAGCATGTCTATATAGAATATGGACGAGCATGGAGACTTGGTCAGAATGATAGTATTCACTCTGAATTTCTTTTTGTGGAACAAATGTGTAGTTTTCTACAAAATCAATCACTGACAAAATGGTCCCTGGTGGAAAAAATTCACGAGATTTTTTGAATTGCAAGTCTTGCCATCGAGCTCTATGGGAATGCTTGGTGTATTTGTAAATTTCTGCCTCAAATTTTCTCAAAAATTCTATCACAAAAATTTCTTCTTCTCGTAATTCAATTATTTTAACACTATTTGCACCTTGAATCGATGTATGGATATATTCATATCTCTTCCATTTCACTTTCATGTTGGACAATGATTGATCATTTATATCAGTACGATATTTGTTTTGAAATTTAATCAAATTTCCACAATCATCGCATTTTTTACCACCAACACATTTCTTTTCGTAAAATAGTTCATCGCTTTCTCTTTCACATAGAATTTGAGATATGAAATCATGGATAGTGGAAGGAGGAGGTGAATCCTTCCAAAATGTTCTACCAAAATCAAGGAATGTGTCATAATATAACTCAAATTCCACATGATAACGGCAACAAGTGTCGCGTATGGTGATAGGTTTTACATGCCATGGTTTTTGTTGAAGAAAAGCACTGATTTAAACATGAATTTCATGATTCTATTCTTTGAACTTGTTGAACAACTCTATCTGAGTGGTTTCCAAGAAATGTTTTTTCATGTTCTTCGTACTAATTTCATACTATTCTTCTTTGCATCACATGCCTTGTAGTTGGCGAAACACGCGAATTGTTCTTCCAATATTCATATATTATTTTTTTAACATTTTCTCCACGTATATCTTTGTATGGTTGCCTACAAATAGCTCTCCAACAAGAAAGTTCATCATTTACATCTATTTTCAACCGAAATTTCCGATGTTTGTGCAAAGTTTTTCGTGAGGTTCCTAATGCTCGTGCCATAGATTTTACCAAGCGATTCTCTTTAGTACTTGATGAAACCACTGCCATATGTATTGCTCTACGTACAATTGAAACATTTTTCTGTCTAGATCTTCTAATTGAATTTATAGCACTATTTATATTTTGTATCACATTTTCCTTCATTTTTTTTTATCTTTGGTTGATTTTCGAATACCCAATAAAGTCGTAGCTTCTTTTAATTTCCTTAATGATAGGAGACCTTTCAACATTTGGGCTTGAACTGTCACATTTTCCTTTATGAAATACTTATCAAAAATGTGGTTAACACGATATCGCATATAATGGTCAGATTTTTTATCTCCATATGTGTGAATGTCAACATTTTCTAACATCTCATCATCGACATTGATTTCATCTGTACATATTCGAATGAATAGTACATAATAAGTTTACATATTCAATAAATAACTAAATTAATAAATATATGTATAATTTCAATAATATGTGCATGTGTTCAACATATATATATATATATATATATATATAGAGAGAGAGAGAGAGAGAGAGAGAGAGAGAGAGAGAGAGAGATACCATGTGATTCAATTTCTTCACTTGAATTTCTTTCAACATTTTCACCATCTTCAATCATTGGTTCAATATCTCTTTCACTTTCTCTTTCAAAATTTTGTATCTCATCATCAATGTTTTGAGGAATATCTCTATCTGTTTACATTGAAAAATATTTTTCAAATTATTTCATCAAATAAAAATCAAGCTTCACATTTTACACTAGGAAAATTTTAAATATATCAAACTCGTAATATTTACATTTACATACCTGCTTCAACTTCTAGTTGAGGTTGATTTTCCCCTTCAATATTTTAGAGTGCTTCTATATTTCTTTTGCGAGATTGTCTCGTCTCTTCTCTACGTTCCTCAAGGCCTATTTTTCGACCATATTTTCTCGTACAATTCGTTCGATTTCCCATGATAATAGAGTATGAAATTCAAAAAATTTCCTTCAAAAATTTAGACAAAAACTCAATTAAAAAAAACATCACAAAAGATTTAATTTTAAAAAAACTCATTTTAAAATTTTTGCAAAAACTAGATACTTCAATCCAAAACACTTACTTCAAAAAATCTAAGAAAAAAATGTCTTATAAAAATGAAACGAAGCTCAAAATATTTCCTTCCAAGTCCTACAAAAATATTTCATTTAAAAAGTTAGACAAAAACTCATTTTAAAAACTCATTATAAAATATTTACTTCAACTCAAAACATGTACTCTAATAAAATGTCACTTCAAAAAATTCCTCCAAAAAATGTCTATTGAAAATTAATTCCAACTTTTTAAAAAAATGCCACTTTAAAAAATACTTCAAAAAGTCTCTAAAAAAATACCACTTAAAAAAAATACTTCCAAGAAATGTCCAAAAAATTTCCTTTGAATATTAAGCTTAAAAAGAGTCCTCTAAGCTCAAATCCGCACCTTCAAAAACAATGAAAATTAAGCCTAAATCCATGCTTTCACAAAAAATGCTGCCCAAAAAACATCCAAAAAATGTTGTACATACCTTCATGAAAATTAAGCCCAAATCCATACTTTCAAAAAAAATGAAGCCCCAAAAACATCCAAATAATGTATCACATGCCTCTAAGAAATGTCCTTTGAATGTTCCTCGAGGAAAGTTCCTTAAACCCAAAACAATTTTTTGCAAAAATGTTCTTTGAATGTACCTCTAAGAAAAGTCCTTAAACCCAAAACAGATCTTTGTAAAATCAGACGTGAAAATATGCGAAAATAATGAATGATTTCACGACAATTTATATTGCCACGAAATGTTTTTTTGGAGGGACTTCGCGGTATTTTCTGGCCGATGGAAAGTCAGGTAAAATTTGGGTTGAATTTTTGTAAAAGGTTCGGCCGAACTTTTATGTCGTTAGATTTGACAGGTCGTCGGTGCAAAAAAAAGTTTGGCCGAACTTTGTTTAAGAGTTTGGCCGAACTAACACGTGAGAAATTACGCAGAGCCAAACTCTGAATACGTATTTGCAACTTTGGACTGATTAAACTCGATGAAACATTCTGAATTAACTATCGAAACCAAGACAAACAATTTCAGAATTAAATTTACTTTCAGGAAATATAGCTTTTATGGAAGTTCATAAATACTTACTAATTTTAATTAATTTTGTAATAAAATGGATGCAAACAATTTCTGAAGGTCATTGTGATTCAGTGAAATCAAAATTCTGTATCTTCCAAAATACATTGTAAAAAAAATTGAAAAAATTATGGTGCATTACATTGGTCCGTCGTCTCTAATGGGTAGCTTTTAAATTGTTAGTTAATAACTTATATGTTAAGAATTATCTTGTGTCACAAAACATGTTCAAAATATGTAGTTTTTTCATATTGGACCAGTTCAAAAAATTCTAGAAATTATGATATGCACCCATTAACTTTGTAAATATGACGAAACTGAAGTAGACTCTATCTAGATTGTTGTAACACATTTTCTTTCTCAAAAGCACAAATTTTCAAAGAATGCAACATTGCGTATTAACATGACTTCTTCTGAATCCTTTGATTGTTAAAAAAAACACACTCAAATAAACACTAAATTGACATATCAAATACGTATTAAAAACTCCAAAAGATAAGTAATAGAAAGCTACAACTTTTATTTTTATCGCAAACTGAAATTCTAAATAGAAAATTTGTTTTAGCTTGCAGAAAGTTGAAGAACCGAAAAAAATGAAAATTTTTCTCGAAAAAGGCCAAAAAGTGTAACCCAACTTCACATTTTCTTTGCTTAAAATGTCATGTGAGTAGTATCAATTAAATAATGTACTTGTAATAAATTTTAACAATTATTCTTATTATACTAGTCTTTGCTTAAAATGTTATGTGAGTAGTATCTTATTAATTTTTTTATGTAAATATTTACTTAAATTGTGGTGGATTTTTTTTTATAAAAATTGATAGACAATTATTTATAGAAATTATTTTGTGCAAAGTTATAACACTTGCAAATAATTTTTTTATATTTTTTATTTCTAATATAATTTTGATGTCTTATCATTCAATTTGAAACTACAAAAAAGTAATTATCAACCAATTAAAAAAACACACACTTTAATAAACTTGACAAATATTTTAAAATTTCAAAAGTAATTAAAATCCATATTTTTTTAAAACCAAAATCAAGCCTACGGATATAATAATTCCACAAGTAATTTAACAAATAAACGTTTTCACTATTTTAAGATAATAAAACAATGTGTTGTTACATACCTATCTTATCTTCCATTTTTATTTGTCCATAGAATAAACAGAATCCATGTTGTTTGGTTATATATGTTTCACAATCAAGCGACATGGGATGTTTTGTTTTTGAAGAATGCGAATAATATATTTGTTGGAATTATGGGTTTATGTTATAATTTAAAGAAATATGGATAGATATTAATGCCTTAATTTTGATAGTATTTTTTTATCAAATATTTTTAAATTTATTTATTTAATATTTAAAATTGTGAATTTAATGGAATTTTCCAAAATAGGATTACAGAAAATAGAAGAATTAATAAAATAATTTATACATCAGGTTAATTGAGAATTCAAAATAAGTGTACCTTGCTCTTATAGTGTTGAAATTCTAAGTTAAACACTCGCTCATGCATATTGGGTTTTTGGACTTGCTATTAAAAAAAAAAAAAAAAAAAAACTAATCTTCCTCTCCACTCACATGATGCAATTTTTCTTTGTTCAGACTTAATCGTAAATGTAACATGCTCACATTCATGAGTTTGAACTAGTTAATTAAAAATAGTACATAATTGTTCGTAAAATCTTCTCAATAACATAAACAATAGCTATTGTTAAAACACTTTTAAATTCACTACACTTTTCACTAGCTGATTTTCATTTTGTTCAAACATCTCTCAAATCTCAAAACAACAAACCATCTATATATATATAAAAACTAGAAACAGTCTAAAACAAAATGTGAATACAATTGATTTATAACACTACGCTACCACTATGCAACATGCAACTAAAATTTTGAAAATCTTAATTTATCCATCAAATTTTGTATAAAACTAAGAATCTTCCGATAATCCATTCAATATTTAATACGTGGCAACACTATTCTGAAATAGAAACACCTATAATCGTAATTATAATGTTATAATGTGTGATGTTAGAACCAATCCAAATAAGTATAAATCATAACAAGTCACTGCAACTTTGAAGAAATTTTGAAGATTATTTTTATTAGCGAATAACGAAATAGTGAGGATTATTTGGAGGAAATGCCAAAATCCTAGCCCTTAGATTGAAAGTCCTCCTGCCTCTTCTCATCTCTCCTAATCAAGGCGGATTTGTCCCGAGAAGAAAAATCTATGACAATATAATATTAATGCAGGAAGCCATAGACTCAAGTTGGAGATGTGAGGAACAAGGAGTGGTCATTAAACTGGATATGGCCGATGCATTTGACAAGTTTCGGCACAAATTTCACCTCGACATAATGAAGAATATGGGATTTATAGATACCTTCACTGGATCGATAGAGAAATGCATTGCCAAGCCCTGTATCTCTCTCCTGATTAATGGTAAGGGGGCTGGATTTTTCTAAGCATCCAGAGGTCTCCGACAAGGGTGCCCCCTCTCACCCTTTTTATATATTTTGGTCAGAGAGGCCCTTAGTCGAAGCCTTGAAGTAGTAAGGCTCTCTCAACATGCCCCTAGAATTATATTTAAGGAAGGAATCAAAAGCATAAATCAAGGGAAATTTGTTGAGTATACAACTCTTCTTGGTGGAGCCTCTCTGGTCATAGCTAGAAGATTCAAATCTTATCTGCAAAATTTCAAAGAAGCATCTGGAGGGAAAACAAGCGATGCCAAAATTAGAATATACGCATGGAATATCTCCCTTAGAAAAGGAAAAAAAGATAGAAGAAATATTGGGGGTTTAAGGTAGAAATAGACTAGAAGGAATTTAAATACTTAGGAGTCCCAGTTTCCTTGAAAAGGGCCAGTCCTAAGGCCTGGCAAGGCATGATTGAAAAAATGAAACAAAAAATAACCACTTGGGGAGGGATTTGGCTAAACTGAACAGGTCGTCTCATTCTTATCAAATCATTGTTGTCTTCTCTCCCTATATATCAGTTTGCGGTCCTCCACGCTCTGAATTATGTCCTGTAATAGCTTGGTAGCTTCATAAGGAAGTTCATATGGGAAGGAGGGAAACAAAAGATAAGGAAATATCACATGGTAGCACCCAGGAAACATGGAGGACTCAAAATTCGTGACCCAATATTAACAAACCCAGCAAATGGGGCCAAATTATGGTGGGGGCTAGTCACAAAATCTGAAGAATGGTGGGTTCAAGTAATTAGAGGAAATTATTTCAAGCAACATGAACTGAAAAATAGGTATATTCCAGCCACTGAAGGCTCCCCAATTTTGCATCTTATTTTATCCTCATCTCCTTTAATTACTCAAAACATTAGCAGAGTTCCTAGAAATGGTCCGACAATCCAAATTTGGGAGAAATAATAATGAATAAAGCCCCTCTAGCAGATTTGGAACAACTAAAACCCCTTTGTCATCACTTCATATCAATTAAAATCACAACCTTGGCACAAATATAAGTATGGGATGACAAGAGGAAATGGAAAGGATGGCTTCTACTGGATATTCTCGGAGAGCTAAATGAGAAAAAACAAACTATTAAATCTTCTTGAGGGATGCTCTCCAATTTCAAGCGTTAAAATGGATAAATGGTGTAGGAAGAACACACGCTACTGAGTCAAAGAAGGCTACACAAATCTCCTCTTCGAAGAACAGGTCCCTCCCAAAAGTGGGATATGGAATCGTATTGGAAGCCAAATGTTATTCTAAAAGTAAATTACTTCAACTCGCAGCTAAACCACAAGAAAATTCTCACATAGACAACATCAAGAAAAGAGGTATAAGCGGGCTCACCAAGTGCCCTCTTTGTGAAGAAGAGGAAGAAACCATAAACCATTTATTCATAAAATTCACTTATAGTAAATAAAACTGGAAGGAGGCATTTGGGAAGATATTCTCCAAAATCGATTGGCCAGCAGAGACCTCCACATTCTTCTCAACACCAGGAAAATGGTACAAAGGAAATCTCTGAACTAAACCAAATCTAAAATTAATCCTTCAATATCTTCCAAAGTATGTCTGTTGGAATATTTGGATGGCAATAAATAAGTTGATCTTCAAAATGAGAAATCATGATGCCAGAGTTTCAGCGCTCTCATCCTTATCCTTTTTTTTTCGAGTTCAACTCCCCACAACTTGACTTGTCGCTAGATATTTTAGAATGGGATTGGTTGTCTCCATGGTCGTGGAGTAAGAAAACAAAAATAACAAAGGTGAATCCTCCCAGTTGGTGTATCAAAAGCACCCAAACATAGTTAATGGACAAGATAAAGGAGAAAGGGAATTGGACTCTTATGTTTAATAGAGAATCCAAAGGAAACCCAGGGGAGGCTGGTGGAGGATGGGTCCTCATTAATCCTAATGGAAGATGTGAGACATCTGTGGGTACTAGGGGACTCCTATATCGTAATCGAAAACCCAGTTCAAGGGAAGGAAACACAAAATTCTAGAATTAA